>BTPG01000005.1:12752256-13099118 GCA_036245525.1 Semisulcospira habei
AGACAAACAATTCTTTTTATTTGTTTTCCATTGTACTTTGCATGTAATTTTCAAGTCAACAATCTCAGAAAAGCATTTACTCTTGCTAAGCAAACTTTTCATAGCTATTAATACATCATGTTTACTTCAAACCCGCCACTTGTTCATTTCTAATGTAACATTTATTATTTAGCTATAGCGCTGACCAGGAATAAAGCCCTCACTCAGAGTATGGAAATAGGGCTGATCTCTTCAACTAAGAGGTAAAGATTCGCATGAGCCTCTGCCGAAGGCAGGGGCTCATGAGAAGCTATGCCTTTTTAAGATCTAACGGGTTTTCTCGAAGGACTACATTAATTCATGTTTGCTTATTATTCAGTTATTGATTGCTTATTCAACTACGAAAATGTCCTCAAACAGAGGGTTTATATAAATTTACATAAGGCTAATCTAAAAAAAGCAAGAGACATAGATTCTCATGAGCCCCTGCCTTCGGCACGGGCTCATGAGAATATATGCCTCTTGCAGAAGTAACGTATTACCCCATGTTTGCTTCATCCACACCACTTACAATGTCAAGATCAATGCACACACCTCAGTCCAAGTTTAGCTGCCGAGAACAAAAACGAAACAAGGCTCCAGCTGAGCCAACCACAATCTGGTTACGTACGGAACTTTTGACAACCGTAATGTTCATGTGTTTACTTTACCGGTCGCAGGCCCTACCTTTTCACGACATGCATAATACCCGATACTCTAGCCATGAGCTCCATAATTGTTTGTTTTGGTATCAGCAGTTTGTTAAAAGCTAAAGTACAATGAACTTTGGAAGGTTTGACTCCCAGTGCTTGCAATTTAGAAAAAAAAAAAAAAAAAAAAAAAAAAAAACTACCAAGTGAGTAGGATATGCAAAGGGAAGGAATTGTAATATCTTCTACAATGAACTTTGTTTATGACAAAGTTGGATATAACAAATTCCGGATACGGTCAAAATCTAAAGCGAGCATCAAAAAGTGGTCGCTTTAGATAGGTATACTACTTACACAAGATCACACGTTACAGAAATATGGGACCAAAATTTGGTGGTCTTTGTAGAAGACGGTCTGCTTAGGCAGGGGGTCGCTTTGACTTGTATAACGACACTATTTTCAGTTTCCCCGACGACACAATTTCTATCCGTTACTTCGCTTATAACAAACTTCGGATAAAACAACAACCAAGTGCGTTGTGCATTTTGCGACGTTTCCTGCAACTTGCACGGAAAACGCGTGGCCAGGACCTCACACACGTAACCTTTGTTGTCTTCCACTTGCTTTGTCCCACCTTGCTACGAGCGAAGTCGTCTGTATTTCTGGAACCTTCAATGAGTGAAAGCTTGACGATCGTTCTGCGTGGAAAACGACCGGGCACTATATGTACATAGATTCAGCAAGAGGTAGAGATCCTCATGAGCCCCGCGTAGCGGGGACTCATGGGGATCTCTGCCTCTTGCAGCAGGGTTGCATTTGCAGTGTTGACGTTCCGGCAGTGTATGAGTTAAATTTCTCTGACTACCTCTGTGTGAGGGGTGCAGATTAATATTTTCACTAGCGTATATAATGAAATTATGTTATTGAAGTGTGTGTTTTGTACAATGACTTCACCTATGAAAGAAACAGACACAAGTGCAGAATGTTATTTTGACATTTATTTATTTAGATTCGTGAGTCTTCGAGTAATAAAGTATCTAGATCTGTCAGCAAGCGGCACAGATTCTCATGATTCCTTGCAGCCGCAGGGGCTCATGAGAATCTGCTGGCCATTTAAAAATGAAGGGTTTATATGTTTGCCATAACGATTTTGGCAAAGTCCTTGAACGTTACACTGATGTGGCCAGTTTCTGTAAACATTTCTACAGACAGCAGTCTGTATCGAGTGTTTTCATTTCCCTGACACGAAGGGCAGGGCGTGTGTGTGTGTGTGTGCGGGGAGGGGGGGGGGGAGATGAGGGCCGGGAGAGAGATTCAATGATTTAAAAAAAGCTTTCTTTATCAACGGTTGAGACACTGACATTGAGAGAGAGAGAGAGAGAGAGAGAGAGAGAGAGAGAGAGAGAGAGAGAGAGAGAGAGAGAGAGAGAGAGAGAGAGAGATGATGATGATAATGATGATGGTGATGGTGATGATGATGATGAAACGTTTTTATTAAGGATAAAGTTTTAGGCATGCAAATGCCTCTCTTACAAACTGTCGTGCTACTCTACACACATAAACAGACATCGAGCAACACAGTAAAATATTTTTTTAAAAAAACAAACATAGTGTCAAGAACATTCAAGTGTACAAAAAGCATAAAAGGGGGAAAAACACACCATAATAACAGCGACATAAGCTGAAGGTCATATTGTAATTAAAACATGTCTCTGAGAGTACAGCATCAATAGAGGAGAATTGAATCGTGGTATTAGTTTAGAAGTAAAAAGCGATAAATGCGAACCTTAAAAATACTAAATTTAGAAATAGACTTAAGATGCTGGGGCAAATTATTCCATGCTTTTGCACCTGAAAATGTCAGGCTAGAGAGAGAGAGAGAGAGAGAGAGAGAGAGAGAGAGAGAGAGAGAGAGAGAGAGAGAGAGAGAGAGAGAGAGAGAGAGAGAGAGAGAGGAGAGAGAGAGAGAGAGAGAGAGAGAGAGAGAGAGAGAGAGAGAGAGAGAGAGAGAGAGAGAGAGAGAGAGAGAGAGAATCAATGAATCAATGAATCAATGAATCTTTATTTTACAACGGTGAAGATATTAACACAGTCAGTGACTATGTCATTTTTCGTACCTGCAGTTGCTACAACTACGACTAACTAAGTACAAAGTATACATAAAAAAGAGACATCAAAACACAATAATACAAAATATATAGTCCACTAAACACAAACAAGCGCATACGCCGCGCACAAACGCACTCACTTACTACAATATCGACTGCAGCCCCTTCCCCCCTTTTGGTAGGTTCTCTTTTAGGGTGCATGGAAATTTAACTCTAGGTGGTGGCATGGAATGTATGCCCCTGCAGACACCACAGTAAAATGTGGTTGTCATTGCAGGTAGGCAGAATTTCCAGCCTCCTCCAGTATCGCCGATGGTGTGCTGAAGAGGTCGCCAAGACCGAAACAGCTGTCCACACCGGCTAAATATCTGGACCCCTCTTGGGGGGACCTAGATTTGAATTTTTATGCACTGAGTGGCTGGAACAGTGGATATGTGATACGCCCCCCTTCGGGGGGGCTTCCATATGCATTGCTTTCAGTCACTTTCTTAGCGCCCCCTCTCTTTCCTATCTTTTTTTTGTGTGCTTTGGCCACAGTAGATCTATGATCACTGGTCGACATGCACATTTCTCTCCCCTGACAGTGCTATAACCTACTTTTCTTTACCTTCCATTGCTTTGTTATAATTATTTGAAATGATCTTGAAGAGGCAGGAGACCTGCTTTTGTGAGCTTTTCTTTGTGGTTAGGTGTGGATCAGGGCAGATTATTTTAGTCGCCTGTCTGTGTAGGGAATTGAGTCTCTTTAAATAGACCTCACTACATCCATCCCATACCGTTGACGCGTAATTGACGTGAGAACGTATGTGAGCATTATAAAATAGTTTACGTGTGTCTGAAACAGTATAATATTTCAATTTTGATAACATAAAGAGATTGCATCATATTCGGGAAGAGGCGGGCGAAACATCGGCAACGAAGGTGGTACTGATCTTCTGCCATTTTCAAACTGAAACGACGTGTTTTGCGAGACGCGCTCTGATTGGTTCAAGCTTACAATTGGGGCCGATTCGGATCGGAAAAATGTTCTAGACACCCGATTCCCAGCCGATTGGGACCGGATCGGATATATGACGTCATCCGATCGCAATCGGATCGGAATCGGCTTCAAAATCGGGGCACAACCGGCATGTGTGGCGGGGCCTTAAGGTTCCAACTCACAAATCAGCAACCCGACGTGAGAAGGCCTTATAAAGGGGCGGTCCGTGGCGCAGTGGTTAAGGCGCCTGCCACCAATGCTAAAGGTGCGAGGTTCGATTACGGGTTCCGGCGTCGGATTTTTCTCCTCTAGTAAGTGTCACTGTTAATTCGGGCGGACCGTCGGGGGTTCTTTCTCCGGGTACTCCGGCTCTTCCTCCCCCTCCACTTTGGTATCAGTTTCAGCCCACTTAATCAAATTTCAATTACAAACGACTTTGAATTTCCAAAAACTACAGTAGCTCGCTTGAGCTTGCCCTTAGCACCACGTGAATGTTCTGTGTTTATGTACAGTGTGTGAGTGAATGCGCGTGTTTCACGTGAGCGTGCTTGTTGGGTTCAGTTCGCGGCGGCGCTTTGAGCCGATTTTCAATTGGGATAAAGCGCCTATTTAATGCGCTTATTATTATTATTATTAGTCGCCTGCTGGACGTTAACCCCCTCCTTGCCACTCCACGCACATGTTTGATTCTGAAATATTTGTTCATTCAACGACCAAAACTCAAAACCGTCCAAGAAACATGGATACAAACTGGTCTCGGCAAGAGGCATAGATCCTCATGAGCCCCCGTGTGACGAAGCTCTATGCCCACGCATAAAGTTCACACAGGGGATTCTGCATTGTGCTGTCTTGTCAGCGGTTTGTCTAGTGTATTCATGAATTACGTGCGATCGTGAGGTCATCGATCCGCACGGAGTTTTAGTGGCGCAGCTCAGTCTAACAGAGCTCAAGAGTAGTTAGTACGGGCTATTCTGTCAGAGAGGACGGACGTGTGTCGGACAGCACTAGCCGTATTCCAAGACTCTGAAACCTAGATTTCAGGTACGTTTTTATATGTATTATCGACAGCTAGTGAATTAACGGTAGTAGGCGTTAGTAAGATTTAGTTCGGTTGTGTAGCGTTGATTTGTTTCAATTATGTCGGTTTAGAATTTGTTGAGATAACCGGGTTTTTAAAAAAATAAAATATAGTTATTTACCGGGATGGATAATTAAGGAATGTGATGTGTGTATGCCTAGGCTGGTTACGAAGGTAGTACGTGGGTGTGTTAAGTATAATCTTTTTCTGTGTACGAACCAGTATATGGCGCGTTCGTCATGTTATAGTCTGTTTCAATGTAGTGACTGAGTTATGATGTGTTGCTAATCTAGTCTGTTTTATGAAGCACGAGTGTGTGAATGAACGTGTAGATTTATCTGTATCAACCAGATTACGTAAAGTACCTCGTAATCATCCAATATGTGTGTGTTAAGCAAGTGTTATGAAATTAGAACTTTATTGTACTGAGTTCTTGTGCGGACCGAGGGGACGTGACGTCGAGACGTCAAGGTCAACAGAGGCTGCCGCTGGAGGAGCGCGTCGTGTGGACATTCACCGCTCGGGGAGCGAGAGGCTTGGTGCCAAGACATCAAAGTCAACAGACGCTGCGCTAGAGTGAGCGAGTCGAGAGGACGTCCACAGTTCGGGGAACGTGGGACACCTTTAGGAACGCGTGACGAAAAAAAAATACACGCCTAGACGTGGAGGAACGTGCGAAAGATACAGAGCGATAACACCAGTTGAGCACGTTGGATACTGAGGACAGTTTACCTAACCTGGCTTTTACTGTATTGTGTGGATGTGAGGGTGGTGTGCTAGTGCTGAGAATTGTGTATCTTGTGAAGAGTATTTTTGAGTTCACGTTTTGTTAATTAAGATTATAATTATGGGCCACAGGAAAGAAGAAATTGTTTTGCGTTTATACTGCACGGAATGCGTCCGACTGAGAGTTAGCGTTGTTTCTGTATGCGCCCGTTGCGTTTGTGAGTCCGTGCGTGCGATCGATTGAAAGTCTGCGTACGTTACACCCCCACAGTCGCGGGGGCTCATGAGGATCTATAGCTATGTCTCTTGCAGATGGATCAGTCGTCTTCCCTTTTGCTCGGCAGTGAAGGCGCTCAGTCTACTAACTAACTAGCTAACAGCATCAGGGCCGGCAAGCTGCAAATCACATTCCCATACAGTTAGTTTCCCGTATTCTCAAAGGGTCAGAGCGTGCAAGCGATTGCCCATTTGAAAAGCAGAACGTGTGAACAGTGGTGAGGCAATTACCGCTTGTTGTCCGGAAAACAAAGTAACTCGCAACCTCCCACGGGCAGGCACCCGAGACCCTGCCTCTAGATGCTGAAACCAAACATCTGCAAGAGGCATAGATCCTCATGAGCTCCCGCAGTTGCGGGGCTCATGAGGAGCTATGTCTTGCTGACACACACAAACCAGATTGAGGTGAGGCTGACACAAACCAGATAGGTGAGGCTGACACAGTTGCGGGGGTTCAGGAGGCCCTATGCTTCTTGCTGACACTATTTTGTGCTCATGTTCCCTGTTTGGGCGGCTGGAGCTCTATGGTGTTGAATGGACAAAGGTGTCATAAACTACAATTTGCGACTGTTGGGACAGTGAAGGGATCAGCAAAGATTTCAGAAACACATTTTGGGGAGGAAAAAAAATACCAAGAGGGCAAAGAGAAGGGGTAGGAAAGCAAAGGGGAGTGTAAACTAAATTACTAAACATGTGCTGTTCCGGGCTCCATCCCTACATTATTCACAGACTAATTGACTGACCCCACAGAAGAGCGTGGAAGCACACAGAGAAGAATTTACCACAGCGAGCTTTCCTACCACCGTGGCGGCCGTGTTTATCATCACGTACTGCCTGGCCCGCCGGCGACCTTCGCTGTTGACAGATATTTTCCAACACAAGTGGCGTGCCAGTGAAAATGACTGTGCCGTGTGGGGGTGCTGGTTTTATTTTATTATAATGACTCATGACTGTTACCATCATGATATTATGTGTTATAAATGATGTTGACGGACTTTGTCGGAGCGGTGCCCTCTGCTGAACACCGGCGCTGTACTACAGCGACGGGCCTTCAGGTGCAGCTTTGATCGTTTTATGTTGCCTAGATAGGAAATTATTTTCCTTTCGACGGTAATTTGTTTCTGCTGTTAACTTGTATTTTTATATACTAGCTTTAGTCAAGTAGGAATTTAACAAAAGAACATATACTAGTGTGTTTAGGAGACATAGGGCTGTCTTAGCATTCTATTTTTATCAGGGAGGTTCGGGTCGGGATGAGGCCACTGGCGCCGGCCATTAGATGCCTTGGCGATGGGCTTCACCCGTCCCAAATCATTGTCCATTGTGTAGCTCTGTTATTGTAATTTGTGGAATGAGCGAGTGAGTGAATGTGAGCAGCACCTGTGGTGGCAAGACAATTTTTGCTGTGTATGATTTTCTTCTATTACAGCAACAATAAAGTCATCTTGAAACGCAGTGAATGCGTCAGTCCCTTACGAAAAGGGGGTGGGGGGTGGAGAGAGGAAGGTGGGGGGTGGGGGGATATCTCTCTCTCTCTCTCTCTCTCTCTCTCTCTCTCTCTCTCTCTCTCTCTCTCTCTCTCTCTCTCTCTCTAGCGGTCGACTTTTCCATTCTCTCCGCTGTACAGTCAAGCGGACAAGATATCAGTTTGATAGATTGTATTGTGTTCTACTATTCTACGTTACTCGGACGTTTTGTTTTCTAATCGTGCACATTACTTTGTGATCTCTTTGCATATCTGGATATATTTTGTGACTTCATATTCAGTGGTGAATTACTCGTGTGATGTGGTTCATTATACCGGACTGTAACGTGCTTTTTACTGCAACTAAATTCCTTTTCCTGGACTTCAAACGCCTACTGTGACGGAGAGTGGACTTGCATACTGTCTCACCATACTGTATTCATAGTGAGTAACAAAACAAACAAAACATGTTTTTTTACGTTCCTTCAGCCTGTACGCTGCATGTTCACCATACTATGACGGCTGACTTTGCCACGAAACTGGTGCCAGATGTGTTTACACAAGGCGCCGCTCTCGGCGCTGCAATCTATCCGTCGGGTTATCATGCCTGACCGCCCGTGTAAACATTTCCAGCCTTATCTTCCCTCCCCCCCCCCCCTCCCGCGCCGTGTTCCTGGCACTTCCTCCACCCTACCCACCCTCTGCGCGCCCTCCCTCCCCTGCCTACCCACCCTCCATTCCCCCCCCCCCCCACTCTACTTACGCCTACACCCATCCCTACCCCCGCCCCATTTTCCTGGCGCCTCCACCTCCCCTACCCACCCTCTGCCTCTACACGCTCTCCCTCTGTTGCAACCCACCCTCCATTCCCCCCCCCCCCGGCCCACTCTACTCACCGCCACACCTATCCCTACCCACGCTCCATTTTCCTGGCGCCTCCTCCCCCCTCCCCCCCCCCACTACCCACCCTCTGCCTCTGCACGTCCTCCCACTCCTGCATAGCCACCCTCCACTCAGTGTCCCCCCCCCCCCACCCCACCCCACCCCACCACTGATAAACCACATTTCCGTCAGTGACACCTGCCTACCCATCCTCCGTTCTCGCACCACTCTAAATCACATGTTCGTTCCTACTGATCTGAAACCATGACAACTATAGCCATTGTACACCAACCCCTTGCCACTCCCACCATCCCCCGTGACCCAGTACTGAGAGATACTCTAGACAATCTCCAAACACGATTTGAAAGTAAAGGTGCTAATGCCCTCAACATTCTTAAAGCATGGAGGAATGCCATGTATGTGAGATACATGCAGCTTCTGCCCAAACACACTGCAGGAGTACACAATGTGTTATGGGAAGACTTCACCTATGACAATGAAACTGTCGCCCTTGATGGCTACCTCTCTCCCCACACCCCGGTCCCTGATCACCTGGCCAAGACAATAGTCAAGATCTATGAAGGGCCGGTACACACAGACGATAACAAACTTATCGTCATCACTGTGCACTTCAGGAAGAGGCGGACAACCGGTGGCACCTGCATGATTCAGGGGAAGAGAAAGGGTCTGTGGGTGAGATCGGAGTACCGGGCCCTTTGTGATTATGTACAACAGCTCCTGGCCGGTACAGCGGACCCTACAGAAAATGTCCCCGTCACCAGCAACCATCTTGCAACTGCCCCCGATTTTACAGAAATCACTTCACCCGCCACCCCTCCCAACTCTTCACGGGGCCTCCTGTTGGCTGTCTCCCTAGCAGACACCCCAATCACCCCTACCCTCTCCACTCCCTCGTACAATAAAGAAGTCTCTCTTCTTGTGCAGCCGGCGGAGTCGTCAATCACAAGGGATTATCAGCCGACAGCCCTTCTACCCGACCACTCATCCCTGCCTAATCCCGTCACCGCATCTACTGGCCAGCCACTTCAGAACGCCCGCACTGATTTATCCCTTGTTGCGGCAACAGTTGATGGTGTAATGTCCACTGCAACGCCCCTTCCCCCAACCCGACCAAACACGAACTACAGTCCCCAGTCCCTGGGACTGGGATTACATAATACAGAGGCCGCACCCCCCACGGCCCCCCACGGCCCGCGGGACTAGCTGTCCTGATCACGGACCTTCGCGCTGACGTGAGTACACTGTTCAAAGGACTTTCAACAGCACTAGCCAGGATTGATCAGCTCGAGAGTCAGCTCCGTGATGAGGCGGTCAAGAGAGTCAGAGACCTGCAGGTTACAGAGAAAAGTGTGGGCGAGTTGTTGTCCGATCTGGATGACAGGATAACTGGTGTGGAGACAGCTCAACACGTCACAGACGGCACTGTCAACCAGCTATCCTCCGCCAAACAGAGCCACAAGCAGCGCCTGAGGGAAATTCAAAAACAGTTGAAAAAGAAGTCACCCCCTTCGTCCAACAGCTCAGACGCTGCCATGAGTGGCCTAAGATTCAAACTGACATGTTTCCCAATGTTGACAGCTGTGCGTCTCCGCGCCAGGTAACGGGCAATGCAATCGCTGCTCCCTGTCACCCCTTCCCTCCAGCCGTTATGCAAGAACTGGCCGCGGTACAGGCTGTGAGGGCAGCCGAGAAGAGCCCAGAGCGCCTCATACCAGTGCGGATTACTGGCGGCCTGCCTGAGGCCAACAACTGGCCTGACCACGCCAGCAGCCAGCAACAGCGTAACAACAGAGTGTCTCCAGAGGAGCAACTACTGCGACACACAGTGCAGAGTGACACCACCACGCTGGTCATTGGAGACTCTGTTGTTCGCAACATCAAAGCCGAGAAGATGCGCACCTACCCTAGAGAGAAAGTAGAGGTATTATCTGTCTCTGGCATGCGGACTGCCCACCTGCTCAACTGGCTCCAGCGACAACACGCGTCCCACACAGCACTGGTGACCTTCCACGTGGGGGTCAACGACTGCAAACAAAAGGAAGTGACCAGCGCTGTGTGGGAACTGACTCGTCCGGGAATGCAAGCGGGTATTTCCCGACGCTCGTCTGCAGGCATCCTCCATCCTGCCGACAGACAGTAGACACCAGCTGTACAGGGTCATCACCGCCTCCAACAGTAACCTGTTCCATGTGTGCAGAAAGCTGGGTGTCACACTGATAGATAACACTCAGGTCTTCACTGCTGTTGATGGGTTCCCGCGTAGAAAATTCTACAGGCGCGGTGACCCCATCCATCCTAGTCGCCAGGGCACCATCAGTATGGCCCTCAACATAAAGAGAGGCGGGCCAACTACTGACGTCTCCCCACCCAACAACCAGACTGCAGGTGGTGGCCGTGACCGACGTCAGCGACGTGAAGGACACGCTGGCACCACCAACACTTACGCTGATGTCGCAGCCGGCAGACAGTCAGTGTCCGCGGCAGCACCCAACCTGGAATCACTCTGTGGTGCATCCAGCTTCGGTGCTGCAACGGAAAGTCAAGGTGGACTGTCAGTGTCCTCTGCTGTAGCACCAAATCTGGAATCACAGTACAGCGAATCCAGGTTTGGTGGTGCAGTAGAGAGTCAATGTAGCTATCAGCAACAAATGCCGGGCCAGTATCCAATGTGGCAGCAACCACCGCTACCACTATACAGTGCCGCGATTCCACAGTATCGCGAGGCGGGTCCATGGGGACACTTCAGCATGACGCAATCAGCGTATCCTTACAGCGTCCCCCCGCTCACATACACGCCATACGCACAGCAGGAACTGTGGGCACAGTACAGCCACCCCGTGCGTGTGTATTAGACTCATTTCCAGAACATTCAGTTACTCTTCCTTACATAACTTTGTGCTTTGCTATCACTGAACAGCATCGAATTGATTTACTTGCGTGCTATTGCTCATTTTGTGTTTGCGCAGAGACGTATTCATTTGTTTTTAACTTCAACCACTGCACGTGGTCCAATATTAACATTGTCATCCTTTTGACTTCTGCCGACAGTACTCGTGACTACCGATCTACTCATTCTGTGCGATTTGTGACGCTTATAGCACTAGTACTTGTGCACCGTGACACTTTCTGTACTAGTGTTCTACGTATATTCACACAACGATCATATCTGTCCTTTCGCAGCGCTGACGGACTTATTTCCCCTATCGCGCAGCGGGGTCCTTTAGCTTTGACTGTTGAAGTGTCCTGAAGGGATTAGTCCCTCTTAGTGAACGTTGTGACGTATTTTCTGGTCGCAAGGTAGTGAGATCTATGTTAGTTATTTCACTTGCCTCCCACATTTTGTGTGTTAGAGTGGACTGATTTTTTTTTTTTTTTTTTTTTGATTTTTTTTTATTTTTTTTATATTTTTACTTGTTTGACGATTTCAGTTATTATTTGCCGTTGTATCATTTATAAGCTTTTTCATTAGTACTCTTTAGTACTGACATACATTAGCAAGCATGGCGTATGATCGCCAGTTACATATTGGCCATTTAAATGTTTATCATTTAACTAACAAAGTTCCCGATCTGTGTGTCCTCTTGAGTCAGCCCAATCCATTTCACTTATTTGGTGTAACGGAATCGCGTCTCAATCCTAACATCAGCGATGAGGCCGTTTCTATCCAGGACTTCACTGTACTGCGCCGCGATGCTGAATGCCCGGGACAAACGGGTATTGCAGTATACATTCATAATTCAATTAGCGGTATTACTCGCAGGCGAGGGGACCTGGAGTCAAAAACCGTGGAATGCATTTGGGTTGAGTTAAGGGCAAACAAATCAAGCCCCGTGCTGGTCGGGTACATTTACAGGAACCCAGCATCAACATTTCAATGGTTCGACGACTTTATCGTCATGATGGATAAGGTCAGACAGTGCAGCTCTGAAATTTTGATCCTAGGCGATTTCAACATTAACATGTTTTTGAGCAACCCTGCTTGGGAGTGCACCATGTCTATGTTTGGTTTAAAGCAGCTAGTTAAAACAGCAACTCGTGTTAGTCCAACTTCCTCCACCCTTATATACAACTACTCAATCAAGGGTGATGGCAGTAGACGTGCCTCAGGTAGGGATTAGCGATCACTACCCGGTGTGCTGTTGCTGGGCATTAAAAGCGGATAATTCATTCCGAAAACATCAGCACACGACTATTAGATACAGATCACTTAAACACTTCAACAAGGACACATTTCTTTGTGATTTAAGTATTGCACCCTTTGATACAGTGTACTACCATAATGACCCCAACGATGCTTTGTCTGAGTGGTACGGATTGTTCCTTGGTGTTCTCGATAAACACGCTCCATTCAGAGAGAAACGGGTGAAGAACCCCCAGCTTCCCGCCTGGTTAAGTAAGGAAATCAAGGATGCCATGCAACTCCGAGATGACTATAAAAGAAAGAAGGATTTTGTAGCTTATCGAAGGCAAAGAAACCATGTTAAACATTTAGTGAGGAAAGCTCAAAGGTCACTTTTTCACCGTCTTATGAACGGAAAGAAAGATGTCGTATCTGTGTGGCGAGCGATCAATGCTTTTACGAGGTCCAAAAATACCGCACAATGTACACAGTTATCAGCTGATATCTTGAATCAGCATTTCCTCTCGGCTGCCAGTACGTTGCTAAAAAATACATATTTTGGTCAGTCTTCAGCTGTGTCCGAAAAGCTAAAGACGTTTTGTGCAGAACGGCTGGACCCTGATACGTCATTCAGCATTCCCCTGTTAACGATATACGACGTGGGAAAATCCATCTCGTACTTGGAGAACAAACGTACGTCTGGCCATGATGGTATTAGTAGCTCAGTTCTGAAAATGGCCCTACCGTATATTGTAGATACCTTGACATATATATATATACAACCTTTGCATAAAGCAGGGGATATTTCCATCTTCTCTAAAAACAGCCAAACTGATCCCACTACCTAAAACGAAAGACCTTGCCGACCCTAACAAGTTCAGGCCCATTTCGCTACTGTCAACACTGTCGAAACCGATAGAAAGACACATTCACACACACTTACAACATTTTCTAGAAAAACACAAACTCATACATCCATTACAATCTGGCTTTCGGCGGAAACACTCCTGTCACACAGCATTGGTACACCTAGTTGACAGATGGCTTACTGCGCCATAAATAGCAGTCAAATGACTGGAGCAGTATTTTTGGACCTTTCAAAAGCATTTGACCTAGTCAATCATAAAACTTTAGTTCAAAAACTTAATGTCTATCAACTAAGCGCAGACACACTTGCCTTCCTTACGTCATATCTGCATGGGTGTACGCAGTATGTCTACGTGAATGGTAAAAACTCACCCGAAGGGGTGATAGAGCACGGAGTACCACAGGGATCGATTCTTGGTCCATTATTGTTCTCTGTCTTCATAAACGACCTTCCATTACATATATCTGACTCCAGTGTAACTTGCAGTCTTTTTGCAGACGATGGAACACTGGACGTTTCGTCATCAGACGTAACATGTATGGTGAAGATTCTCCAAGACAGTTTAAATGAGGTATCTGAATGGTGCAGAAATAACGCCATGATACCTAATCCCACTAAAACCAAATGCATGCTGATTACCACACGGCAAAAGCATCAGTGAACCCCCCTCCCCTTCAACTAACACTTAACGGCCAGCCTGTGGAGCAAGTCAGAGAACAGCGCGTGCTTGGAATCAACTTAGACGACAAGTTGTGCTGGCAAGGCCACATTACTAAACTGTGTAAAAAAGTATCTAAAAATGTATTCCTACTGTCGAAATTGAGACATTTCGCTGATGAGCCAACAAGGAAACTCTTCTACTATGCCCATATTCAGTCACATTTGGATTATGCCTCATCTATTTGGGACGGTAGTAGCGATGCTAATTTAAAAAGTCTGAACTCGCTCCACAGAAGAGCCATTAAACTCATTGTTGACAGACCCTCAGAAGTCATTAGTACTGACAATAAGTTCAAGCTGTTAGACATTTTGCCACTTGAAAAACAGTTTAAGTATAATAAGTTGGTGCTCATGCGCAAAATCACCCTCTCAGAAACACCAGCCTATCTCAATAGTTTGTTCCACTTTGCTCATACGAGGTCCAGTCGAACACCAGGGAACAATCTTGTTGTACCGATGCCTCGACTGGACATTTATAGGTCGTCATTGTCCTATTCTGGTGCAAAGTTATGGAACTCTATTCCTGCGGATGTTAGAGCCGCGCCATCGCTTAAAACTTACAAGACCAAGCTGCTCAAATATCTAGACAAAACTTAATTTTTCCTTTTATTTTTTATTTCTATTTTTATTTTTACATCTCCATGCCGCCTTATGCGGCATTTCACGGATAGTCTGCATTTTCTTCTAACATTTATGAACGCATGTAATATACCGCTGGCATTCCAGCAAGCCGCATTATGTAATATCCATGACCCCATGGACTCGGCTGGCCAGACGGGATGCCGTCCATAGGCACAACATTGGGCGCTCGCACCGCGTGGCAGTGCTGTGGTTTCTTCGCGTCGACCCCATAGAGCGCAGCGTATATATTATATACGCTCTATGGTCGCCCCGCGCGCGCGGTGGTTGCGGGAGCGCTATACATTACTTTGACTGCTGTGCGCGGTTTGAGTAGCGTGGGGAGGCCGCTATCGCGTGTGTGTGCAAGTGTGTGTTTATCTGTGTGTGTGCAAGTGTATGTGTGTGCACGCGCGCATCACTACGTGCTTGCGCACGCGCGCGTGTGTGTTTGCCAGTGTGTGTGTGTGTGTGTGTGTGTGTGTGTGTGTGTGTGTGTGTGTGTGTGTGTGTGTGTGTGTATGCCTGTTGCATGTTTGTTGGAGTGACTGCCGGGTTGATTTTTATGATGACTCGGAACAATAGCGGTTTTATGTACAAAATCCTTTATACTATGCTTTTTATATTTGTTGTAGTATAGTTTTAAGTAATAGAATGTATGTGTACATGATATACTGATGTGTGTGTGTGTGTGTGTCAGTGTGTGTGTGTGGAGGGTTGTGCAGGCTTGGCCTGGCGCCTATAGGCTACAAGCTAATCTGGCACAAACCTGTGCAGTACGCGGCAATTGCACACCGGCGCGCGTGTGTGTGTGTGTGTAAGACTAGAGTGATTTTATGTACGTTATTTTGTTTTGTAGTGTGTAGCAAGGACAAGAATGAAAACAGGTCTGCGCACCTATTCTTTTATCCTTGGAAAATAAAGTTTCATTTCATTTCATTTCATTTCATTTCATTTCTCTCGCTCTCTCAATGCTCCGTTTACTGAGGTTTATGATCACCAATCTCCTGACAGTGCCTTGTCGTGCTGGATGGATCTGTTTCTCAGTGTCTTCAATAAACATGCGCCAATACGAGAAAAACGAGTTAAACATTCCACCATACCACCGTGGTTAACAGCGGATATCAAGCGGGCTATGTCATTTAGAGACAAACTTAAAAAAGAGCAAAAGTACGAAGAATACAAAAAACAACGCAATCGTGTCAACTATTTAGTTAGAGCGTCTAAGAAGTCTTTTTTCAAACAAATGATTCGAGACGAAAAGGACACGGCATCTGTTTGGAAAGCTCTGAACGCCATAACAAAGGTAAATCAGCACCCGAAATCCCATCTCATATGTCAGCTGATATATAAAATAACCATTTCTTAAGTGTGACGACAGCCGAAATACTGGCATTGTCAGCTGCATGACGACAGCCGAAATACTGGCATTGTCAGCTGCAAATAACAGTATACCATATGAAGTGCCGAGTTTTCTCAGAGAACACTTAAAAAAAAAACTATATCAAATACTTTCACCATGCATAATATTACAGCTGCGGAAGTCGGCAGATATATTTCTAGCATGCCGAACAAAAAGACTGCTGGCATTGATGGTATTGATAATGAAACCCTAAAAATCTCATTACCGTATACAGTAGAATCACTAACATATATTTTCAACCTCTGCATAAAGCAAAGTACATTTCCAACCATTCTTAAAGAAGCAAAGGTAATCCCAATCCCTAAATCTAAAGATCTTGAAGATATCAATAATTATCGTCCAATCTCCCTTCTGTCAGCTTTGTCAAAACCCCTTCAAAAACACATTCAAAAACATCTCCTTGACTTTCTGGAAAAAGGTAAATTACTTAATATTCACCAGTCTGGTTTTAGACCGAAACATTCTTGTCAGTCAGCACTGACACATATTGTAGACAGCTGGTTGGAATCAATCAATAAAAGCCTGATGTCAGGAGCAGTTTTCTTAGACCTTAAAAAGGCGTTTGACCTTGTGGACCATGACATTCTCCTAAATAAGCTAACAGTTTATCACTTGAACGCAACCGCCATAGCATTCTTCCGATCATATCTCGAAGACAGAAAACAAATGGTGTACGTCCATGGAAGATACTCTAAGCAAAGAAATGTAAAATACGGCTTCCCCCGTGGATCTATTTTGGGACCTCTTTTATTCATACTATTTATCAATGATCTACCGTTGCATATCACTAATTCTGACGTTAATTGTAATCTATTTGCTGACGATACGAGTCTTCATGTTTCTGGTTTAAAAAACGACGGACATTAGCCATAGTTTACAATGCAGTCTCAATGAGGTATCTGACCGGTGTAGACTGAACCATATGGTTCTTCACCCAGCTAAAACAAAGAGTATCTTAATCGCCACGCGTCAAAAACATCAACGCCGACTACAGCCATTACATTTACAATTAAACGCTGAACCTGTTGAACAAGTCAATGAGCGTAAATTCTTAGGAATACATGTTGATGAACAACTGTGCTGGGAGACCCATATAAATGCTGTTTGTAAGACCATTGCTAAAAACACTTTCTTATTGTCCCAGCTTAGACATGTAACGGATACAAATACCCGTAAATTGTTTTTTCATGCTCATATAAAGTCCCACGTTGATTATGTCTCCACAGTGTGGGACGGCTGCAGTGATGTCCACATGAAGAACCCCACCCGGGTCTGCCCTGGGGGACTTGGGTGGGGTTAGGTATTTTTTAGTTCCCAGGGTCACCCTGGTCAGCCCCACAGGGTGGGTTTTTCTCTCTATTCTGAGGCATGTGTTTCTGTCTACCCGAGGTCCATTCACCTGTATTTGCCTTTTTTAAACTCTCCCTACTGTCTGCACTGCCTGTAGCTCTTGATATTGGATGTGTGTTGCTAAATGGTCTTAGCTTTATTTAGGCCCCATGTGTTAGGTTTATTTAATGTGTTTGACCGGCTGGCGACATACATTCAATGTTCTGTTTAGTTGGTTGTTTTTTTTTTTTCACAAGCAGTGCAGGCACGTCCTGAGAAAGCCTTGTTGCTGTCGGGACGTTAAGCAATGTACAATCAATCCACATGAAGAGGTTAAACTCCATATACAAAAGAGATGTAAAAATGATAGATAGACGCCCCATCCCTACCACAGACAAATTTAGACATTTAAACATTCTCGGTCTGCGTCAGCAACTTACTTTAAACAAATGCGACTTTATGCATAAGATACTGAATAATATGACACCCCAGTATCTAATCACTAAATTTATATCTCACCAAGAACGTGAACGGACCTCAAGAAACAATACCTTAATCTTACCACTGCCAAGAATCGACCTTTTTAAAACTAGTATGCCATTCTCTGGTCCGTTTGCTTGGAATTCAATCTCTGCACATTTTTGAAAACTATTACCTCACCAGGATGTTTTAAAACAAAACTTTCTGATTACCTGATGAGTCAAACTTAGTTCTTCTCGGGTACTGTAATAATTATTTCCTTACCTTATGTATTTCATAAGATGATTTTTATGTGTGTGTGTGTGTGTGTGTGTGTGTGTGTGTATGTGTGTGTGTGTGTGTGTGTGTGTGTGTGTGTGTGTGTGTGTGTGTGTGTGTGCTCCTGTTTGTTTGTGTGTGTGGGTGTATGTGTGAGCGGCTCGCGCGCGTGCGTGCGTGTGTGCATGTGTGTGTGATGAGTGTTATTATTTTTTTCTGTATATAATGATGCTATTGGGTTTTGTACGTAAATATATTTTTATAGTTTCCCTTTTTTATGCTGTAGATGTTAGCAACGGCAAGTTTGTAAAATGACGATTTGCTTCCTGTCAAAACTTTTTACCGTTGAAAAATAAAGTTCCATCATCATCATCATCATCATCATCATCATCTCTCTCTCTCTACTTCCGGTGCACATGCTACGCTTGTGCCACGTTTTATCTCGCTGTTGGAATTTTGAGAATTTATAAACGTTATACAGTACCTATTGTCTTTAAATGTATAGCATCGTGTGTGTGATGGTGTCGTGATTCTAATGGAGCATCTACTGCTACGATTGAAAAAGGACCTTGTGAGGTATTTGTGATTTTCTACTCATCTTCACTAACGTTAGACGCCGCCTGAGTGGGCGCCGGTGCCTCGCCGCCTCGCCTGCTTGACTATTTTAGGCCCGGCGATGCCTGCATTCCACGCTCGGCCAAGAGAGCTACTGCACTAAGCGGTACACGATGGCGGGAGCGTCGAGGGCACTGGTCCTAGCACACCTTCCAGCTGTGTATCAGAAAAAGTGCACGCGCCCGAACTGACCTGCACATAAGCAGTCTAGTACACATCGTCTCGCCATGACCATGTAACGGCAAACCACACAATGGGCCCCACCACCCGCGCAGCCCACGCCGCTAAGTATGCTATCGACACCGAGAATATTATACATACTAACGACCCCATCCAAAAACAGTTTATAGCGCCCCCCGTCAAGCTGCCCTTTTGGAGGTCTGTTTTTCACACTAGATATGTTCAAGAGTGCCCTGCCCAGGTCTCGTGTGAATGGACAGACTTCAAATATGAGGAAGACGACGAGAATGAGCGCTGTCTGAAAACCATCACAGTGCCTGTTCCCTGTGTCCCTTCCCCTGCTAACCTATATAAAACTATTGTGCAACTTAGGTACGGGAGCCGTAAACTTGTAACTCTGACTCTCTTCCATACAACAGGCACTGTCACCATCCAGGGAAATGTGTGCCCGGATTGGGTACACAAGGAGTTCGAAAAACTAAAAGCCCTTGTGAGCGACATGAGTGGTGACAGCAATTCCATTCTCCCCCTAACTGACACCACACTGCCTATCATACCTGCTGATAAACCGTTCCCCGCCCCAACCACACTTCTTGCCATTATGCCCCCACCCACTGAACACCTGCCAAAGGAGGCATACGGCGATGACATAATGGACAGTGCTGGCGAGCTTAACGGTACCATGGATGATACTGCTATACCTGCAGCTGATGAAAGCCCCTCCCCCTCAACTGAAGACTTTATCTCGCCAGCCGGTCCCTCCAAACAAGCTGCACTGCGGACCACAGAACAAGATCCCACTTCTCCGGAAATAATGGAACTGCCGCCTGCCGTTCCTAACGCCACACCCGTCGTCCCCTACCCTCAAGTGGACACCGCTGCTGAGACAACATCCTGCATGACCTCACATGCCTCTACTCAGTGCCCCCAGTTGTGCTGCTATCAGTGTGCACAACCTGTCCACGCGACCAAATGTTTTGATTGTGTGGCTGGACTAATTTTGGACCTAAAAATACAGTTTGAAAACAAACAACGTGTTTTTATAGACCAACTCAAAGCTGAAATAGACACTCTGAAACAAGACAACATCAGTCTACAGCAGCAGGTTAGAAATCTGAATAGTCTACCAAAGCAAGTGTCAATCCTCACAAGCAAGCTGGGCAAAGTGGATTCACTTGAAAGCCGGTATAATGAAATGTTGGCTAACCAGAAAATAATTGCCCCAGAGCAGCGAACCCCCGTTGCCTTGCCTGATTACTGTCAGTCACCACCGCCACTGTCTGGTACCAGTTCCCTTTCCTCTGAAATTCAATCCCCTACCTCCATCACTACGTCGAACCTCTCTGATACTGTTCCAGAGGAGTACACCCAAACCCAACCGTCTCAGCGTGCGTCTGTTGCCGCTATGGAAGAGACGGCAGGGAGCAGCAGTACCACTGAAACTAAATCCCCTAATGCACGTTCACTCCAGGACCAGCCGCCGCGAGAGCGCCGTCAGTTTAGTGTTCGACTTCCACCCGAGGGCAGAGTCAATGCGCTATTAATCGGTGACTCCAATCTCCAACGGGTGGATCGTCGTCGCTTGGACCCAAGCGGTGCTACATGTGTGCGCACCCTGCGGGGGGTTAAGGTTAACCAGTTGGCAGAGGCCCTGTCCAACATCGCGCCACGCTACGACATCGGTAGTGCAGTGGTCCACGTTGGCACAAATGACTGTGCCTCCAGCAATGACGTGGACTCTGTACTACATGACTTCCAGCACCTCATTCCTGTAGTTCGACGAGTCTTCCCATCAGCCACAGTTGCCTACACGGCAATATTACCACAAGGGAGCTGCCCACTGAAAACCATCTGCAATGTGAACCAGCGCCTGGCTATGCTGTGCGAAAGGGAAGACGTGTCGTTTCTGCAGGAAAACAATTTTTACACCCCTGCTGGTGCAGTTGCTACCTCCATGTTTAACAGCGATAGGCTGCATCTGAACGAGAGAGGCGCCGGGGTATTACTGCGCCAGATAAAGCGGTTCATTTTTCCGCCAGATAACCTGAAAGACTTAAATCGGCACCGCGACCTGCGACACGCCAGACACGCGGCTGAGCCTGAAGCAAACACGAAAGTACCTGGGCTGAGTGGTCCGGCTCCCGGCTGCCGGCCGCAAACTAGTAATCTCATTCAAGATGAGAACCTACTGATGCGACAAAGCACTAAACAAATGTTACAGTCTAAAGCTCTCCCCACTCGCCGCTGGGAATCGGCTACCAGCACTAGGATGGCGAACATAGGTGAAAATGTAAATGCTGGCGGAAACCTAGCTGTCCCTGTCTCCAACAGCCAGTCACCTGTAAACGCTAGTGCCGCTCGAGTCCCTGTGGAGCTTTCCGGACCTGACACAAGCACTACATTGGCGGACGCTGCCAGCGCGACAAACCTACAGCCGCCTTTCAGTCAACGACCAGAATTCACTGAAGCGACGGCCGATCCCGGCTACCACTACCAGCCGGCGACCCTGTATGGAAACTACGCGCGCCCTGTCGTGCCCTGGCCTCAGATCACACCGCACAGTTTCCACGTACCAATGCCGCAGTACCCAGCGGCATTCCAGCCAGCGTTCCAGCCAACCTTTCAGCCGTTCCCCCTTCCCTTTCCACACTGGCAGTATCCGTACCTAGCTAATAGTGGACCTCGGTCCCAAACGGTCATGTGAAGTGTGTGTTAAAACATACCTCAGTGTTTCGGTTAGATTAACTCCTTCATGCCTGATCGGGAAACGTTGGACGATGATAGTTCCGGGATAGTGCCGGATTACCTTTGCGTCATTGAGGCGCTAATCTGATCTGCTACTGCACTTGTGCTATCGTTGTCCATCTCTCTCCAGCGTAAATCGGATGTTCAACTAACACGCCTCCAGGCCTAAATGAGTTGGTTTTACCGGACCCCATACTACTTGATGACTTTTTTTTTTTTTTTTTTTTTTTTCCCGGTGTAGGCTCAACCTGAACTAATTTCACTTCATGTTTTTCATGAACTTAGTGAACATCAGTATAATTTTGAAATGAAAATAAACAATCATATGACTTCATTTTCAGCCCTTCATCCGTCCGACTTGTAGCAATGCGTGGTGCATATGAACACAGGTGTGTGAGCCCTAAGTGTTATTGGTATGTTTTGATTTCAGTTTTTGTCAGTTCAATCTGTTTCAGTGTGTCGAGCACTAATCTGACAATCCTTTGATCAAACGGTGACATTTCTATACTAAACGGTTTACTGTGCTGTTGTTTTAGTTTTTACCTCATAGATTTGACATTAACATTTGCGATGCTTTTGGTTTATATGCGATGCGGCCGTATCACAGCAACATGTGTTGCAGTCTGACAGTTTAGGCCGGAACTCGTTGGACTATTTGTACTGTGGTTGACCTGTGTACAGTACAGTTCCGCGTTTGACTTGTGTCTGGCCGGCATACACACCATTTTTGTAAGCCGGACTAAATGTAAGGATTAGTGCTTATAGTGCACAGCCAAACGTGTTGTGCTGAATGCGAGTAGACAGTTCTACAAACTATCAGGCAAGTTATTTTTTACAGTCGTGGTGATTATAAGTGGATTTGGTTTATTCCATATTTTCGCACAAGATCACTCCTTTCAGCGACTGGACTGTTTCACTGAGTTTCGGATATTGAAAACTTTATATTTACATTTTTTTGTCATCAAAATGTGTACACCATCGAACAATTACATGCATGCCCACGGGCTGAAGGTCGGGCACCTTAATGTATTTCACCTTTACAATAAGGTTCCTGACATTTCAATATTTTTAAACCAGCCTTCACACTTCCATCTCTTTGGGCTAACGGAATCACGTCTGAACTCAAGAATTAGCGACGAAAATCTGTGCATCCCAAACTTTTCCTTAATTCGTCGTGACCCAAACACCCTCAAACACACAGGGATTGCTGTTTATGTTCATAACTCGATTGCACATATGGTACGCAGACGTGATGATCTGGAGTCAA
The DNA here is from genome assembly GCA_036245525.1 of Semisulcospira habei. Classification (NCBI taxonomy): domain Eukaryota; kingdom Metazoa; phylum Mollusca; class Gastropoda; family Semisulcospiridae; genus Semisulcospira; species Semisulcospira habei. The sequence goes on from BTPG01000005.1 coordinate 12,775,083, forward strand.
CTGAGATTGAGTGTGTATGGCTAGAAGTAAAAATTAATAACTCATCGCCAATTATAATGGGTTATGTATATAGAAATCCATCGTCCACTGTCGAGTGGTATGATGACTTTGTGCAGATGATGGATAAAGTGAATGATACTGACAAAGATGTACTGCTGTTAGGTGATTTTAACATTGACTTACTGAAAACAAATCCCACGTGGCAATCGACAACAACTCTTTTTGGGTTGAAGCAACTAATCCAAGCTCCTACTAGAATAACCCAATCATCCGCTACACTCATTGATCACATCTATACCAACAACTGTAAGTCAGTACTAGAGACCAGCGTCCCCCCACTAGCTGTCAGTGATCATTTTCCCATCACCTGTACATGGTCGTGCAAGATGCCCAAACAAAAGAGGGATCAGCATGTGTACATTACCTATAGGTCTTTGAAAAAACTAAACAAAGATGCTTTTTTACACGATCTTAGCCTTACACCGTTTCATGATGTGTACAATTGTACCAACCCAGATAAGGCTGTTTCTCTCTTACTTGATCTGTTCCTAGGGGTGCTAAACAAACATGCGCCAGTAAGAAGAAAGCGAGTCCGATCCCGCCAGCCTCCCTCATGGATAACCGACGAAATCAAACAAGCAATGGATGATAGAAATAAGGCTAAGAAAGAAAAGAACTTTCATGAATTTAAAAGATTGCGAAATAAAGTTAAGTACTTAATTAGAGAGGCGCAGAGATCGTTTGTAACCAAAACAGTCGAAGAAGACAGAAACCCTTCCTCTATCTGGACAGCACTTAATACGCTTACCAACAACAAGCGTAAACAGTGCAATACCATTCCAGAAAACCTCTCCGCTGAGGAGTTTAATAACCACTTTCTATCAGCCCCCAAAGACTTACTCAGTTCTCACAATCGCAATCAGTCGATATATTCCACACCAGAAAAGCTAACTAAGTTCTGTAAGCAAAGATTGTCCTCAGATGATATTTTCGTCATCCCTGATATTGCTGTACACGAGGTAGGCAAATGCATTTCTATCCTAAAAAAGAAAACGTCTTCTGGCAGTGATGGTATCAATGGATATATCCTTGACCTGTCGCAACCATACATAGTGGAACCTCTTACATACATTTATAACCTATGTATACAAAAAAATGTCTTCCCAGCAGCTTTCAAAAAATCAAAAATAGTGCCTGTTCCTAAAGCAAACGATTCTTCTGAAATTAATAACTTTCGCCCCATTTCCCTTCTATCAGTTCTCTCGAAGCCTCTGGAAAAGCATGTTCACAAACATCTTCTGGAATTTCTTGAAAAAAGGTCCTTATTATATCATCACCAGTCAGGTTTTCGTCCCAAGCATTCATGCCACACTGCACTCGCACGAATAGTGAATTCGTGGGTCAACAGCATAAATGATAATAAAATGGCTGGTGCTGTCTTCTTGGATCTAAGAAAAGCGTTTGATCTTATCGATCATACCATCTTACTGAAAAAGCTTGCCACCTACTTAAACAAAAAGAGTCCCTCAGCTATTTCGTTTCTGAACTCCTATCTTACAAAAAGAACACAAACAGTCTATGTCAATGGAAAATGTTCTTCTGAACAATTTGTGGAGTATGGAGTGCCCCAGGGGTCTATTTTAGGCCCACTACTGTTTTGTATCTTCGTTAACGATCTACCGTTACATGTAACGTGTAGTGAGACTGAGTGTGACATGTTTGCCGACGACTTACCATTACATTCCGCTGGTAAAACTGTGCCTGAAATTGCAAATAATCTTCAAGAGAGTCTTCATGAAGTCTCTCGGTGGTGTAATGAAAATCGCATGCTTGTAAATCCCACAAAAACAAAAAGCATGCTTATCACAACCCGCCAGAAACATCAGCTCAAACCTCCATCACTCAACCTTTCTTTGGACTCCATCTCAGTTGAGCAGGTCAGTCAACACCGCCTGCTTGGAGTAATAATAGATGATGATCTAAGCTGGCATAACCACCTATATTATATGAGAAAACATTTGTCCAAAAAGTTGTTTCTACTTTCCAAACTTAAAACGATCATTGACCTTAAGACACGCAAACTATTTTTTAATGCCTACATTAAACCACACATTGATTATGCCTCAACAATATGGGATGGCTGCAGTGAAAATCACTTCAAGAAGATAAACTCATTATACAAGCGCGCTGCTAAGCTTATCCTCCCTGATCCGTCTTTATCCACTGATGACAAGCTGCAGGCCATCGGACTTCTCCCTTTGGTTAAGCACCTCGCACTAAACAAATGTGTACTGATGCACAAAATTCTTAACGGGAAAGCTCCACCTTACTTATCTAGGCTTTTTTCGCCAACTGAAAAAAAATACAGCACCTCCAGGAACAGTCTCTCTATAAAAAGGCCCCGTATAGACCTGTTCAAATCTAGCCTGTCTTATTCAGGTGCTCTTTTATGGAATTCTCTTCCTCCCACTATTCAACAAACCACGTCCCTCTCTCTGTTTAAAAGCAGAGTACATGATTATCTTTCTAAGACATCGTTATGCTGATCCTTTCTTCTTCTTTGTTTTTCGACATAATACGCCTCATGTTTTTTTTGGGTTTTTTTTTTTTTTTTTTTTTTTTTGTGTTTTTGTGCGTGTGTGTATGCGTGTGTGTGAAGTTTATTATTAGTTAGTTTTTGTTATTTGTTTGGTGTTCCTTAAGTAGCTTAGCAAGGACAGATTGTAAGAAAGGCCTGCGCGCCTAATATCTCAATCCTTGGAAAATAAAGTTTCGTTCGTTCGTTCGTTCGTTCGTTCTCTCTCTCTCTCTCTCTCTCTCTCTCTCTCTCTTCTCTCTCTCTCTCTCTCTCTCTCTCTCTGTCTCTCTCTCTCTCTCTCTCTCTCTCTCTCTCTCTCTCCAAGTCTCTCTCTCTCTCTCTCTCTCTCTCTCTCTCTCTCTCTCTCTCTCTCTCTCTCTCTCTCTCTCTCCAATGTACTCTCTCTCTCTCTCTCCAATGTACTCTCTCTCTCTCTCTCTCTCTCTCTCTCTCTCTCTCTCTCTCTCTCTCTCTCTCTCTCTCTCTCTCTCTCTCTCTCTCTCTCTCTCTCTCTCTCTCTCTCTCTCTCTCTGTCTTATCCGCAGTGGCTGCTCCCGTACCACTCAGGCGGCTTGCGGCCCCAAGTCATCTAATGATTGGATTATGCCAGGGACAGCTGGGTACTGAGTGTTTTTTTTTTTGGTTTTTTTTTTCTTCTCATAAATATGCATTCATAGTGACATGTGAACTAGTTTAACAGGACACAAAGTGTGAGGCTTGTTGTTATCTATTTCGATTCTACTGTCATATTTAGTTGATTGGTGCTGATTTTGTTGCGATAGACAGATATCTGGAGTGAAATTACCGTGCCGAACATTTTGGCTACGTTAATCTCATTTTGCTCCTGACGCAGACGTCGTCTGTGATATGACTATGTATTTGCAAATGAGTAGCTTTCTGACTGAGCCAGAAATGTTTCTAGACAAAGTGTGACAATAAGCGGCTATTTCGAGAAGCTGCGTGAAAAGGGACACACGGATTTGTTTCATTGTTATATCCACTGTGCCTGACGGTGAATCTGCACTTTGGAATGTGAAACTAGTAAATTTTGGTTTTTAGTCATGTGTGGACTGAATAGTGAAGGTTATAACTTGAACGTACACATTTGAGGCCGGAGTATGACTGTATAGTGAAAGTTTTCGTGAACTCTTAGTTATCTAAATTGTTTTTCTTCTTCTGTACAAAGATCAGTCGTACAGACTTATGAGAGAAAGGATAACTATTGACTATTGACTTTATAAAAAGGTCTTTTGTCGTCGTGTGTACACTAGTGTCTCTATACAACGAACACTATGGCGAGTGGATCCACTGGCTCAGCCACTCAAGGACTGAAAGTTGGACATTTAAATGTGTATCATTTATATCCGAAAGTACATGGTGTTTCCCTGTTTCTGAACCAGCCGTCACATTTTCACCTCTTTGGTCTCACTGAATCTCGTCTGGACTCTCGAATCACTGACGCATGTGTCAGCATTCCGAATTTTTCTCTTATTCGACGTGATGCAACTTCTCCTGGACATACTGGGCTAGCTGTTTATGTGTACAGCAATGTTCAGCACAGGGTACGCAGACGTCTTGATCTTGAGACCAAGGAGGTGGAATGCGTGTGGTTGGAAGTCAATCTTCCTAACACTTCGCCACTGCTAGTTGGCTTTGTGTATAGGAATCCAGCATCCACCGCCGAGTGGTATGATGACTTTGTACAGGTGATGGATAAAGTGAATGACACAGGCAGGGATATACTCATTCTCGGTGATTTTAACATTGACATCTCAAAACCCTATTCGATGTGGCAATGTACAACAATGCTGTTTGGACTAAAACAGATGATTACCACTGCAACCAGAGTAACACACTCTTCGTCTTCTTTGATTGACCACTTCTATACTAACAACCCTCAAGCTATCACGGAAACTGATGTCCCTTCACTAGCTGTCAGTGACCACTTTCCCATCACCTGTACATGGTCATGTTATGTTCCTAAACAGAGCCGAACCCAACATGTATACATTACTTACAGATGTTTTAGAAAACTAGATAGAGATAGTTTCCTTTATGACCTCAGTTTTTTGCCGTTCCATGAAGTTTACAATCACAATGACCCTGATGTAGCACTCTCACTGTGGCTTGAGCTGTTCCTCGGAGTGCTAAATAAGCATGTCCCTTTAAAAAGAAAACGAGTCCGGTGCCGTGAGCCCCCCACCTGGATTACGGAAAAGATTAAACAAACCGTTGAAACCAGAAATCGAGCCAAGCGGGACAAAGATTTTATTGAGTTTAAAAGGTTACGTAACAGAGTCAAATACCTTATCCGGGAGGCACAAAAAGCACTGGTAGAGAAAACCATACGTGGCGGGAATCCGTCTTCAATATGGAAAGTTTTAAACTTACTAACTAACAATGGTAAAAATTGTTCCGCAAATACGACTGCCAACCTTACAGCCGATGCTTTTAACGACCACTTCATTTTAGCCCCGAAATCTTTACTACATGCTGAAGGTTTGGATCAGGTGAAACATGTCGCATCGCAGAAGCTTACTGACTTTTGTCAAGCAAATACTGTCCGCGGGCGATGCTTTTAATATCCCCTTCATCGCTGTACATGAAGTAGGCAGATTTATCTCTAGTCTCAAGAACAAAAGAAGTCAGCTGGCATTGATGGTATCAATGGTTTTATCCTCGAACTTTCTCTTCCATACATTGTGGAAAGCTTAACCTATATTTACAACCTATGTACTCAAAATAATATTTTTCCGGCGGCTTTCAAAAATTCTAAAGTGGTACCTATACCCAAAACAAAAGACACATCGGATCCAAATAAATTTCGGCCTATATCCATATTATCTATTCTGTCGAAGCCTATTGAGAAGCATGTACACAAACATCTTCTCGAATTCCTGGAAGAAAAGTCTCTCCTGAATAAATATCAATCTGGTTTTCGCCCTAAACATTCGTGTCACACTGCCTTGGTTCATATGATTGACACTTGGCTGCTCAACATCAACAGAAACAAGATGTCTGGTGCTGTCTTTCTAGACCTAAAAAAAGCGCTCGACCTTATAAACCACGAAATTTTATTAGAGAAACTAGACTGCTACTTTAACAGTAACAGCCCAGGGACACTCTCATTCTTTCGTTCATATATCATAGGGAGAATTCAAACTGTGTACATCAATGCTATCTTCTATTCTAAAAAGCGTGTTGAGTATGGCGTGCCCCAGGGATCCACACTAGGACCGTTACTGTTCTGTTTGTTTATAAATGATCTTCCACTTCATATATCCAATGCTTGTTAATCCACCCAAAACGAAAAGCATGCTAATCACAACACGCCAAAAGCATCAGCTCCGCCCCCATTCACTTAGCCTCTCTTTTGATTCAGTTCCCATTGAGCAAGTCAAGGAATATCGCCTCCTCGGGGGAATTGTTGATGACCAACTGTGCTGGTTGCCCCATCTAACACAACTAGGGAAAACATTATCAAAGAAGCTATTTTTACTGTCAAGATTAAAATCTATCATTGATACTAAGACACGAAAGCTATTTTTCAACTCCTACATAAAACCTCACATTGACTACGCATCTACTATTTGGGACGGCTGTAGTAAGGCTAACCTTAAGCGGATTAATTCTCTATGCAATCGCGCAGTTAAACTGATCCTCCCAATCCCCTCTCTAACTTTGGAAGAACGCTTCAGGCAACAGGGCTCCTTCCTTTACATCAACACTTTACGTTAAATAAGTGCGTACTTATGCACAAAGCACTGAACGGGAAAGCCCCTCTCTACCTGGCTAAGCTTTTCACTGAGAGCGAAAGGGTTTACAGCACTTTGAGGAACAGTCTCGTCATTGAACGACCTCTAATTGACTTGTTTAAATCCAGCCTTTCGTAAGCGGTTGCCTATTTATGGAACTCACTTCCTCCACATATACAGTAAACGAGACATCTTCCATTGTTTAGGACGAAAGCTTTTAAATACATCTCTGAGCAAACTTGAAAGAAACGTAGATAATATGACCAAAAGAGCCATGTCAATGATTTCCTGTGGTCCTCCGTTTTGCACTTGTTAGTTTTTACATAATATCTCTCTTTATCGTAGTGTTTTGCCTGCTCACTAAATTCCTACACATGAGTAGCTGTATCATAAGCGTGCAGTCGCTTTCTATAACACACTTAGCATAGCACCCTCCCTCCCCCCCCCCCTCCCCCCAAGACCCTGTCATTTTGCTGTGTGTGTGTGTAATCTTCAGCGACTTTGGAACTTGTATCGGAATGTAACACAAGTGACCTGTGGGTGTAGCCGCTTGTTTTGGGCTTTTAACATATTGTTTAATGTTGCTTTTAATGTTGTAGTTTAGCAAGGACAAACCTGAAAAGAGGCCTGTGCGCCTATTGTTTTCATCCTTGAGAAGTAAAGTATCATTCATTCATTCATTCTCTCTCTCTCTCTCTCTCTCTCTCTCTCTCTCTCTCTCTCTCTCTCTCTCTCTCTCTCTCTCTCTCTCTCTCTCTCTCTCTCTCTCTCTCTCTCTGTGCATCACTGGGCATTTATTTAAACAAACCCTGATGGTTAATACTTTCATGTAATATATGCATTTCTGTATAGTGTTTATGTGAGTGTGTGTGTGCGTGTGCGTGTGTGTGTGTGTGTGTGTGTGTGTGTGTGTGTGTGTGGTGTAAGATGAATGTTGAGTGTTACTATTATTTTGTGTATATAATTTTATTAATTTTATTATTATTTTGTTTGTATTTTTTTAAACATTATTGGTGCATGAAATAATGTGTGTAAATATAATTCTTTATTATTATTTTTTTTAACCTATTTTATTTTGTAGATGTTAGCAACGGCACTGGTGCCCCGCTTGTTCGGATAGATGATGTCTCTAAACCACCCGCTCTTTATCTCGCCGGTCCTTGTGTAGAACACTTGGTCGTTGTCAATAAAGTTGACCTTCAGCGAGTGACACACCTCCCTGAGACAAAGGTTGGTGTCTGTGACCCATGGATCTTCCTGCTGACGTTCGTTGTTCGTGGGCAGGATGGACGAGATGAAGATTTCTGCCTTGGGGAAGACTCGTCTGGCAGCAGAAATCACATCCTTCCAGCCCTTCTTGCCAATGATGAACCCACGCTTACAGTCATTGATGCCGACATGCATGACGACTGTGGTGACTGCAATCGTGGGGTCGGCATCGTGAAGGTGCTGGAGGATGCCGTCTCTGTCGAGGCCTGACACTGACACGACCTGCGCCTTGGCTGTGTCAGTGACAGGCATCAGGTCTCCATGAAGGCCGCGTAGTATCGAATCACCGAGAAGTAGCTTCTGGGTGCCGGGCTTTGGGTTTTTGAGTCCAGAAAGGTCGGTGGCTTTGTCGGTATCTGAAGATGGTCGTTTTGGTGCCGGCTCTTTACGCTCGGGGGTTACCGGAGTTGCACGCGGGGGCTCAGAAGTTGTTGTTGAGGTTGGCGACTTTTCCAGTGCTTCCTTGGGCTGAGTGTTGGACGGGGGTGACGGGTTCTTCTTGCCGCTTTTCCTGTCGCTTCTTTGGCCATCCTTCTCTCCCTCTCCGGGAGCGTCAGCACGCATTCATATCGTACTCCAGTTCGCAGTGGATTCAAGTGTCTTAAGAGAATTTGCCAAGTATGATATTTGGCACACGGGTTTGTGATTGTGTCTCCTACATTCTGGCGATTTTTCACGCGAGAGGATGGAGTTTTTCGCGAGTAATGACTTATAAGTGTTTTCCCATATATGATTTCCACTGAACTCTCTTATAAACAGACCGGCCAGCGGCACTGGCACTCATCCATCTGCTCCTGTTGCTGCAGTGTCCACCGTGTCTGCGGCGTGCCAGACAGTCTGCCCGGTAGTACTCAACCCTGATGCCCTGGCTGTTTTAAGCGCCTGATGGCGGAGATATCGGCTCTCCGATCCGCCGTTGGGGAGATCCGCCACTCGTACAACATCGAAGTGGATTCGCTACACACGGAGATCAGACACCTGCGTGAGCGGGTCACCCAGCTGGAGCTGGAGAAGGAGGGCCAGAGAAGCGGCGGGAAAAGCGGCAAGAAGAACCCGTCACCCCCGTCCAACACTCGGCCCAAGCAAGCGCTGGAAAAGTCGCCAACCTCAACGACAACTTCTGAACCCCCGCGTGCACCTCCGCTAACCCTTGAGTGCAAAGAGCCGGAACCAAAACGACCATCTTCAGATACCGACAAAGCCCACCGACCTTTCTGGACCCCAAAACCCAAAGCCCGGCACCCAGATGCTACGCCGTGTATTGTTTTATTGAGCTTTTTAAAGCATTCTATATTAGTTGATTTTTATTTCATTTTTTGGGATTATTTTTTGCGACCATATTTGTATTATATCTCTCGCTACATTTGCGTTTTTACCGACATGCAAAATCGTAATCTAAATGATGTTCCGAAACGAACAGTCGAACTGAGAATTGGCCATCTTAACATATACCATCTAGTTAACAAGGTGCCCGATTTATCTGTGTTCCTAAACACGCCCTTACATTTTCATATTTTTGGTATGTCCGAGTCAAGGCTTAAAAGTTCAATAAGGGATAACTCCATTTCTGTCCCAAACTTCTCAGTACTCCGCAGAGATGCCTCAAGCCCTCAAAACACTGGACCAGAAGTATATATACATAATTCAATACTTGGTAACGTCAAACGGCGACATGACTTACAGTCAGCTCAAGTGGAAAGCTTGTGGGTAGAAGTGAAAACATCTAAATCACCCCCGTCCTCATTGGCTTTATTTATAGAAATCCCGCAGCCAGCTGGGACTGGTATGATGACTTCGTAGCAATGATGGATAGCGTAAATCAAAATAAAGCTGACGTTGTTCTTTTGGGCGATTTTAATATTAATCTTTCTAAATCTAAAGGGTCCAATGCTGCATGGGCGTCAACAACAGCACTATTCGTTTAGAACAGTTAATTTAAAACCCCACTAGAACCACATGTACATCTTCAACCTTGATTGATCATATTTATGTGACAATTGATGATAAAATATCAAATGAACATGTTCCCTTCTTAGCTGTCAGTGACCATAACCCAGTATGTTGCACAGTCTCCATGAAACTAGACAAAGAGAACAAAAAGAGACATAAAACAATTAAATATCGTTCTTTTCTCAAAAATAATAACGGCGACTTTCTGCGGGATCTGCGGAATACTCCTTTCAGTGACGTGTATAACCACACTTCTCCTGACAGTGCCCTGTCGTACTGGATGGATCTATTCCTTGGGGTCCTAAATAAGCATGCGCCCATACGAGAAAAACGAGTTAAGCACTCTACCCTGCCACCCTGGTTAACAGTAGATATCAAACATACCATGTCATTTAGAGACAAACCTAAGAAAGAAAAACAGTTTGATGAATATAAGAAACAACGAAATCGTGTTAAATACCTAGTGAGAGCGTAAAAAAACTGTTCTTCCAGGAAATGATTAGGGACAAAAAAGATACAGCATCCGTTTGGAAAGCCCTGAACGTTATAACGAAGGGTAAATCAGCCCCTGAAATTCCTTCCCATTTGTCAGCTGATATATTAAATAACCACTTCCTATCGAGAGCTGAAACACTTGCTCAGTCAGCTGGAGGTAATAACGCAGAGTACCAAGTTCCTAGTGTACTGGAAAAGTACTGTGAGGCCAAAAATATACTGCAGACATTCATCATTCCTGATATTACCGTCGCTAAAGTCGGCAAATTTATTTCTAGCATGCGAACAAAACGTCCACCGGGATGGATAGTATCGACAACAAAATTCTGAAAATATCACTACTATATACGGTAGAGGCACTCACCTATATCTTTAACCTCTGTATAAAACACAGCACGTTTTCAACTATTTTCAAAGAGGCCAAGGTAATTCCAATCCCTAATCAAAAGATCTTGAAGATGTCAATAACTACCGTCCTATCTCACTTTTGTCGGCCCTGTCAAAACCCCTTGAAAAACACATACAAAAACACCTCCTCGATTTTCTAGAAAAGGGCAATTTCATAAATATGCATCAGTCCGGCTTTAGACCGAAACACTCATGTCAGTCAGCACTGACACAAATTGTAGACAGCTGCCTGGAATCAATAAACAAAAACTTGATGTCTGGAGCTATTTTCTTAGAACTACAAAAAGCATTTGATCTTGTCGACCATGACATTCTCTTAAAGAAGCTAGCAGCATACCATATAAGTGAAAATTCCGTAGCATTCTTTAGATCATACATAAATGACAGAAAACAAAAGGTATATACCCATGGAAAATACTCTAAACAAGGACAAGTTAACTAGGGTGTCCCCCAGGGGTCGATCTTGGGACCTCTTCTATTTATAATATTCATTAATGGTTTGCCTTTGCATATTACTAACACTGATGTCAACTGCAACCTGTTTGCGGACGATACGAGCCTCCATGTTTCGGGTTTTAAAAAAAAACAGCTGACATTAACCGTAGCTTACAAAGTAGTCTCAGCGAGGTTTCCGACTGGTGTAGAGAGAATCATATGGTTCTTCATCCAGGAAAGACAATGAGTAGTTTAATCACTACACGACAAAAACACCAACGCCGACCACAGCCGTTACCTTTACAACTGAACGCTAAACCAATAGAACAAGTCACAGAGCGTAAATTCTTGGGAATACAAGTTGACGAACAACTATGTTGGGAGACGCATATAAATACAGTCTGTAAACCCATTGCTAAAAACACTTTCTGGTTGTCACAGCTTAGACAAGTAACGGATACACATACTCGTAAACTGATTTTTCATGCCCATATCAAGTCTCACGTTGATTATGTCTCCACAGTGTGGGACGGTTGTAGTGATGTTCACATGAGCTTATCCAGTGGACAATTGTGGGCCTATGTTGAGTTGCCGTTGACGTAGTGATTTGAGGGGCACGCTGATTTCAGCTGTACTTGGGTGTGGGGTTGGTAAGGAATCGGGTTCATAGCCAAGAAATGAGACTGTCAATGTGCTGTTTTTATTGTTATTTTGTGCATGGCAAATGTGCAGCTGGTGGGCAGTAGTGTTTTTGAGGGGATTGAAATATTAGGGGATGCCTGGGACTGACTATGGCTAAGAGACTGTACAGTACGGAAACGGCACTGTGTACCGAGGCCTGTCAGGGCACCACATGCCATATGTAACATAGATCAAAAACTGGTTTAATGTAACCATATCATTCAGTTTGGACTTTTGCAGTTGGAAAACTGAGAAAATCATGAAAAATTTCAAATTTTGCCAAAACAATCGCTGCGATTGCAGTTTTATAGGCGTTTTTGCATATTTTGCGTTGCAACACCCTGTTTACCTGCACTGTGAGCTATGGTTAGTGTGTTTGTTGATTTATTTTTTTGTCTTACAAGTAGTCATGAGTTTACAAGTAGTCATGAGTCTGACCTTCGACCTTGAGCTGTGACCTTGACCTTGAAAGGGGTGGGGTTTAGGGTGTTTAGTTTTATAAATGCGTAAACAAAAGAGGCACTTTTCGGTTATTGAAGTTGTGGAGTGAAGTGGGGTGGGGGGGGGGGTGGGGGAGGGGTGGGGGGGGCGGGGCTTAAGGTCAAAGGTTAATATCAAAACTACAATGAAACAGTGTCAGCATGTTCATTTTATTAGACAGCTGACCTCAGAGTGAAAAATAGTGTGACATGCAGATGTGTTATTTTGCATGATCCAGCTACACTGGCTGCGTCTGAGGCGTCATTCTGCTGTAATTGTCATTAAGGATGTCTCTGGTGTCTATTCTGAGCCAAACACAAGCATTTTTACTCTGTGTAAAGCTCATTTGAGTGCATTGTTATGGGACCAGCAGCTGCGACCACCAGTACAGGCTTTTACAGGAGTGTTCACAGGTTTGGCACACACATGCCTGCTGCATTTGCAACATGAGTTTAGGCCTTTTGAGACTCTGACAGGTGTGTTTTATATAAAAATGAACTGTACATAACCATTTTTCCCTGCTATCTCCTAAATAAGCACTCCAGACACTTGTTTAGGTGTGCGGTGTGTCCCGCGTAGCATAGTTTTGGCTGTTTTGTGTAGTCTTTTGCCTGTGGGTTAGTTCAGTAGACTCAGTTAATGTTTAAATTGCACAGCTGTTTGATGACCCCTTTTGCCTGTCATGTAGAAAAGATTGCCAGCAGTATATAGGGCATGGTAGCTGGTTACTGGTCTCTTCCTGCTTGTTGGCACCAGACAACAGGGCAATGAGGATGCCAGGGCATTGTCTTTTTGGCTGCCCTGAGATACACAAGGAAATGGCCTTGGGTCTGAAAGCTCATTTTTCATCAATGTCAGTGTCATGGTAAGCTTTTTTAGTTGTCCAGCCCACCAGAAGTCAGTTTGACTGTATTGCATGTGTTTGTAAACATGGAAAAACAGACAAAGTAGGGGGGTGGGTAGTGGAAAAATATGAAAAGAAAGACTTGCAGGTGCCTGTGTCTCAAATGCAACATTTCTGAAGATCAGATATATTACTTGATGTACATGCCAATTTTGGAGGCATTCTGACCGTATCTAGTCTGTTTTTCATGGCATCAGATATGCATGATCCAAAACATTAACAGCATATTGAACGCCACAACAGCGCGCTTCACATAATGGGCCATAACTTAAAGATGCAGCAGCATTCAATGGTGTCACTTTGGGTTTGACTTAGCTAGTGTCTAAGGGTTGCACTGATGGCAGATCGAATGGTGTTCAGGTGGGACAGTTCCTTTTCAGGTCACATTACATAGTCAAATTTGGGCAGTTCAGGCAGTAAGAGGACCGGTGTTTTTAAAAATAATTTTTGCCTTGTTTGAAATGTTGTAGTAGGGCTGAATGTTAGAATTTGCTGGAAATTTCTGGTTACATGAGAGGAGACATGTTTGGTGCTTTGATTCATACCATCCTGAGTTTATCCAGTGGACAATTGTGGGCCTATGTTGAGTTGCCGTTGACGTAGTGATTTGAGGGGCACGCTGATTTCAGCTGTGCTTGGGTGTGGGGTTGGTAAGGAATCGGGTTCATAGCCAAGAAATGAGACTGTCAATGTGCTGTTTTTATTGTTATTTTGTGCATGGCAAATGTGCAGCTGGTGGGCAGTAGTGTTTTTGAGGGGATTGAAATATTAGGGGATGCCTGGGACTGACTATGGCTAAGAGACTGTACAGTACGGAAACGGCACTGTGTACCGAGGCCAAAAACCACTGTAGCGAAAAATGGCGGACGTTTTATAGCCCTCTTGATGACGCGTTAGGACCTCGTTTTCGAGTCTTGATAGCAACTCGGTTCGACAAAATAGCAGATAAAAACGCTCTAAAGTAGTCCTATTTGACACCGGGGCGCTCCGTGGCTCAGTGGTTTAGGCGCCTGCCACCAATGCTAAAGGTGTGAGGATCGATTCCGGGTTCCGGCGTCGGACTTTTCTCCTCTAGTAAGTGTCACCGTTAATTCGGGCGGACCGTCGGGGGTTCTTTCTCCGGGTACTCCGGCTCTTCCTCCCTCTCCACTTTGGTATCAGTTTCAGCCAACTTAATCAAATTTCCAATACAATTGATTTGAATTTCCGAAAGCAAATTCAGTAGCTCGCTTGAGCTTGCCCTTAGCACCACGCGAATGCTCTGTGTATACGTACAGTGTGTGATTGAATGCGCGTGATTCACGTGAGCGTGCTTGTTGAGTTCAGATCGCGGCTACATTCTGCGCATTGAGTTATATTATAAATATGAGAAATGCGCTATATAAATACCATGTAATAATAATACACATCATCCGCCTTATTTTTTACGACGTGAGGAGCCAACTTAAACAATATTTCACCACTAATTACACAGCGCAAACAGCAAAACCTTCGCCAAATCCATCTCATCGCCATGCACCGAGACATTTTCAAAGTTCGGAAAACCACGGAAAACAAATAGCTTCCGAGGTTGGTTTTTTTTTTTAACCAATCAGAGACAGCAATCCTTGCAAACCGGCAACACACTGTCGTCTGCTCAGCCACCAACATGCCACAATTTCACCAAAGCACAGCGGAGCAACAAATTCAAGAACTAAAACGAAAATACACACCCAGCAGCACTATACACAAATGACGCTATTGCCAAAGTTCTCTCTTCACGTTACTCAATGCGGGACTATCTGAAGTAAAACATCTCACGAATTTTCAAAGAGTATCTGACATCATGTCAACGCTGTAAAATAAAATCTTACCTTAAAATCCATCTCAGCACTAGTCCTGCTGTTAACAACGAGCGTTTGTTTGGCATTCCTTTTTCCAGATATCCCAACACACATGACACTTTAGGATATAACAACGACAATCTGCTGCACACTCGAAGCATCCCCTTCAGTCATCTTGAATCTAAAAGCACGAGGCACCATGCTAACTTGCACACGCTGTCACATCAGTGGTCAAAAGCCGATCGCTTCATCAAAAAGTTCTTAATTTTTCTGAATCACACAGCAGTCAAGAAGCACTGTCACTGTCATACTTTAACGACCTTTTGTAGACATTGCAGCTTGAATCATTCTGTCCACAAGCCGTTAGCTTTTTACTCGCGAAACTTGCGCTTCACACGGAATCATGCTACGTCACACTCTGTCTCGTAAAAACTGGGAATCCCCAGCAGAACATGTATATTCAATGGTGTCACCTATCCGCCACAGAAGCGGCCGTCTTCATAAACCGGATTTTTTTTTCTAAACAATAAACGGAGTAAGGAAAACAAATACGTTATTGGTCGGAGGGGTTCGCTACACGGACCTTTGTTGGCCTTCGGGAGGTCAAATGAATCATTGTAAACCTCAGGCCTTCGGCCTTCGGGGTACAATGATTCCTTTGGACCTCCCTCAGGCCTACAAAGGTCCGTGTAGCGAACCCCTCTGACCAATAACTTATAATATATATATATATATATATATATATATTTTTTTTTTTTTTTTTTTTTTTTTTTTTCCGCTGGAATTTCAAACGTTTACCAGCAGTGCTGCTTGTAACTACCAGTGACAATTCCAGAATCTGTAGCAAGGAAGTGCGGACTTGACTTTTCTCACTGGATTCAAGAGATAGAACTTCTAAATTTTGAGCGCAGGACTGCGTGGCAAGCGATTGGATATACGGTAGGTCTAATTTTGTACATGAAGTGTATTTTTGGCATCTTTTGCCAACCAATACTAAGCACATACCCTCATTCAACAATTACTCGATCTTTTCAAAAACCCTGAAATGTCATATATCTGTCACATTTTCTTTATTTGTTTCTCTTTCACTCTTACTGCACGAGTGGCAACAGACTTTGCTTTCTAAGCAGCATATGCGTTGACATGGTGCACAATGGAAAGTTTCGAGCTCTCAGTTCAGTTTGAATTGCGACACATGTGTGTAGCACTTGTGTAGTGTGCTCACCGCTTGAGTCATCTCGAAATAAGGCACATACTTTCTAATTTCCCTGTCGTCTGCCACCATTTGATCTTTGCGTCTTCCGTTTATTTATGATGTAAGGTGCCGGACAACCCTGATCTAAGCGCTCATTAAATATAATTGTGAACTTGTGTGAACCCGGTGTTTGTGGGTGCTGAGGTTGGGGAATATAAGAAGCCGAAGCAGAGGTCGCGTTAACGTACTTTTATTTGTCGTTTATCAAATAGCAGAAAACAAACAGCACGGATATCCCAGTGGAGATGCGGTTGAAGATAAGCTCAGTGATGGCTCAGAGCGGTGGTAGCTATACTGTCAGTGGGGCAACTCTTAGGACAAAAGACTTCCCGCTCTGGCACTGACCGGCTTAAATACTCTGTGAGCGAACCGCAAAGAAAGCCCCTCGGCATGGACCAAGACACGGTTCCAGACAGATCGGAAAATGGGTAAATCTGTGCTTCCCAGGTAAGCCAAAAAAGAGCCATAACTCAATAATTACTTATCACAAAGGCTTCGGGTTTGAAGCAAAAGACAGGAAAGGTAAATAGCTACAAACTACCATAAACTATATTTTAGAGGGAAGTCCTAGGAATTTATTATTAAATTTTAAAGTGGGCTAAGAGGGCTCATTGAAATTTGTAAAAGTAAGTAAATCGCTAATTGAACTATGGTGATCATAAAATCACTAAACACAGAGCATATGAGTAGAAGGGGAGTTGCATGAGGAAACTGATGTGAGTTACGGATTCTCGATCGGTAAAGCCGTTAAAAGGTATAGAGGCTAGAACACGGACTCACTAACACAACTTTTAGAGTACTACAAAATGACTAGCTGACTGACTTCGTTGCTGGGTTGCGGCCCCTGGCTAAGCGTGGGTAGCACAAAGGCTTAGAGACTTTGGTGGCCAGAGGGTAAAGGTATATTAAAAAAAAAAACCCACATCATAGCGTCTCAGCTGGAGGGACCGCATCAGCCGGTTACATAATAATAATAAATATTACAGGTATGGCAACTGTTCTAGCAGGAAGGCAATGGGGCATTGAACCCTCTGCGATTTTTATCAATTTTGACCAATCACAGTGTCGGAAAATTGTGAGTGACTGCACGACAATAGGAGATAGTTCAACATCAGAATCAGGTCAAAGACAACAGGTAGAGACCATTGACAGCGAGGACAGATCGCATATAAAAGGGACTGTGTGGGTTATGGCTCTCAAATAGGAGAGACTTTGTGGGTTATGGTTCATCCCATCTTGTTTAAAATCAACAAACAAAATTCATCTTTACTTTTAGTAGTATAGAAATAGGATGAACACAAGAGAATGGTCTGCTGCTTTTTAACAAAGCTAAGTCCACAGTAAACACATTTAGTCTGAATAGCTTTATTTACGAGTAATTTTTTTTTTAAAGCTTTGCTTTGACTTCCGGGTTTCATGCGTAGGTCATATTATCAATTCACAAATCCCGCATTTGCGTAAATTATCGGAATTTGGGCTCTGGGCCCGCATGCATGTCACGCCATTATCCATGGTAATGAGCCATTTTGGTTAATGGTCACAAATCTTCCATTTAACGGAATGCATGACCAATTTTAGCAGCCTAATGATTCATTAAATGTAATGCTGGCTGTACCCCAACATTAGCGATCCTAATGGGCGATTAGTGTGCGGTGGTGGTGAAAAGCCGGTAAGCTGCACGGGAATTTCGTGCTTGAATGGTTATTCAGTTCTCGTTGGATCACTGCCGGAGGAAGAGAAAAGACAGTTAGTCCATAATATTCGTCACGGCTGCCCCAGTTGTTCTACAAACCCACACATTTAGTTCAGTAGGGAGTGCCGCGCTAGCTTAGGGCGAGGTGACCTAGCCCCTGATACATTTTAGCCGGTTGCTGTCTTCTAGTCTGTTGCATGCATTGCTCATCTTCATTTTCCTAAACATGGCTAGTGTCTACAGAAAGTTTATTTTCTTACCTTTTAAGTGTATGTCTTAAATACAACATACGTTCTGTACAACAAATGGTCCATTTACAACTAAAGACCCTTTAGTCCTAATGGGCCATTGCTTTTAATGATGCAATGTGCATATGGCCCCATTAGGACTAAATGGTCTTTTGTAAATGGACCATTTGTACGGACCCTAATTGGAATGCACATTGTCCAGAAAACGTGCCATTAGTTAAGGGCTACTTTATTTTTAGACTGGAGGGAATCCCTTCCGCTTTGACTAGTTCGCGCATGCGCAGTTCAAGGCCTCCCATTTAGTTTTGAGGCGCGCGTGCGTGCGGCGCCGTAAGATAAGGAGCCGCGCAGCGTGTCGTCTCTGTATCGCCGGCTGGCAGCACAGAGCTGAGCGCAATCTGTTACGGCTGTGCAACTATAGTCTCGCTATTCTCGTCACTGTTTACTCGAGCACGCTATGTGTGTACACGCTCAGCGTTGACCGTGTACCGAACGGGATAGGCTGCTAAAATGGGTCATGCATTCCGTTAAATGGAAGATTTGTGACCATTAACCAAAATGGCTCATTACCATGGATAATGGCGTGACATGCTAGCCTCGAGGCTTGCCCCTTAACCCCCTCCCCCACCCCACCCCGCACTCCCACACCACCCCACGTGTAGGAAAAAACGGTGCTCACATCGCACACACGCAGGTTTCAGGATTTACCCGGTCTGGCCGTATACACAAAACTATTTGACGTTTGGTCTTGATTTTGTCATTTATTTGCGTTTGTGTATTTCGAGTAAGTTTTTGCTTTATTTGCCAGGCACTACTCTCGTCAGCGGACCAAGCCTGACCACTTTTATGTGGATTTTTGTTTCATTGCGTTGAAAGTTGATGATCTTCTTCACTCTATTAGAGTGTTGGTTGCCATTTCGGCTTTCATTTTGTAGTCTTGTTTCACTTGATGTTGGCTGGTCTGTTTAGTCACACGTTCATTGCGTGTACTGTAGAATCCGACTGCGCTCGTTGCTGGCTTCGCTTGTAGTGAGACTGAGAGGCTCGCGTCCGGTGTCTGTCCCCGCATTGCTCTGTGTGGCTGTATGCCTACCGCGTGGCCGGCCCGATGATGACTCATGGTGGAGAGAAGCGTGGTCAGTTGGGTGGCGTCTGGTGTCTTTCACTGGGTCGTGCTGGGTAGGAGTAGAGCGCGAGGGTAGTCTGTTTGCTGTGTGTCCCTCCGCTGAAGTGGCATCGTTTCTGTGCGATGGTGATCAGGTCTGGTCAGTGATCCACATCTCGGGGGGGTTGACGGTAAAACTAGCGAGCAACGTTTACACTAAGTTTTTCGTGTGTATGTTTAGCTCCCTGTTTCCGATGATGGAGGCCGCTTCTTTACTCTTGCTGTCCCAGGGGTTGGTGTCCCAGGTCCGGTCCTAGATTCAGATTGCGGGGGGGGGGGGGGGGGGGGGGCTGTTTATTCCAGTCGCTGTAGATTTGTATCGTTGCTCGTTGGGAGGGGTGTGGTGTTGGCCGCGTCAGTCGCTTCTGGCGGTGCGCAGTAAGACGTGTAGTGTTGGCGTGGAGCTGTCTTGGTTGTAGTCGAACTAAGTGAGCGTCCGCGGAGCTTTATTTGCCGTTTGCTTTTTGCTTCGGTCGAGTGTGATGGTTGATGTTAAAACTAGCGAGCAACATTCACACTATATTTTTCGTGTGTATGTTTAGCTCCCTGTTTTCGATGATGGAGGCCGCCTCTTTACTCTTGCTGTCCGCTAACGTTGGTTGATAGTGTAGTGCCGGGTGGGAGACCAGCGTGATAGCTGTCTGTCTGCTGTACGTTGCTGACGTGTAGTGTTGGCGTGGGGCTGTAGGTTGGTCGAACTAAATGAGCGTCCGCGGAGCTTTATTTGCCGTTTGCTTTTTGCTCACTTAGATTCGATCGAGTGTGTTGGCTGATGGTAGACGGTAAACTAGCGAGCAACATTCACACTATATTTTTTCGTGTGTATGTTTAGCTCCCTGTTTTCAATGATGGAGGCCGCCTCTTTCACCTTGCTGTCCGCTGATGTTGGTTGAGAGTGTAGTGCCGGGTGGGAGTCCAGCGTGATAGCTGTCTGTCTGCTGTACGTTGCTGACTGGTAGTGTTGGCGTGGAGCTGTAGGTTGGTCGAACTAACTGAGCGTTTGCTATTTGCTCACTTAGATGCGGTCGAGTGTGTTGGTTGACGGTAAACTGGCGAGCAACATTCACACTCTATTTTTTCGTGTGTATGTTTAGCTCCCTGTTTTCAATGATGGAGGCCGCCTCTTTCACCTTGCTGTCCGCTGATGTTGGTTGCGAGTGTAGTGCCGGGTGGAAGTCCAGCGTGATAGCTGTCTGCTGTACGTTGCTGACGTGTAGTGTTGGCGTGGAGCTGTAGGTTGGTCGAACTAAATGAGCGTACGCGGAGCTTTATTTGCCGTTTGCTTTTTGCTCACTTAGCTACGGTCGAGTGTGTTAGTTGACGGTGAACTAGCGAGCAACATTCACACTATATTTTTTCGTGTGTATGTTTAGCTCCCTGTTTTCAATGATGCCGAAAGCCGCCTCTTTCACCTTGCTGTCCGCTGATACTGTTTGAGAGTGTAGTGCCGGGTGGGAGTCCAGCGTGATAGCTGTCTGTCTGCTGTACGTTGCTGCGGTGAGCTGGCTTTGTTTCTGCTGATTCAAATTCCGAAGGCTATCCGTAACATTCGTGTGCGATTTAGATCGCTGTGCCGGATGAGGTGTCGGCGTGGAGCTGTGGGTTGGTTGTGGTCGAATTGCTATTTGCATATATTCGGTCGAGTGTGTTGGTTGACGGTAAACTAGCGAGCAAC
Organism: Semisulcospira habei; assembly: GCA_036245525.1. NCBI lineage: Eukaryota > Metazoa > Mollusca > Gastropoda > Semisulcospiridae > Semisulcospira > Semisulcospira habei. The sequence goes on from BTPG01000005.1 coordinate 12,795,897, forward strand.
ATCCACGCTTTATTTTTCGTGTGTATGTTTAGCTCCCTGTTTTCCATGATGGAGGCCGCCTCTTTCAACTTGCTGTCCGCTGCTGCTGTTGCATCGGTTACACGGTGGAGTGTGTTGGTTGATGGTAAACTAGCGAGCAACATTCACACTATATTTTTTCGTGTATATGTTTAGCTCCCTGTTTTCAATGATGGAGGTCGCCTCTTTCACCTTGCTGTCCGCTGATGCTGGTTGGGAGTGTGGTGCCGGGTGGGAGTCCAGCGTGATAGCTGTCTGTCTGCTGTACGTTGCTGCGGTGAGCTGGCTCTGTTTCTGCAGATTCAAAAGGCTGTACTTCACGCTCCTGATGTGGGGGTTTGGCGTCTGCTGTCTTTCGCTGTATGTTTTCTTATCTGGAGCTGGTTGCTGATTCAAATTCTGGGGCCGTCCATACCATACCGCGGTAGGGGTGGTGGTGGTCGTAGGCAATTTGTATCGTTGTTTTTTTAGGAGGGGTGCGGTGTTACTGTCGATCCGCAATTCTGGCGTTGGGCTGCAAGCTGTGTTGACTGCAGTAGTCGTGGCGTCTGGTGGCGTGGTCAGTCCGGTGGGTAGTCAGGCGAATATTCTGTTCGTCGCAGGGTGCAGCTGTATTCTCAGGGGCGGCGCGTTTGTGGATTTTTGCTTCATTGCATGGAATGTTGACGATCTTCTTCACTCGGTTAGAGTGTCGGTCGTCGTTTCGGCTTTCGTTTTGTAGTCTTGCTGGTTGGCTGTGTAGTGCCGGGTAGGAGTACAGCGCGATGTCTGTCTGTTTGCTGTATGTCGCTGCGATGAGCTGACATCTTTTCTGTTCCAAGGGTTGGTGTCTCGAGTTTATTCTCCGCCAATTTGTCGAATTGAGTGTTTTTAGGTCTCTCTGTGAGCCTGGGGGTGGTGGTGGGAGCGCCTGAGGACACAGTATGGAACAGCAGATCCAGAAAAGATTCAGCAAGATGAGCCTGAACAACACGACGCTCATCGTACCAGCCGTCCCAGAGCCTTCCCACCACCAGCAGTCAACAACGAGAATGCAGCCACCACTCGACCAAGAAGGGAACCTCATCGCATCACAGGAAAAAGCATATGCTGCGAGGATGGCAGAGGTGCCTACCCCTCTTAGACCATTTTGTGTAATGGGCTGCTTAAAAATGTGTATTTTGTGTAATCATTTCAGCGCAACACGCAACGAAAAAAACACACCGCAGCAAACAAATTAAAAATAAATACATTTATCCATACTATTAGTTACTTTATTCACACAATATCAGGTATCGCTGTAGCAAGTTTGGGTTTGAAGTTGTGAATAGTATTTGCAATTTTTTTTTTTTTTTTTTTTTTTTGGGGGGGGGGGGGGGGGGGGGTAAAAATATGGTCATTTTAGACATATTTCTTGAGCTCTTGTGACCCCTTGACTTTTCCGAGGGATCAACGAAATTCAGTAGTGTTCATATAAAGGTATTTTCATCAGGTATCTTTGTACCAAGTTTGGGTTTGAAGTTGTGAAAAGTATTTGAGAACATGTCCCAAAATAGCTATTTTTGATATATTTCCTGATCCTCTGTGACCTTGACCTTTGTGAGAAACTGTCACTAAAACTGGCATGTTTAGAAAGGTCTTGCCACAAAGTATCCTTGGGCCAAGTTTGAAGACTGTAGCTTCAATAGTCTCTGAGAAAATGCCAAAGTTAAAGTCTCAGAACATATTCACTTTTACTTCGCATGTGAGCCAAAAATGTCTTTCGTGCATGACAGGTAGCTGTTACTTAACATGCATCAGTAAAAAGGGCATCTGTTACTGCGACAGATTAGTGTCCATGCATTTCCAGTATGCCGATACACTGTAAGTCTCCTACCGGGTCACCAGATGTCAATGTTTACACCTGCCACTGTACGGTATATCCACAGTCTAGACAGCATGTAATAAGTGGCATTGAACGATGTTGTGTCTCATACACGATCGGATGGAAGTATCAGTGTTGTAAAGACAATGCACGTACTACACGTGTGACCAATGTGTGTCGGTGTCCACAGAGTCACCTACATGTGCACCAAGGTGTAGCATCAGAGGAACGGAATATCAATTATCAGACTCAAGCTGTATGTCACGGTCATTGCCGTTGTCAGTGCCTCAACCGTCGATCGCTCCAGCTGACACTGCCAACACGTGGTTAAGCTGCCACGCGGTAGGTGGGCACACGTGTCCCAATACATCAAAGCTATCTGCTTTTGAAACCATGTCTCCAAACACAAAATATTATCACTCCGAATATCTACACATTCACTCGCCATTTCGACCGTAATGCGTATGCTAGCACCGCAAAGCTGACTGCATACCACGTACAAAAGTACGCACGCACTGTCAGGACCCTGTAATGTAAACATGATGTGTCAGTGCGACGGGCGAGGTCACCAAACGCGTGGCGAGGCTCGCGTATCACCGGGTGCGCGATATAAAACACCGGACACCGCTCTAGCGGTTTTCCGGGCTGCACGGTATACGAGACCGCCAACCAGTACAGCAGTTTGCCGAGCCGAAAGGGTTAACGAAAAAGTGATTTATGTCAGCTTTGGGATGTACTACTGCCTTGGCCTTCTGCCCAGCGGATTCCAAATGTCTTTGAATATCATACTTTTGTACGCACCACTGTGAGCAACACCAAAGTCCTTTCTGCACATGTTGCATGTATTTGTAGCAGAGGAGCCCCCTGCTGTCGCTAGTTACTACCCGCGAGTCAGAGTTCAGTGTTTCAGTGCACGCTTGGCGCGCTGTGTGCGAGTATTCTTGCTGCCTTGGCTAGTCAGTGTCTAGCGGACTACACGCCAAAGCTCAGTGACATAAAAGGCTCTGGTTCCAGAGGCTGGGGAGCCTACATAAAGCGGCCGATCTTCAGTCCACAATTAGCCCCCCACCCCCACCCCCCGCCACGTAAATTGCGTATTTTGGAGGAGCTAGTCGTATTCGCGTAACTTGAGCCGAAAATGCGTAAAATTACGAGCCAGCGCGTAAGGTAGGCACCTCTGGGATGGAGGCGATGGAAATGATGCCAGACCTTGACAAGTTCAAGCCGAAAAGCATTCAACGAGAAGCGGTAGCCAACGCAACGGCACTGCAGCGGACAGCAAGGTGAAGGAGGTGGCATCCATTATCGAAAACAGGGAAAGTTGGATCACACTCCAACTAGGCCTTGAGTACGAGCGAGATAATGCAAACCTCGGCTATGCGTTCCCCGCCTTCACCATTACCTGCACGGCGCGGCCCAAATTCAGAGGCCATCGCAAGGTAGCAGACGAGGACCAAAAACGACTACACCAACAAATGGACGAGATAAAGACGGAAGCCCGAGAGACGCTAATCAGCTTCATAGAACGCAACATTGCAGAGAAATCGCGAGACCTGGGACGCCACAAAGCAGCAGCCGAACTCAGCCTCTCAGCTGAAAACTTCGCAAGGTACAACGCAGGGCTGCAAAAAGCGCTGGAAGACGAAGCAGAAGCAATCCAAAAATTCGTCGACCGAGCGGACCGTAAGGCGAAGGAGCAAACACGGCCAACTCTGCTAGGCAAAAGGCGAAAGTAACAGGACCAGAAATCCCCTCACTTAAGCCCTTTCCAGAGAATGTACATCTCTGACTCCCAAAAATCATGGTCTAGTACACTTAGAGCACCGCTCAGGTTAAACTATAGACCAGGGTAAACCCCCTCCTTCCCCCGGAGTGTGAAAACACGAGCTAAACAGACACACAAGAAATAAAGTGTGGTTGTTGCCCGCTAGTTTTGACGCTCTGATTCAAACCCCATAAATCTGGGAACACTCAGGGACTGTTGAGACAAGTCACGGATCTAAAAGGCATGAACACATAGAACTATGTTCAAACATCTGTACTTGAAATGAATCAACACAATCAGAGAGGCAACCCCCTCCGACCCTGCCCAGCCGCCTCGCAGAAACAGACACGGCTCGCGGCACGTATGCATTGGCAGCGCGACTGAACCAATCCACGCTCATGTCACGACGGGCAAGCTGCAATTACTCGTGAAGTTAGCGTACTGAACCCAGCTAGCCCTCAGCCACCGCGCTAAACTCCCCAACTGGACGCGCTATACAACCAAGAGGAGTAGCCTAAACGCGCGACGAGCAATAAATAGACTGAAAACGAAGAGGTTTAGCACCCTTCGTCCGTGCACTCCCTGGGAAACGGAGGGTACAACACCCCCCTCCAGAGAAATACAGAAACACTACAGGGGGGTTAGTAAAAATCAACCCCCCTCAAACCAGAGGGTGTAGAGCCGGCGGGGCCAAAAAGAACCGGGCCTTGGACTGTGAGATCATCAAGGAGGGGAAAAGGAGCACACCACCCACCAAGCAAGACGGGAGGCCCAAGCAAGACGGAGGATCCAAGGGTCCACGAGCGCACGGGCTCCCCCCAACGACCCAGCCCCCTCGGGCGCGGGCAGATATGATGAAGGGAAAAAACGCAGTGTTGCGCGAGCAGCGGCGACGAACGGCCAGAGATAGACCCGCACCCCCCAACCCCATGGCTCACCCCCCCCCCCCCCCCCCCTGGACGAAATCAGCGAAAGCTGGAAGTCCCAATCCCTTCTAAAGAATTGATTGATTGATTGATATTCTGGAACACGGTACACATCGGCAACGAGTAAAGGCGAACACAACAGACCTCCAACTTGATGTAACACGGACTGACGGCACCAAAAGGCGGCCAGTCGACGATTGCCGAGCCTGGAGGGTGGCCACGCTAAACACAAAGCGACAAGCCGCGTTAACAAACGCAAAAACGGAGCTGAACCAAAAACACGCCTCACAGCCAAGGCAAACAGGCTCAATACAAGGCCGACCAAACTCAAAGAGTGCAAATCAGCGCACAACGAACCAGCACCAACGAAGGCCAAATCAGTTAGCCATATAACAAACAACCCGGCTAAACATCAACTGAAAACACAATACCACTTACAAGATGGCAAGAAGCAAGACCCGCAGCAAAAGGCGAGCGAAACAACGCAGCCGAAAATACTTCGAGAAGAAAATGGAAATGGAACAAACCTTTCAGACTAACAAGGCGAAGGAGTTTGTAACCAACCTGTCAAGCCACAAACTAACTGACTCCCAATATAGGCTGTTAGCCAAAGGGATAAAATACATCCCAACCCCAAACTCGAGGGGTAACAAACGTGAAATCATAACAGACTTCTTGGAACTAGCACGCAAAATGAGGTGCAGGTTCCACTATGCCAGCCCAAACGTCGACAACAGTCACACTGAACTACACCCGTTCAGAATAAACTCAGGCCTCAAGCCACCCAACGGAAACAATGCGTTAGAAACGTATATCAGCAACACAAGAGAGGAACTCTCACATTTGGAAACACGAAAAGGGACACGCCCAAACATGTCTAAAGAAGACAGGGTGGCCCTCAAAGAACTGAAAAACAACCACGGAATCGTAATAAAAAAAGCCGACAAATGCTCGACTATTGTCATCATGAATCGAGATGACTATACCAAAGAAGCTGAACTACAGCTAAAAGGGATTCATTACACCAAAATCCCTGCACCTAACACGAACGACCTACACAGTACAGTGATGCAACTCATTCAGCGACTGTACGGGAATAAGGAAATCGACTTCACAACCTACAGATTCCTACTACAATCCGTCACCAAACGGAACCCGGCCAATCTCTACATGCTTCCAAAAACCCACAAACTCACGCCTGCGCAACTGCAGGACGCTGAAATACACGGTCTGAACGGACTACGAGTGCCAGGGAGGCCCATTATATCCCAAGTAACAACACCAACATACTACCTGGGGCACCTGGTTGACTTCTTCCTCCTTCCATTCGTAGAAAAACTACCAACGTACATCAAAGACACACCCGCATTCATACGAATGCTAGAAACCACAGCCTTCCCTGCGGAAGTTAAAATCTGTGTCTACGACGTGTCAAACATGTACACAGTACTACAACAGGATGAACTAGTAAAAGCCACGAGAGACCTACTACCAGCTGAACTCAACTTCCCACCTCTACCGAAGGTAAAAAGGGAAACAATCGTCAGTCTACTCGAACTGATGCTGAAAAACAATATCTTCGAGTTCAACGGGGCATTCTACAAACAAGTAGTAGGATGCGCAATGGGACAAGTTCCCTCCCCATCATGCAGCGACATTTTGATGGCCAAAACTCTCAACGAAGTGAACCAAAACTATCCACAAAAACACAAGATCCTGTATCACGGACGGTACAGAGATGATGGATTCATGGTTTTTTCAACAGCGAGCAACGAAGAAATCCACCAGTTCTTCCAACTAGCAAACGCCCACACAGAAGGTGTTCATTTCACATACAACATTTGTGAAAACGAAGCTACTTTCTTAGACATAACAGTCTACAAAGGAGTACGCTTTGAAACAACAAGACACTTGGATGTGAAAATGTACAGGAAGCCAACTGAAACCTTCCAATACTTGCACCGCCAGTCGGCCCACCCACAAGCGGTGTTCAACGGCTTGGTGAAAGGGGAAACACTCAGAATAATACGCAACTGCTCGGACACAGCTCAAAGAGACAGACAGCTGGACATGTTCCACGAAAAACTAGTAGCACGAGGCTACCAAAACACTGAGCTAACAGCCCAGTTAGATGTCATGGTGAACATCCCTCGAACAACACTACTGAAAGAACGAAACCAGGGGAAACGGAAACACACAACTCCACCATTAGTGCTCACCACTAAATTTAACCCAAAACTAGAGGGTTAGCCAAAGCCCTGAGAAAACACTGGCCCAGTATCTCACGGGACCCTGACTGCAACAAACTCTTCGCAACACCTCCAATGATAGCCTACAAAAGGCACAAAAATCTGGGAGACATGTTAATCTCGTCTAAACTAAAACCAGTCGAAAACAACTTGACAGACTGAGATGGAGAAGAGAAAGAGTGGGAGAAAACAACAAAAAACAACACTGAGGTCGCAGTTATCAACAAGCAAAAAGCTAACAGCAAATAAAGCTCCGCGGACGCTCACGTAGTCCGACTACAACCAAGACAGCTCCACGCCAACACTACACGTCTTACTGCGCACCGCCAGAAGCGAGCGACGGGGCCAACACCACACCCCTCCCAACGAGCAACGATACAAATCTACAGCGACTGGAATAAACAGCCCCCCCCCCCCCCCCCCGCAATCTGAATCTAGGACCGGGCCTGGGACACCAACCCATGGGACAGCAAGAGTAAAGAAGCGGCCTTTATCATCGGAAACAGGGAGCTAAACATACACACGAAAAACTGAGTGTAAACGTTGCTCGCTAGTGTTACCCGCAAACCCCCCCCGAGATGTGGATCACTGACCAGACCTGATCACCATCGCACAGAAACGATACCACTTCAGCGGAGGGACACACAGCAAACAGACTACCCTCGCGCTCTACTCCTACCCAGCGGACCACGCTTCCCTCCACCATGAGTCAGCATCGGGCCGGCCACGCGGTTAGCACACAGCCACACAGAGCAATGAGACACCGGACGCGAACCTCTCAGTCTCACTACAAGCGAAGCCAGCAAACAGCGCAGTCGGATTCCACAGTACACGCAATGAACGTGTAACTAAACAGACCAGCCAACATGAAGGGAAACAAGACTACAAAATGAAAGCCGAAATGGCAACCAACACTCTAATAGAGTGAAGAAGATCATCAACTTTCAACGCAATGAAACAAAAATCCACATAAAAGTGGTCAGGCTTGGTCCGCTGACGAGAGTAGTGCCTGGCAAATAAAGCAAAAACTTACTCGAAATACACGAACGCAAATAAATGACAAAATCACGACCAAACGTCAAATAGTCTTGTGTATACGGCCAGACCAGGTAAATATCCTGAAGCCTGCGTGTGTGCGATGTGAGCACCGTTTTTTCCTACACTTCTACCCTAATATCCACCCATATTTCATCCCTTTTACACACGCAGCTGCCACACCCGCACATACGCACCCTCAGACTAAAGTCCAAGCGTCCAAAAATCCTTGTCATTCGTACCTTATCTCTAGCTCTCTTAGCTATTGTAACACCGATATAAATGAATTAATGTCAATGATTGGCACTTCTGAAAAGGGCGTAGATTTATGCCTGTTCCTGATGACCTCCAAGAAGGTTCTTTGAAAGGTCATTGTGACACGTTTCTGTTATCATGACCTCCATGAAGGTTCTTTGAAAGGTCATTGTGACACGTTTCTGTTATCAGCTCCGAGCCAAAACGACTTAGTCGACCCAGTCTGCAAGACTGAACCCACCTAATGCAGGAGGCATAGATCCTCATGAGCCCCTATGACAGCAGGGGCTCATGAGAATCTATGCCTCTTACATGGGTGGGGATACAGTCCATTTATTCCCCTATCAGCATAGTGGAGTGTCCACGTTATCGCTGGCGTTCGTTTCCTCTGTGCTGACGCCTCCATAGTTTAGTCATACGGCTTCAACTCCTGAAACTTACTCGTACACGAACAGAGATCAACCCGGCCTACGCAAACAAGCGGCATAAATTCACACGAGCCCATGATAATCTATGCCGTTTGCATAAGGACCTTGCAGTCGATTGTCTAACGGACTGAGGGACGCCGGATTGTTCGTGCCGGTGACATAAGTGCCGTAGCGTTCAAGATGGAAGGCTGCGGTGTCTTAGCTGTGCACACATGGACTTTCTGTACCTTGTTGGTTTTCTCTTCGTTGGCAGGCATGACCGGTAAGGAAGATACATCTTTAAAAAGGCACCATGTCTGCATGTAACGGTAAAAAACTTAGTTGTGTGACGCATTATAACTGTTTTGCTTTCCGGCTTGACAATTCAAACTGATCCGGCTCGACTGAGCCTGGGCCCGGACCGAGCTTCGAGTTTTTGAAAATTAGCCGTTTACCCCCGACGCACTACAGCAGGAGGTGGATCGAGCATGATAATTCAAGGGTAGTGCCAGATTAGCTTGCTAAAGGCGCCAAGCTTATCTGCCACTACCCTCGGCATGCTCGACCCTTCACCCGGCTGCCGAACCGGTACAGTATTTGTTAGGTGACACTTCCAAATTTGGGCCGGACTGAAATGCGGCCTTGGGGTTGAAAGGGTCATGGCGTACGCCACCGACAATAACCAACGGAAAATGGGACTGACCGTGCTAGTTCAACGGTAGTAGCAGGTAGCTTATAGTTTACCATTTCTCGGGCAACGATCTCCACTATATAGTTCAAGGACCGTTCCATATCATATATTAGTATATAGCTGGCCGCCGGTACTGTGACCGGCTTCCTACGCGCCACACCGCTGCGTAGATTTATTACCAGCACTGTAAGCAAAAGATCATCGGGCCGACGTAGGCCGCAGTGGGCCCGCGGGCCTACTGCGGCCGACGTCGGCCCGATGACCTGTTACTTACTACACGCAGTTATCCAGTTCGATCTATCTCAGTCTCAAGATTCAGGCCCAGACTGTGGAGGATGAACTTTATTATCGACCATGATAATTCAAGGGTAGTGCCAGATTAGCTTGGCGCCTGTCGGCGCCAAGCTAATCTGGCACTACCCTTGAATTATCATGGCCGATCCATCTCATGTAGTGCGTCAGGGCTGAATGGGTTAACTCTTTTTGCCCGGAGTTTGTAGCTTTAATTATTTATTCAAGACGTGCCGCATCCGGTTCAGTTTTGACATGTGTTAAGTGTGTGGTGGTCTGGGTCTCTGGATCTTTCGGCAGCTTGAAAATTCAGGCAGAGTCTGTGCGTGCGAGTGGTTACCTGTGACCTGGACATTACGGTACAGCTCAAGACCGGCCGTTGGACCAAGATCATTGTCATTGTCATTCCCTCAGATACCTAGACTTTTCTCGCTCTCGCAAGACGTGAATGAATGAATGAATGACTGAGTAAAAAAAAATCCCGAACGATCGAACAAATACACTCACGCACGCACCAAACAACCAACCAGCCAGCCGGCCGGCCGGTCGGTCTGTCAGTCGTCGGTCGGTCGGTCAATCAATCAATAGTTATATGCACATTCACTAGATCTGCTTATTTTATTTGTATCTGCTTGTGCTTATTTGCGCGTGTGTATGTGTGTGTGTGTGTGCGAGCGCAGTGCGCGTAACTGCGTGTGCGTGCGTGTGTAGTGTGTGTGCACGCGCGCGTGTGTGCATGTGGCCGGCGTGAGTGTTTAGCATACTTAATAATAATAATAATAATAATAATGAGTATTTATATAGCGCTTAATCTTAATCAAAAGCTCAAAGCGCTTTACAATCTGCACACAAAAATGGCATGTACATAACGAACAAAACACAATACCCGAACACACCACTTTTACGAACTTAACAACAATGCATACATAACATGGTCTAATTAACATTCAGTCTAAAACAAGGAGGATTACATAACTAGGCCTACAACTAAGGCATCAAACACAGGCAGTTATTCAAAGTAAAGCTTGCAGAGGTGAGTTTTCAACGACCTCTTGAAGTCAGAACAGACTCACTGTTTCTGACCTCGAGAGGAAGTGTATTCGGCCATAACACTGGGGCTTGATAAACAAAAGTGATTGTATTTGCATTTCTGCGCCCGTGATTGTTTACACGCGTGCGACTTTATAAATCATTAATTGTTTGAGGACGTCCCTAATCTTATCTGTATAGTTCGCATAGAGCCGCATCCAATTGGCTGGCGCTACGAAGGCGTCAGTTGCACAGTGCGCGCAGATAACGCCTGGTCACGACTGTTCGTGATAGCTGACGCCTTCCATGCACCAAACAAATCAGTCTGGCACTTCCCTTGATGTATCGTGAGAGGCGCCCAAGCAAACCAGGCGCTACCTTTGAACTATCGTGTGAGATCGTTGTCCGGGACATGGCTTTGGATGTGAAAGAGGCGTGGGACCAGCGCGTCATCGTGTGCGCACCTGCATTTTGCAAATAAAAAAGGTCAAGACCTAGGTTTGAATTTGAATCCATGGAACTTTACGTTTACATGTTGCGGAGTCCACTGTACCAGTCCACCTGATCCTTACACATATTTACCCTCTGCTAGGCCTCCAAATGACCCTCCTTGTGAGGCAAAGAGACAGGGTAGCTTATTCCAAAAACCTCTTTTAGGCCCACAGAAGATACAATTGTAAAGAATGTGGGAATAAGCTCAGGACCACTATAGTAGGGTCTGCCAAACTCGTAGCAGATATTTCGAAATTATCTACTAGGCCCATAGAAGACACAATGGTAAAGAAGGTGAAATATTTTGAAAGACCGTGGCCGAGAAGATCTGTAATAGACCTTGCAACTGAACTCAATTGCAAAAAGCTACTACTAGGCCCAAAGAAGATACAATGGCAAAGAATGAGGTGGAATATTTTGAATGGTCGTTGAAAAGATTTTTTGGGGCTGGATCTGCGGTGGCGTCTGGTACCGTAAAACCAAACAAGGAAATAACACGATGAGGATTCATCCCCGGCAAAGTCTACCGTATTGTTTGGACTCGGATGCGTTTATTTTTTAGGAACATTCAGAGTTGTTCATATTTTTAAGCTTATTATGCTGATCCATTTCCCTCCTCTCTAAGCCAGCCTCTCATCAATGATCAACACACATGTCGGTGCACACAAATAAAGACAGACACACGACGCTGCCCGCCATTAGTACACTCTGTGGGCTCGTGTAGCGACAGGAATCCATCTCCTCATTCTCTAACCCACCCTCTGATCCACACACACTGACAGCGACACACAGAAATAAAGACACACAGTCTGGCGTAGCATAGTTATTCTGAAGAATAATAGCAGGAGCAGCGAAATGACGTCACTTCAAGCGGTTTTACATCGGCATCATTAGTCCCATGACGCTGTGTTCATAGTGACGACTCGATGTTATACGTCACTCATCGCGGTACTAACATAACATTTGACACATCAGAAATCAAGTTTGCAATTTTTTTTGCTGATTATCCAGCCTAGAAATTACAGGTCACAATTTGACCTAATCCTACCCTAGGGCCGGGACAAACCACAGCCTTATGCAAACACTGTTTATGAAAAATCATGCAGGTAATAATGAGAATATAGATTTGTTTTGTTTTCGTAAAAGAAAAATTGAAGTTAAGTTAGCTATTTTACAAATGACTCCGAAAAGTGGTGCAGAAAATTGCCTGATTTTCACACCTATAGAGCATACAGGTCACAATTGACCTAATCATACCCGACAGCCCAGACAAACTGTAGGCCGTATGTAAATACCGTATACGAAAAAAAAAAAAATCATGTGATTCAGTAATCAGACGACTGTTGTTTTTTTGTTGTTGTTGTTGCTTTTTGGTTTGTTTCTAAAAAGATTCAATTGTTTTGAAGATTAACCCATGTAATTTGTGAAAATAATCCCCAAAACGTGAATATATACATAAAAGGTCAGTCTAGAGGTACAATGCTGAAATAGCTCAGACGGATAAACGTCGAGCAGGAGAGCGAAGAAAATCGCCGGGTCAACGTGGGTTCAATACCGTCCCGGCCCCGGTAGCTGGACTCACAATCCAGGGTGAAAAACGGATGTGTTCAATAGCATGTCCGTTGAAAGGTCATGGTAAATCAAATTGGCACAGTTGGAGTGCGCCTGAGTTGATTAGTGTTCAGGGCGTACTCCATCTGAGTGTTCAGGGCGTACTCCATCTGAGATTTCCCTGTTCCCCCATAACCCGCCCGTCAGGGCCGTCCATATAACCTTTGAACGTCGATAATTTCATAACATCTCTAAGAAGAAAAGATAGTCACCAACTTTGGTTTTAATTTATTTCAAATTTTATTTAGTCCGCCTGACAATAAAGGTTTAGCTGACTAGGGCCATCCGGTCAACGATCTCCAGAGGGTAGTGGCCAAACCGGCCATTGAGTATGAAACCGTCTAAATTTTAAGATGCTATGATATTAGGACCGAGTTTGGTAATCTCTTTTGTTTTTAGTGTTGTCTTGAAATATATATGTCTTGTTTAAAAGTTAATTGAGGAAAACACAAGGCAAGCTTCGCTCACTGAAACGGCCATACAACATGCGAAAAAAAGCAAACTAGTAGGCCTACTTCTGAACTGGAACTTAGATTGTTGTGCTTTCCTTCGCATAAAAAACAACACTTTACATGTTTAAAAAAAAGATGGTAGGAACCATAACCCACAAAATCCCTTCATATATGAGAGCTGTCCTCGCTGTCAAGGGCCTCTACCTTTTGTCTGACCTGATTTTGATGTTGAATTATCTCATTCTGAAAAAGTCTCGCAGATATGCCAATCCATCAGTGAGTTTTATAAGGGGCGCAGGACATACGCCTCATTGATTTGTCAAACGCCATTTGTGATGAGGTAAGTTTTAGTTTTTATGTAATTTTATATTTTACCCGATTATGAGTTTCTCTTTCACTTCATAGGCTTGAGAAAATGGTGACAAAACTAGAATTTCACGGAGTCAGTCTTGCTATAATTTGTGTGAAAGCACTAGCTACTAAGTACACGGGTCACTTACATGCTCTAGTTATCTGGAAGCGCGTCGATAATTATGTGTGTGCATGTTAGTGCGTGCGCGCTCGCGGCGCTCCACTGAAACTTCTTCAAAAGGCATAGGAGTCCTCAGTATGATGCGCCCGGAGGGCGCATGAGGATCTATTCCTCACAGGGATGCGTGCATGTTCGTGTGAGAGACGAAGAGAGAACGCGCACGCGAGAGATAGAATGACGTCATATTTAGAATATTATGTCAATGTCTGCGTGGTGACGGAGTTGCATCTTTTACGTCAGTCACGGCCGCCACTCAGTGGTCTGACTTGTTCTAGAGTCAAGTTTGTTTGTTTTTTTCAAGTTTTTTTTTTATACTGTTTTCAGTATTTCTTTTCTGAAAAGATTTAATTCTTACTAAAGAAGTTGAAAGGCCGGCGGATCAAAGCTGGCTATAGTATTCACTCGGCAATTTACAATGATATGCTCAGTCGGAGGCTGTCTGTTAGCCGACCACTGCTTAATTAAGAAACTACTGAGTCAGTATCACAGGGCTAAGCCGTTTCAAGCTCACAGTGTGTACAGACATACTGATCGGATATTCTCTTGTTTACATACATACGCACATACTGTGACACATGATAATATTACTCGGCACTAGTACATGCATACCGCACTAAAGTGCATACACTGACTAATAATTTATACGCACACTGATTCGGCGCAGTCCGCGCCGCCAACTGTACGTTAGTTCAGCAGCACTGAACTAGTGAGTACCCGCCCCCAACCAGTGAATGAACGTCCATTCAGTATAAACTTGATAGAAGGGCCCAGACGCATGGTTTTTTGTTTGTTTGTTTGTTTTCTTCTTCTTCTTTTAAGTGTGTGCTCTCTACTTACTTCATTGCGGGATTGCAATCAGTAACTCAAGTTATCCCAATAACCCATTCTGAACTATCACACAGTCGCAACACCGGGCGGCCGCCGGCCGCGTCAGTGTAGGACTGATCGAGATGGGTCGACCATTTTCGAGGGTAGTGCCAGAAGTTACTACTAGCTTGGCGCCTGTTGGCACTACCCTTGCAATATCATGGTCGATCCATCTCTTGCAACAGTTGCATAAGCGTTAGATGACGTCGGGCTGAATGAAAGAGATAAATTCATGACGGCCGCAACCATCGTCAACTAAGGGAAGTGAGTAATCTCCCCTGAATATATATTCTTCTGCTTTGAAGATAAAATAAGTAGCACATTATTACAATATTAGCTTTGTTAACGATGAACAAGTGTGGCCTGTTTGAAATTTAAAAAAAAAAAAATACTTCACGTGTATACGGCGTGTGGAAATACAGTACAATCAACACCGTCGTCGTCAAACTTTATTTTGGTAAAAGCCGACCAACCAGAGACAGAATGCAGAGGAAAGCACTTTTTGCAAACACATAGATGCGGAATCAGGTGAGGACAGTATTTTGATCTGAATGGTGCAGTGTCTGGGCTAAAAAAAGAGGTGATAAGAGTAAGACACAATCTTGCAATTTTTTTTAATTCATCAACTTTTTTACCCACATTTTAGCTACTAGTACTATACACAATAGTAGAACCACTACAGGAACTAGTTTGATCCTGGCACATGTATGTGAGCTCATCAGCTCAGAACAATCAGATTTCGCTCAGCACACGGTATCAGTTGGACAATAGAGCTGTATGCTCTGTTATTATTTTTATCCCTTAATATTTCCTGAATTTCTCACAAACTAATTGAAAAGAATAGCATTTGATTAACGCTGGCAATACAAACGTGTGTGTGTGTGTACGTGTAATTACACTGTATTACTTGACACTTGACAGGTACATGTATGCAGGTGAGCCAGTGACAAGAGGTCGTTTGTACCAAGAGTAACACTAACAACCAACAGAGCTCTATGTCTTTAAAATAGGCTTATTTTAGGCACTGGTGAATTTTGATGTATCTGGCATGTGAAATTAAATAATGTGACTGCAGAAACACATGATTTCCAACAGTGATTAATTAAGTATGGCTCTTTCTGGAAATGTTGGTTGTTTGCGGTGGACATACACAGTGATATTTATATGATCATATTAAGTTAGTTTGTCTTTATTGATTATTCTTTATCAAATGAAATTAATTGTATAACCTGTTGACACAGGTGGAAGTATGAAGAGTATTTTATTCCATTAGAAATTAATTTTTATGTAATATTAATAATGCCAGTGGTTCAACAACAATGTCTTTATAGTGGAATCACATACAGAACTGTTGTACTGTAGTGCAGTTTTCTTGAATAAAAATGTCAGTTGTTACGCGCACGATGTTTTGTCACAGGCTCAGATATGTAGACACATTTTGAGTTTCGTGGCCCCTGTCAGTATTTTCCTAACCAGTGTTACTGTTAGTGTTGAAGATAATGATATGCACCATAAAATCCTACTTTGGTGAGAGTTTGCGGTGAACATGTAATTGGAAAATACTATTTCAACTCCACTTCCTTGTGTTTATCTATAGAGTTGACCAACTCAACACCCAACCATTTTGCGGAGAGGCCACAGAAGAAAAAGGCAGGAAAATCAACAAAAGAAGAATTGAGTGTGGCAGGGAGTCCATAAGAGGTCCGCTCTGGTGACAACGGTTGTTACAATTGTCACGGGCAGCTTACTTATGTTGTAAGTATTCCAGATCTTGACAAAGATCATGTTTTTAGGATTGTGGGTCACAGGCATATATTTCTGTGCTGAGTGTCTCACAGAACATTACATGCATTTTAAGCTACATTGTGCAGAAATGTGGAAGTTGAGGAGGATTAAAAGAAATAGCAGTATTCATGCCCAGGACAAACAAGGAAGGCACATTTCTGTGCTAATAATGTTGTTGAGCAGGCAGTCTAGTAAAAAAAAACAACAGAAACATGGTAGTGAAACTGTTGATATATCTTCAACTGAAAATTAACATCTGTGAAAGAAGACTGTATATATTTATTATTCAGAATATATACTTATGGTCAAAACTTAAGGGCCTCTTTTTATTGCAGACACACTGACAACACCACACAAATAATGTAACAATACATGGAGTCAGTACTTTGCTAATTTATTCAGTAACAATTTCATTTAAGTTTTTGAGTAAATCAAGCATTGTAACAACAGCAGTACATTAGAATGTTCACCCATCCCTCATTTGAAAAGTCACACAAGACTGGTCCAGTCAGTAGTGAGTGTACCCACCGTTTGCAGCCACACATTCAAATTTCAATGCAGCATTGATGCATGGAGTTCACCAGGGTTCGGAGAACATGTTTTGGGATCGCCTCCCACTCCTGATGCAGGAACTGAGTAAGCTGGCCTTGAGGTGGAGGGGGGGGGGGGTGGTTGCTGATTACACGTTGCCCCAGCACGTCCCAGAGGTGCTCGTTGGGAGCCAGATCAGGTGAACGACCCTCACCCTGCCGTCGTTGAAGGACACAGTTGAGTAAACTGTGACTCATCAGTAAACAGAACCTGAGTCCACTTGAGTCTGATCCACCTCACATGTTGACGACATCAGGCAACCCGGGCTCTGCGATAAGCTGGAGTGAGGGGTATTCTCACTGCTGCTCTGCATGAAGCCAGGCCAATTTGATGCAGACATCGGCAGACTGTGCTTCTGCTGACGTTAACGTTTGCAGCTTGCATCAGTTGACGTCGCAGAGTGGTTGACGTGACAGTTTGGTCGCGCAGAGCCGCCGCACAGAGGTATCTGCCCTCCCTTCTGCTGGTACAGCGCAGGCGTCCTGAGCAGGGTTGTTGTTCTACTTCTACCCTTCCAATTTCTTGGAATCGTGCCAGTAGCCTCTGGATCACTGAATGGGGCATCCCAAGATGTCTCCCAACTTCTTGTCCGGAAATTCCATCCTGCAGCCATGCTAACGACCAGCCTTGATCTACTGGCACTAGGCTTCGTCGTGATGGCATGGTTAGGAAAGTGACAATTATGCTCCTACTGTACCGATATTTGTGAAAATCCACTGGCCAGAGAAGATCAGCAACGTCAGACTCTGGGAGAGAACAGAGCAGATAACAGCAGAGAATGAAATTGGGCGAAGAAGATGGGGATGGATCGGTCACAGTCTGAGAAAGCCAGCTTCCAGTATCACTAGGCAGGCATTGTCATGGAACCCCCAGGGAAAGAGGAAAAGAGGTAGGCCGAGAAACTCTTGGCGTCGAGACCTCCAAGCAGACATCAAGAGACTGGGAACCACCTGGAGTAGAATCGAAGTTGAAGCACAGGACAGGAGTTGCTGGAGGTCTCTCGTCGACGGCCTATACCCGGGTAGGGGTGACAGGCGTAAGTAAGTAAGTAAGTACCGATATTTGTAGCGAAACAGAAGTGCTCAGTGTTCATGACTGACCCCATTTATGCATCACGACTTTACTGAGTTTTTCCACCTTCCTGCCTTTGGTACGCTTGCCAATATCCACAGCTTTTAAAAAAAACTGACGATATCTCATGTGCATTTGACACATTCGTGGAAATTGATGAATTGTTATCTATTGTTCCCTGTACAGTGGACTGTCTAAGGTCAACTTTTTACCCATTTGGATTGAGAGAACATTGTATTTTGTTAGCATACTTGCAACGATAAACAATGACACAAAAAGTGGGGTGGCCCTTAAGTTTTGACTATTAGTATAGTATTGTTGAAGTGGTCACTGCCGTTTTAAGTTTTACCTTTTGAATACTATAGGTGACACACAGTGTCTTTTGTTACTCTGCATGTGACATACAATATCTTGTGTTGTATATGACCAGATTTTGACAGGATAGTAAATCTCCACATGAAATCCCAGTCAGGAGCACTTACTCAAAAGATCTGTGTCTTTTTATGTGCACATTGAGCTTGTGTTTTAGATCCTCATGAGCCACAGTTGTCCGAGCTTCATAACCCGATGCAGCTGCACATAAAAAGTGATCTCACATTTAGGGTGTGGTAACTGTAACAGAACATTAAATGCACCGTTATACCATTCCGATACTTACAGGATTCCCATGACATAGTTGGCAGTTTGTACCATCGTCAAAATCTTCCAGTGGTAGCAAGCCCAAGGACTGCAGCCTGTAATGGAAATGACAGTATCCGATCAGTCCTGGATAATAGTCCTTTATTTTAACATTGGTGCCTTCAAAGAGTAAAACAAAATAATAGTGATTGAAAGCTTGGTTGTACATTGCTTAACGTCATGACAGCAACAAGACTTTCTCAGGACGTGCCTGCACTGCTTGTGAAAAATTCATTTTTCTTTAAAAGGTATTTTTTCGAAAAATACTTACCGATGACATGACTACCAGGAGTGTCCACTCCTTGCTCAATTCTAGCCTAAGAACCCGTTGTGTAAACACAACCCGGGAGGCACTCGGGGAACCCCCAGAGGGACCGAGAGTTGTCTCCCGCTCCTACCCACCAGCCCTATTCACCTGTGAACTCCAGTCACGAAATTAGGCTCACCAGCGGCAAGCGGGGCAGGTGGGAGGGTCCTTCGAGTCATGTCATCGATAAGTATTTTTCGAAAAAATACCTTTTAAAGAAAAATGAATTTGTTTCTTCAAAAACATTACCGATGACATGACTACCAGGAGAATGCCGAACAGGAGGAGGGTGCCGCACCCCCAGATGGTTTTCTCTAGGCTCATGGCCCCCTCCTCTCTTCCGACACTCTGCCCTCCCTAATAGGTGCATACCTACGGCGCCTGTGGCGCCGGGAGGGAGTGTTGTGCCGCCGTGACGTCCCCCACCAAGGCGAGGTTGTCTCGCTGCCCTGCCAGATCCCGTAGATAGAAGCGGGCGAAAGTAGATTCTGATCGCCAGCCCACCGCAGCCACGATGTCCTTGACAGCGCAGTTCCTGTCGAAGGCTACGCTCGTGGCCATGGCCCGTACTTCGTGCGCCCGAATCTTTAGGCTCTTCGCTCCCTGAGGGGAGAGATCGACATATGCTGAGCGAATCACCCAGCGAAGCCAGGAAGAGACTGTCTGTGCCGTAATGTCGTTTCTTCCTGTTTTTAAAGGAAGGAAGAGGCGAGAGCGTCCCCTCCGGACGGCTCTGGTTCGTCGCAAGTACACTCTGAGGGCTCGTACAGGATCTTGTTGCCTGGTCTCACTGGGGAAGTCTTTCCCGCGTAACGGTCGTAAGGTGATAACCTGTGGCGCCGTCAGTGGAGACCTAGTCTTGGCAATGAAGGCAGGGTCGGTCACCAGTTGGACCGAGTGGTCAGCTCGAAATTGCAGGCATGTAGGCCGGACTGATAGAGCGTGTATCTCACTTACTCGTGCCGCGGTGGCAAGCGCCAGCAGGAAGCAGGTCTTCCGCGTCACATCCGCGAGCCTGGCCAACGGTAGTGGTTCGAAACGTGGTGAGTTTAGCCAGGTAAGAACCCATGGTAAATCCCAGCGGGGAAGAAGAGAGCGAGAGGCAGGCCTTTGTAGTCCGAAGTGTGACATAAGATCTGCCAGGTCCTTACATGCGCCGGGGTCCGCGCGGCCGAGGTGCCGGTAGGTGTCGGCAATCATCGAGAGATATCCCCGAATGGTAATAGGGGCCAGTCCTTGGTCTTCGAAGAGCCAGAGGAAGAAGTCCGCAAGTTGGGGGTTTGTCAGTTCGGTGGGGGAGAGACGACGGTCGCTGCACCAGGTACAGAGTACCCTCCATTTCCCCTCATAGATACGTCTAGTTGAGGGCTTGCGAGCTGTAGCGATCGCTTCCACTGCAGCACCCGAGAAACCTCTAGCTGAGAGGGCTTGCCGCACAACCTCCAGGCGTGTAGCAGTAAGCGTTCCGGACAGGGGTGGAACAGCGCCTGGCGTGGCTGCTTGAGCATAGTGCGGGGCGTGGGGAGCAGTAGCGGAGGGTGCGTGGCGAGGCTGATCAGGTCGGTGGACCAGGAACGAGTCCAAGCGAACGGGGCGACCAGGAGCAAGATCGCATTGGTTCCTCGCAGCTTTAGGAGGACTTTGGGGACAAGGACTGTCGGGGGAAAGGCGTACGCTATGAGTCCGTCCCAGGGAATGGATAAGGCGTCGACCGCCCAAGCCAGGGGATCCGGTACTGGGGAAACGAAGAGGGGAAGCTGGTGATTCCACCTCGTGGCGAACAGGTCCACCATCGGGGTCTCCCAGTGAGAGCAAATCATCCGGAAAATGTCCTGGCGTAGCGTCCATTCCGTGTGAATGAGCTGTCCTCGGCGAGAAAGGGAGTCCGCTAAGACGTTCAGGCGACCGGGAATATGGCGAGCGCTCAGAGTCAGATCGCGGTCCTCGCACCATCGCATCAATCGGAAGAGTAGCATGCATAGATCGGGTGAATGAGTTCCTCCCTGCTTCTGTATATACGCTACCACTGTCGAGTTGTCCGAAAGGACGAGAAGATGCTGGTGTCTGAGCTGCTCTTCCCAAACGATGATGGCCTGCCACACCGCTTGCAGTTCCAACCAGTTGCTGTGTTTGTCCGCGAACTCCGGAGGCCAGAGGCCGGACGTCGTGGTGAACTGAGGAAGCAGGTGGGCTCCCCAACCAGCCCGACTCGCGTCGACACACAGGGAGAGGTGCGGGGATGGGGAGGAAATGGGGACTCCCAGAGCCAACCAGGCTCTGTCGGTCCACCGTAAAAGGTGGGGGCGTACCAACGGGGACACGGGGACGTTCGTGGTCAAGTCGCCCGAGGAGGGACGCCAGAGCAGTAGGAGATGAAGTTGTAGCGGTCGGGAGTAGAGACGCCCGAGGGGGATAAGATCCGCCGCTGCGTTGATCAGGCCCAGAAGCTGAAGCCAGACCCTGGCGGGGGCTGCCTGTTGCTGATCTATCAACACGGCGAGAGCGGACAACTTCACAATCCGTTTCTCTGGCAAAAGTACCCTGTTGCGGTCCGTGACAAACTCCATGCCTAAGTGGATGAAGTGGCGCGCCGGGGTGAAGTCCGACTTTCCGGTGTTGACCAGGAAACCCAACCGGTAAAGCAGCTGTAAAAGCGCGTCCCTGTCCGCCGCAAGCGCGGTCTCCTCCTGATTTCTCAAAAGAAGGTCGTCGAGATAATTCGAGGTCGGACTTGACGACGACTGCCTCGCCTTGGCCACTACAGCATCCATGATGCGGGTGAAGGCCCAGGGGCTGAGGTTGAGACCGAACGGCAGGGCGCGAAACTGGTAAATCACTCCTTCGAACGCGAAGCGCAGGTACTTCCTGGCCGAAGCGTGCATGGGGACATGTAGGTAGGCGTCGGACAGATCTAAACTGACCGCGTAGTCCATGGGTTGCACCGCCGCACGAAGAGCCCTGGTCGTCTCCATCCGAAAGGAAGGGGCCGCGATGAAGGCGTTCAGCGCCGACAGATCTATGACTGGCCGCCACTTGCCGCCGGGTTTGGGGACCACAAACAGTCGGCTGTAAAAGGTGGGCGAGTCCGGGCGCTGCACTATCTCTGTGGCCTCCTTTGAAAGGAGAGCCGCGACTTCTCCTCGCAGAGCGGCGGCCTTGAGGGCGTCGGACGGAACCTCTGTCCAAAGAGGAATGGAGCGCAAGGGCGGAGGAGAGCGGAACGAGATCCGTAATCCTCTGGTGACTACATCCAAAACCCAGGGCTCGTCTCGAAACAGCGAGCGCCACTCCTCGCTGAATCGTGCTAGCCTCCCGCCGACTGGAGCCCCGACGACGGTCGGCGGGGGCGGAAATGGGGACAAGTCAGGTGGCCCGCCCGCGCCCAGGGCGACGGGCGGGACGGGGCCAGGCGGGGGCAGGGGCGTTAGCTGGGCCAGGGCGACGGAAGGACGGGCGACGTCGCGGCGCAGCTCGTGGTGGGGCAGACGGGTCCGCGGTGACACGTTTCCGGGCCCGCAAGGAGCGCCCCAGGGCCGTGCGGGCGGGAGGAAAGCGCTGCTTGACAGTCTTGCGAGGCCAACGGTCGGAGTTGGAGTCCTTCACCGTCTGCCAAGTATCCCCGAAGAGCAGAGACCCTCTCAGAGGGGCCCGACGTAGCTGAGTACTCAGATCGACCGGCATACCACTGCAAGCTTGTAGGACGGCGTCTCGTCGCATGAGGTCGCAGTTAGCCGCAGCCGCCATCGCGTTGACCGATGAGTGATAAGCAGCGCGGTTCCCAGCCTCCGCCATGAGTAGTAGGTCTCCCAGGAGGGGAGACAAAGCAGGTTGCCAAGCTTCCTCGAGACGTCGGATGAAAGCCTGAGTCAGCAAGTCCAAGAAACCGGAGCAGGCGAGCGTGTTCCGGACCAGCGACGCCGTCCTATCCAGTCCCCGTGGGAAGGACCGTTTCAACATAGAAGCCCCTCCGGCTTGCATCAGAGCGGCGGGATCCACTGGAGGAAGCGGGCAGAGGAACGACTGCGAATGGCCGGCGTACCAGTCCTGCTGAAAAGCGATGTCCAGAGCGGAAGGCCATCTCCCGTCCGCGAAGAAGTCCGAGTTCCGAGTCTCCGCATGCAGGTGAGACGAGAAGGCGTCCCGCAGATCCAAAAAACTAGCCGGCTGTGGGAGGGACTTGAACCTCTTAACCGTCCTATCCGCGTCCACGAAGGCGGAAATCTTCCTCTTCACAGGAGGTGAAGCTGGACAAACATCCTCCGGTAAGGCGGCGGCGATCAGCTTGGCTGCTCCGTCCAGTGCCAGCCGCGTGTCCATCCGGGAAGAAGAGACCTGTCTGACGGAAGCCGACACACTGGAGGCCGAAGAGGGAGAAGCTGAAGAACGGCTAAGACCTCCAAGTAACCAGTCCGAAGCATCCTCCGGTGCCAAACTGAGGGTGTCGAAGTCCCGCTGTCCGGAAACCGGCGACCGAAGAGGGCGACGAGGGCTCCGAGGCCGGGAATCCCGTCGGAGAACCGCAGCGGACGAAGACTCCCTCCGCAGTGGAGAGCGGTAGTCTGAACGATGCGGTGAGGACCTCCTGCGAGCCGAAGGCGGATCCCGACGAGGAGAACGGCTGCGACGAGATGGAACGGAGCGGTGAGTACGAGGAGGGGGGGAAGTGGCCGGTCGCTGGGAAGAGGGACGGGACGAGCGGGGGTCCAACCGAGAGGGGGGACGCGAAGAAGGTGAAAACCGTCTGCGGCGAGGTGAGTCCCGGTGCGACGAGCGATGAGGCGAGAAGTTCCTCCTACGATCGTGCGAAGGAGAGCGGAAACGTCGAGCAGAACCCCTGTACCTACGTTCTTCCCAACCAGGAGGCTCCGGACGAGTGCAATGATGTCTCTCTGAACCAGGCTCTTGGGAGAGGCGGGTTACTGGCCGGCCAGGGGACCTCCAGCGGGATCCCGGCGGCTTCCTCAGAGACGAGTGGGGAACGACGGTGGAGGAGGGACGCCACGAGCGTCCCACCAAACCAGGCTCTTGGGAGAGGCGGGTTCTTTCCACCAAATGTGTACGGGCGCGCTCTCGAACGGAGGCGGTCTTGACGGTCGAACTCCCACTCCGTGCACTAGTCCCTTGATTACTCAGTGGCGTTATCTGCGTCGGATCCCGTTGGTCTCGCACGTCCGGTGCCGGGGGCACAGCGGAAGGCGTCCCGGAAATCTTCAAGGTACCCGCGAGGGTAAAAGGCTCTCTCCTATAAAAGTTCCAGAGATTAGACCACCGCAGTTCCGGCCATGTAGCACAGACGTCACACGTATGGTCGGACGCACACCCAGCGCAGGGGAGACAGACTGCATGTTTATCCGACGGCCACTGGAAGCCTCCGCATTTTGTGCATGTCATCAGTAAGCCACTGCAACACACAAAACATGGAGGCACTCGGCAAGCGTCCACCAATCACCCCGTTAAGCTTTAGGCCCCCAAGCTACTGTGGTGTTATGCACCCGATTAACCAACGTACGGTCACCTGCCATCAACATTTAATTAAACCCACGGCGGAGGGAAAACAAACCCTGCCGGGACAGGTGCGTATCCAAGCCTTCGTCATAACGAGGGGTGTCTAAACCGAAAGCCGAAAAACGTTAGGTATGGCCGAGATACAGTAACTTGACTCACCGCTCGCATCTGGTAATGGCGCGAAATCCCGCCAAAACCGGCGCCAACATTCTTCAGCTAATCAGGCCACCAAACAGAGGTCCAAAAACCCCAACCGAGGGAGAAGCGACGCAAAAAGCAAGCTGCTCGTGCCTGTGCCCCGCCCGGGCAACCAGCCGAGGGCCCTCTAACTACCTTACCTGTCAGTCGGAGAGGTACGAGAAGGAGAAAGCTCCATGACACCCGCAGCCCGACCGGCAAGCCAGAGAGGGAACCCTTGAACAATACCGAAGCTGCAGTCGACCAACGTCGCACGCGCAGAATCCCAGGCCGGCGAAGACGAAGCAAGCAAAGCAGACCGACCCGGTCGAAAAACTTCTAAGTCCAGAGGCTAGAGACAACACGTCTGAACGCGTGAGCCTAAGAAGCGTGACTGGAGTTCACAGGTGAATAGGGCTGGTGGGTAGGAGCGGGAGACAACTCTCGGTCCCTCTGGGGGTTCCCCGAGTGCCTCCCGGGTTGTGTTTACACAACGGGTTCTTAGGCTAGAATTGAGCAAGGAGTGGACACTCCTGGTAGTCATGTCATCGGTAATGTTTTTGAAGAAACAAACAAAAAAGAATATTGAATGTGTGTCGCCAGCCAGTCCAAGACGCTAAATAATCCCAAGACCATTTAGCAACACACATCCAATATCAAAAGCTACAGACATCGCGGACAGTAAGGAGAGTTTGAAAAAGAAAAATACAGGTGAATGGACCAAGGGTAGACAGAAACACATGCCCCAGAATAGAGGGGAAAACCCACCCTGTGGGGCTGACTAGGGTGACCCTGGGAACTAAAAAGTAGTTAACCCCACCCAAGTCCCCCAGGGCAGACCCGGGTGGGGGGTGATTGAAAGCATTTGACAGCCCCACACAATTGTACACATTAAAATATGGAAGATTAATTACTTCTTAGCACCATAAATGTAATTAGCATTTATTTTATTCAGAAAATGTTCAGCTATACTGAGAGCTCCTGTGTGCTTAGTGATCCTCATGAGCGCATGCACCCTGAAAGATCCCAAGAAACCCTTGTATTCTAAGATTTCCTAAAAATACTGTCAAGATGAGACTTTTAAGAATCTGCTGATCTGCACAGGCCCATAAAAAGATATCGCAGACTGCAGTGGCCCGCTAGGATATAAAGCATAAACTGGGCTAAACAAAGACACAGCTCTGTTGAGCAAGTGCTTGTGACTGGAGATTGTTACTGTCATCATCTGGTCATGCCGTGCAACACAATGTGCTGTATATCACATACAGAGTAACACAATTAAGGCACTGTACTGATATGTCACATTCAGTGTTCAAAATGTGAAACATAATTATAATACACAGCAGCGCCCACTTCAACATCACTAATCATAGTTATAATCATACAATATTTTCGCCGATGATATTTTCAGTTAAACTGCCAGTACACAATTACAAATGACTTCTCCCACAATGCATAAGATAATTTCACTACCACAGACATATTTTGCTTTAACTCAAACTATATATATATATATAGGCACTATTCATGGATGCCTTCTCACCAAGATTGTTAAATAGTATTTTTCTCTCCTTTTATGTCATGGGCATATGTACTGCTATTTTTTGCATTTCACATTTCTGCACAATGTAGATTTGAATGTTGGTGATGTTCTGTTAAGCACCAAACGCAGAAATATATGCCTATGAGTCCACATTCCTTAGAACACGATATAATCTTTGTGCAAGACTGTAATTATGTGTAAATACTTACAACATAAATAAAATGTGCAGTGTCCATCGTAGAATGGTTGGGTGTTGGGTTGGTCAACTCTAGATCAGCACAAGGAAGTGGAGCTGAAATATTTATAGAAAACAAAAAGACTGTAAAGATGAGACTCATAAAAATCTGCTGATCTGCCACGGCTGTGCAGAACGCTGGATTTTCCACTCTTTAGTTTAGCCAGCCACTGCTTGCTGCAGCCACTCCCACTGCCAGCAGGCTTATGTAGGTCACAGTCTAACATCAGCTATTCTTTCTCTAATCTCTGTAAAGGACTGCCGATGTGTGGTGGTTATGCCTGTGTTTAATGTTCTCTATCTCCTCTTCAAAGATTTTCTACGTAGAACCGTTTGACACACTTGTGTACTGTTGTGTGCTGGTTCCTGTGTTGGTGGTATTATTTCAGTTACGTTTTTTTAAAGAGTGCAATCCAAGGATAAAGACAGGTACCGTGTTTGTGTGTGACTGAACATGGCTGGTAAGTTATCTGAGCCTCACAGTACCGAGTTGGTTTGAACATTCATTCTCTGTTCTGGTGTTAATATCAGTAAAGGAACCAGTGTGATGTGCTTAAGACCTGTTGTGTTAGTGGTTATGAATTTACTGTGTAAACCCAAGTGTACTGCATAAACACTGCTGGGATCAGCATGTTTCTGTTGATCGTCTTGATGGATTTAACGGATTACCAGCTTCTCAGCAGTGGAGTGCTTTTTGACGCTAGTGTTGCTCTAGCAGGAAAGAAACAAGAATTCTAGTAAGTGATATTAGTAGAGACTAGAATGTTGCGTAGATACATCAAATTTTCATCCCACAAAAAACTTAGATGCACAACAGATTGATCTTGAAAGTTAGTAAAAAATGAAAAGAAAAGGGGACTGCCAGTGCTAATATTTTAGGAAGGTTACAAAGTAAAGTAGGTTATAGCACTGTCAGGGGAGAGAAATGTGCATGATCGACCAGTGATCATAGATCCACTGTGGCCAAAGCACAAAAAAAAAAAAGATAGGAAAGAGAGGGGGCGCTAAGAAAGTGACTGAAAGCAATGCATATGGAAGCCCCCCCCCCCCCCGAAGGGGGGCGTATCACATATCCACTGTTCCAGCCACTCAGTGCATGGAAATTTAAATCTAGGTCCCCCCAAAGGGGGTCCAGATATTTAGCCGGTGTGGACAGCTGTTTCGGTCTTTGCGACCTCTTCAGCACACCATCGGCAATACTGGAGGAGGCAGGAAATTCTGCCTACCTGCAATGACAACCACATTTTACTGTGGTGTCTGCAGGGGCATACATTGCATGCCACCACCTAGAGTTAAATTTCCATGCACCCTAAAAGAGAACCTACCAAAAGGGGGGAAGGGGTTGCAGTCGATATTGTAGTGATAAATGAAAAGAAAAGGGGAGACTGCCAGTGCTAATATTTTAGGAAGGTTACAAAGTAAAGTAGGTTATAGCACTGTCAGGGGAGAGAAATGTGCATGATCGACCAGTGATCATAGATCCACTGTGGCCAAAGCACAAAAAAAAAAAGATAGGAAAGAGAGGGGGCGCTAAGAAAGTGACTGAAAGCAATGCATATGGAAGCCCCCCTGAAGGGGGGCGTATCACATATCCACTGTTCCAGCCACTCAGTGCATGGAAATTTAAATCTAGGTCCCCCCAAAGGGGGTCCAGATATTTAGCCGGTGTGGACAGCTGTTTCGGTCTTTGCGACCTCTTCAGCACACCATCGGCAATACTGGAGGAGGCAGGAAATTCTGCCTACCTGCAATGACAACCACATTTTTACCACATTTTATCTCTTTTAGGGTGCATGGAAATTTAACTCTAGGTGGTGGCATGGAATGTATGCCCCTGCAGACACCACAGTAAAATGTGGTTGTTATTGCAGGTAGGCAGAATTTCCTGCCTCCTCCAGTATTGCCGATGGTGTGCTGAAGAGGTCGCAAAGACCGAAACAGCTGTCCACACCGGCTAAATATCTGGACCCCCTTTGGGGGGACCTAGATTTAAATTTCCATGCACTGAGTGGCTGGAACAGTGGATATGTGATACGCCCC
The DNA here is from genome assembly GCA_036245525.1 of Semisulcospira habei. Taxonomy (NCBI): domain Eukaryota; kingdom Metazoa; phylum Mollusca; class Gastropoda; family Semisulcospiridae; genus Semisulcospira; species Semisulcospira habei. The sequence continues at coordinate 12,824,292 of BTPG01000005.1, forward strand.
CCTTCGGGGGGGCTTCCATATGCATTGCTTTCAGTCACTTTCTTAGCGCCCCCTCTCTTTCCTATCTTTTTTTTTTGTGCTTTGGCCACAGTGGATCTATGATCACTGGTCGATCATGCATATTTCTCTCCCCTGACAGTGCTATAACCTACTTTACTTTGTAACCTTCCTAAAATATTAGCACTGGCAGTCTCCCCTTTTCTTTTCATTTATCACTACAATATCGACTGCAACCCCTTCCCCCCTTTTGGTAGGTTCTCTTTTAGGGTGCATGGAAATTTAACTCTAGGTGGTGGCATGGAATGTATGCCCCTGCAGATACCACAGTAAAATGTGGTTGTCATTGCAGGTAGGCAGAATTTCCTGCCTCCTCCAGTATTGCCGATGGTGTGCTGAAGAGGTCGCAAAGACCGAAACAGCTGTCCACACCGGCTAAATATCTGGACCCCCTTTGGGGGGGACATAGATTTAAATTTCCATGCACTGAGTGGCTGGAACAGTGGATATGTGATACGCCCCCCTTCGGGGGGGGGGGGGGCTTCCATATGCATTGCTTTTAGTCACTTTCTTAGCGCCCCCTCTCTTTCCTATCTTTTTTTTTTTTTTTGTGCTTTGGCCACAGTGGATCTATGATCACTGGTCGATCATGCACATTTCTCTCCCCTGACAGTGCTATAACCTACTTTACTTTGTAACCTTCCTAAAATATTAGCACTGGCAGTCTCCCCTTTTCTTTTCATTTATCACTACAATATCGACTGCAACCCCTTCCCCCCTTTTGGTAGGTTCTCTTTTAGGGTGCATGGAAATTTAACTCTAGGTGGTGGCATGGAATGTATGCCCCTGCAGACACCACAGTAAAATGTGGTTGTCATTGCAGGTAGGCAGAATTTCCTGCCTCCTCCAGTATTGCCGATGGTGTGCTGAAGAGGTCGCAAAGACCGAAACAGCTGTCCACACCGGCTAAATATCTGAACCCCCTTTGGGGGGACCTAGATTTAAATTTCCATGCACTGAGTGGCTGGAACAGTGGATATGTGATACGCCCCCCTTCGGGGGGGCTTCCATATGCATTGCTTTCAGTCACTTTCTTAGCGCCCCCTCTCTTTCCTATCTTTTTTTTTTTTTTTGTGCTTTGGCCACAGTGGATCTATGATCACTGGTCGATCATGCACATTTCTCTCCCCTGACAGTGCTATAACCTACTTTACTTTGTAACCTTCCTAAAATATTAGCACTGGCAGTCTCCCCTTTTCTTTTCATTTATCACTACAATATCGACTGTAACCCCTTCCCCCCTTTTGGTAGGTTCTCTTTTAGGGTGCATGGAAATTTAACTCTAGGTGGTGGCATGGAATGTATGCCCCTGCAGACACCACAGTAAAATGTGGTTGTCATTGCAGGTAGGCAGAATTTCCTGCCTCCTCCAGTATTGCCGATGGTGTGCTGAAGAGGTCGCAAAGACCGAAACAGCTGTCCACACCGGCTAAATATCTGGACCCCCTTTGGGGGGACCTAGATTTAAATTTCCATGCACTGAGTGGCTGGAACAGTGGATATGTGATACGCCCCCCTTCGGGGGGGCTTCCATATGCATTGCTTTCAGTCACTTTCTTAGCGCCCCCTCTCTTTCCTATCTTTTTTTTTTTTTTTGTGCTTTGGCCACAGTGGATCTATGATCACTGGTCGATCATGCACATTTCTCTCCCCTGACAGTGCTATAACCTACTTTACTTTGTAACCTTCCTAAAATATTAGCACCGGCAGTCTCCCCTTTTCTTTTCATTTATCACTACAATATCGACTGCAACCCCTTCCCCCCTTTTGGTAGGTTCTCTTTTAGGGTGCATGGAAATTTAACTCTAGGTGGTGGCATGGAATGTATGCCCCTGCAGACACCACAGTAAAATGTGGTTGTCATTGCAGGTAGACAGAATTTCCTGCCTCCTCCAGTATTGCCGATGGTGTGCTGAAGAGGTCGCAAAGACCGAAACAGCTGTCCACACCGGCTAAATATCTGGACCCCCTTTGGGGGGACCTAGATTTAAATTTCCATGCACTGAGTGGCTGGAACAGTGGATATGTGATACGCCCCCCTTCAGGGGGGCTTCCATATGCATTGCTTTCAGTCACTTTCTTAGCGCCCCCTCTCTTTCCTATCTTTTTTTTTTTGTGCTTTGGCCACAGTGGATCTATGATCACTGGTCGATCATGCACATTTCTCTCCCCTGACAGTGCTATAACCTACTTTACTTTGTAACCTTCCTAAAATATTAGCACTGGCAGTCTCCCCTTTTCTTTTCATTTATCACTACAATATCGACTGCAACCCCTTCCCCCCTTTTGGTAGGTTCTCTTTTAGGGTGCATGGAAATTTAACTCTAGGTGGTGGCATGGAATGTATGCCCCTGCAGACACCACAGTAAAATGTGGTTGTCATTGCAGGTAGGCAGAATTTCCTGCCTCCTCCAGTATTGCCGATGGTGTGCTGAAGAGGTCGCAAAGACCGAAACAGCTGTCCACACCGGCTAAATATCTGGACCCCCTTTGGGGGGACCTAGATTTAAATTTCCATGCACTGAGTGGCTGGAACAGTGGATATGTGATACGCCCCCCTTCGGGGGGGGGGGGGGGCTTCCATATGCATTGCTTTCAGTCACTTTCTTAGCGCCCCCTCTCTTTCCTATCTTTTTTTTTTTGTGCTTTGGCCACAGTGGATCTATGATCACTGGTCGATCATGCACATTTCTCTCCCCTGACAGTGCTATAACCTACTTTACTTTGTAACCTTCTTGAAAGTTAGTGTTTTTTGTGTCGGTGCATGTTCATTGTATTGCAAATATGAAATGTAACTGCTTTTGAAGGTGTGCTGGTAGTAAGCAGCATGGGCATGTTTAGTATGAAAAGAAAGCAAATTTTTTCAGCTACAAATCTGCACTCATGTTATAATGACATTCTTGCGGAAAAAAAAAAGTATTTTATGAATGTTCAGTTACTAACACTTTTCAGCATTTCCGCTGCCTTGCGCTGGTATGCGGCTGTCGGCACGTACACATAGCGTAGGGTAATGAAAGAGCACTCCTTTCTAGGACCATGAACAGCTCTGTCACTCTGCCTGAAGAGGTGCGCGCTAATGACTATTTGCCTCCACGCCCGGCTTTGCCACAGACGGCTTATCTTGCACTCAGTGGCCCCCAGCCGCTCTTAACTAAAAGTGTGGTTCTGCACAGCCGTGGCCTCTCGGCACCAGGCTATTCTGGCACCACCCTTGAGCTAAAGCCATTGGTCTGTATCCTTATCTGTAAGTACTACAATGTAGCTTGCATATGGCAGTGTACACATTTGAAGCTTTTAGCTTCAGTATGATATGGGTTAAAGTGTCTGGCTCCTCAGGGCTCTCTTTTTAGTGCGTCTCTGAAGCACTGAAACTTATACTGAAAATGTTAGTAAGGGGTAGGCAGTAGCATTATAAAGCAGCGCATCTGCGTCCAAGACACACTATGCTTGCTCCACTGTGTGTACCTTAACAGTGTCAGTTGTTCTGTTTTTAGTTATGAGTTGGCACACTTAGCCATGGCTGCATTCAGATTCCACTGACACCGGGGTACGTGTGAGTATAACTGGGCGGGCAACCTGTTAGATTATGAGTGATGTCTGTATATTATAAGAAAGTGCGGGTTGTATATTGAATGCGTTATTTTGCTGCGACATTAGCCATTCATACTATTAATATTATGGGATAAAGCATCGTTTTGCTTTGACTTTCAATTTTGGGCTGTATCAAGTTGTTTAAAATGGTGCTCAACATGGCTCATCAAAAGAAATGTCAATGTCAGCCTGATTTCAGAATGATCACATACACAAAGTTTCATGACACAGTTCTAGATGTGGTTTTCATCACTCATTTATTTGTGTATTTTGAGCATGTTTTAACATTGCTAAGCCAGTCATGTACTGCTCTCATCAGTGGGCCAAACTTGACCACATGCTCTCACTTTGGTTGGGGGTTCTGTGGCTTTACTCTTTTGTTGGTATTTATTTTTGTTTATATTTATTGCGTTTCTGGGTGTCATGTGTTGTATCCCTGTTTTCCAGTGTGTATGTTATTTCGCTTCCAGTTGTTCAGTTGTTAGATGTTAGACTGCTTAGTGTTGTACACTGGATATTAGTTATTTAGGCACTGTTTTCCTGTTCATTGTTGTTTTGGGGGCCGCTTCTGCATGGTAGATTATTTCAGCATGTTTTGCCATTCACTTCGGGTTTTTGGTCGGTTCTTGACGGTAGATTATTCTGTCATTGTTTTGCTGTTGACTGTGTTGTTTCAAAAGCGTGGAATGTGTAGTGTTCTTTCCCCTACGGCTTAGATTGGTTCGTTCTGTGAAAGGACTGTGTGTCTTTGAAGACCCTGTGTAAATACATTATGTCTCTAGGAAACTGACATGTTCTATTGCCCTTGCTGCCATGGTATATTATTCTAGCAATATTTTGCCCTTCATTGCGTTTGTTTGGAGGGAGTTTGAATGTGTAGTTTTCTTTCCCCTGCGGTTTAGTTTGGCTTGTCATATCAAATAACTGTATCTTTTGTGAGACATTCTGTCAAGACATTTAAAGAATAATAATAATAATTATGGTATTTATAATGCGCTTATCTTATAATAATTATAACTCTAAGCGTGCACTCACAACTCGCACATGCATGCGCACGCTTTAGACAATGACTCACGTAACACAAATAGTGAAAATACATTACGACGGTCAGCTTGGGGTGGGGAGTGTGGTGATATAGTGCTAGAACTGTTGAAAGAGGTGAGTTTTGAGGGCGGACTGGAAGGAGGAGAGCGAGTGTTTCTGACGGATAGAGAGTGGGAGAGTGTTCCTGGTAGATGGACCGTATACTGAGAAGGAGCGGGGGCCGAAAAGTGCTGAGTTTGGTGCGGGGGATGAGGAGGCGGAGAGGGTCGGAGGCGGAGAGGGTCGGAGGGAGCGGGGAGGAGTGTAGGGGTGAAGTAAGTTGGAGAGATAGGCAGGAGCGTAGTTGTTCAGGGATTTGTAGCAGAGAGACAGAATCTTGTATTGGATGCGTTGGGGGATGGGGAGCCAGTGAAGGGGCTTGAGCAGGGGAGTGATGTGGTTGGATTTTTTCTTTCTGAGGACGAGGCGGGCAGCATTGTTCTCGACGCGCTGGAGAAAGAGAGAGCGAAATGAGCGAACATTTTAAAACAACAACAACATACAAAATGATGCAGTTTTTGTAAATCAATTTCCTGACCCTTTATTATGCTGAGATGGGGGGTCTGTGTACCTTCTTAAATTTACACCAAGGGGTCTACAGACCCTTTAAGCTGTTGTAAAAACATGAGCCCTGCTCCGGTTGTTTACCATGTTATCCAACCATGAGTGTAGAAGTGATATACCGTGCCCTTTAGTATAGCGAGAAGACCAAAGCCTATGCACACCGACAATATTACTTAGGACACCAAGAATACTGACTTTTCCCCTAAAGTGGTCAGGGACACTTCATGACAGCAGGAGAAGAGAACTTCAGCTAAGTCGACCATTTTGAGACTGTTGGTTCATTGCGTCTTTGCTTTACCTTGCTGTAGTCGTAAAACCAAATACAGTATTAATGTACAGAATTATAGACAGTTTTAAGACGTATACATATATAAGTAATTCTTCACTGTTGGTGACTGTTAGCTTTCTGGTCTGGCAAGGGTCATGGACTTGAACCACTCTAATTTATTTTAACAGATATCTAAATACAAGCCTCCCCACTCGGGTCTGCACTGGGGGACTTGGGTGGGGTTATTGTTAACTACTTTTTAGTTCCCAGGGTCACCCTGGTCAGCCCCACAGGGTGGGTTTTCCCCTCTATTCTGGGGCATGTGTTTTTGTCTACACTTGGTCCAATCACCTGACCGCCGTGAGATCGCCTTAGTCGCCTGCTCAGCGTTAAATCCCAATAACTAACTAACTCCAGTCACCTGTATTTTCCTTTTTTAAACTCTCCCTACTGTCTGCGCTGCCGGTATCTCTTGATATTGGATGTGTCTTGCTAAATGGTCTTGGCTTTATTTAGCCCCCATGTCATGGTTTATTTAACGTATTGGATCAGCTGGCGACATACATGCAATATTCTGTTTAGTGGGGTTTTTTTTACAAGCAGTGCAGGCACGTCCTGAAAAAGTATTGTTGCTGTCGGGAGGTTAAGCAATGTACAATCTATACAAGCATACTAGGCTAATCATTAAAGTTATTTTCCCCAGGATCAAGCATCTCAACACAGTCAGAAAACTGCAACAGATACTGCTGACGATATTATGTATGGGTCCTTTGTGTACTAACTTAGAGCTTTATGATGTAAATACAATGCCAAATGTCAAAATTCATCGTTTGGTGGGTGTGTTGTTTTTGCACCCGAGAGCGCAGATTATCGTCTGCATCGGCCTCATTTTCAATTTGTGCATATTTACTAGCCTACGTTACAAGGCAGAACCCGGTCAATACTGCAGACGAGGTCATCAGTGTGGGTACACACGTCAGTGTACACATGTACTGATGTTCTCCGGCATCCCTTTGACATAATTTTCCACGAGAATATAAAAACCTTCCATACTCGCCATGCTGTCAAAATCAATGCGGATTCCTCTTGACCTGCTACCCGTGCTGGGGGTGTGGCTTGTTTGACCCGGTCTCAGCGCCAAGCGACTGAGCCAGCATCACCTAGTTTGACCTTTGATCCCTCAGAAACACAAAACAGAACAGTGGTATTTATACCCACTTTCTGCACTGCAATTTCACATCTCACACATTGAAGTCTACGTAACTGCGGCATCTCTGGAAACGACAAATGCACCATCGCAGCAGAAACACTACATCTGTGAATCGAGTGAACGAATAGTATTAAAAATAATGATGATTTATATGGCGCCTATCCTCAGGTAGAGCTCTAGGCGCCTTACAAATTTCAAAAATACAATTACAAAAACTGTACACAATATTACACACACACACACACACACACACATTCCAGGCACCACAGCAAACCTACAACAGAATCCTCAGCAGTCAATGATTGATCAGTGGGGTAATAGAGTTGGAAAAGGTGTGTTCTGGGCGCAGATTTAAAACATCTTTTCAAGCACTGTGGCGGACATGGGAGGGGAGTTCATTCCAGTACAGCGATCCAAGATATGAAAAAGACCGCTGGCCAAAAGACTTGGTACGGGCAAAAGGTAAATGCAAAATGCGGCTGTCAGCAGAGGATCTGAGTTGTCTTGAGGGACTGTGCAGCTGCAGGAGAGAGGACAGGTACGGGGGGCTTGATGTGGAAATGCAGCTGAAGCAGACAGAAAAAAGTTTATACTGAATTCTTGCAGCCACAGGGAGCCAGTGGAGGGATTTATTTACAGGTGTAATATGATCAGTTTTGCGCCTTTTGGTGACGAGCCTCGCAGCAGAATTCTGAACTTTTTTAAGCCTGTCAATCTGATATTTATGACAACCGGCATACCGTGAATTACAATTTACAATAGTCCAGCTTGGAAAGAACAAATGCAGAGATGAGGGTTTTTGTGGCTTCAATGGTCAAATAGTGTCTGATAGAAGAAATGCGATGGAGCTCCATGTAGGCTGTGCGACAGGTGTTGACAATCTGTTGGTTCATGGACAGTGTTTCGTCCAGGGTTACTCCAAGATTCTTGGCGGTGTATGAGAAATTGATGATGCTGGTTCCTATGGCCATGAACATGGAGAGGGAAAGTGAACTAGTTAATCTGTGGTGTGTGATTATATGCGACTCAGTTTTATCATCATTAAGTTGAAGTTTGTTTGATGACATCCACTCTTTGACGTCACAGATACAGTTCTGGGCGGTCCGTGGCGCAGTGGTTAAGGCGCCTGCCACCAATGCCAAAGCCTTTGAAAGGTGCGAGGTTCGAAAACGGGTTCCGGCGTCCGACTTTTCTCCTCTGGTAAGCATCACCGTTAATTCGGGCGGACCTTCGGGGGTTCCTTCTCCGGGTACTCCAGTTCTTCCACCCCCCCTCCCAACCCCCGCCCCCCTCACTTTGGTACTGGTTTCAGGCCACATTACAAATTCAAATACAAGCGATCAAAAATCTCTGTAACTAAAGTAGCTGAACTGACCCTTTCGTCTGTCTTGCAATGTGTTTGTCTTCGGCATAAATCTGTGTCTGTCACGTGAGTGTGCGTGTTGGGTTTCAGTTCGCGGCGCTTTGAGTCGATTCGCCCAAAAATTGAGAAAAAGCGCCCATATAATAATGGTATTATTATTATTTCTGAAGGCTTAGGATGGCGCTAAGGACTTGGTCAGGAGTAGCGTGTTTGTACAGCTGGGAGTCATCGACAATGCCATGGTGGGAAACTGAGAATCTCTCAGTTACACTGGAAAGAGGCTGGATGTAGAGAATGAAGAGAATGGGGCCTAGGACTGAGCCCTGGGGGACCCCAATGCGCAGTAGAGAAGGACTCGACCGGTAGCTGTTAATGAGAACAGAGCCCGCTGTTAATCAGAGCCCGCACAGACAAAAACATGTCACGACCAGCGATGTCAGTGCCGCAATTTTGACACACAGTAGTTTTCAGATCCTTGCAGCATAAAATCTGATGAACTAGCTCGTAACTTTATGATAAAACAGGTTTAAAATTTGCAAAATTAGTAAGAGATAAATTCTACTGAAGATCGTGAATTCTAAAAATCACTAGCGCTCGCGGAACTATAGGAAGATCGACAAAGACCGCAGCCAGATTACTTACTGATTCACATAGCAAAAAAGCGACAAATTCTGGATGGGCGGTCAAGCCAAGCTCTATATTCCCTTGTCCGATGTCAGTTCTACTTAGGGGTCTCTCTTTCTCTTTCTTCTCTTCAATTCCGAGTCTGTCATTGTCGGCCGGCGCGAATCAACTGATACTTTCTTTTTTTCTTTGCTGGTTCATCCGCCATCTTGTCTCTGATTGGTTATAATTATGCAGATAACCTAAGGTCGTATAGAATAGTTCTGACGTCAGCTACAATCGCCTTTGAGAAGCAATCTTTTCACTGGGTCCAGTCACAAGATTCCGGTGGCCTCTTTTCGCTTTGAATGGACGAAAGAAAGCATTTGGTGGGACAATAGGGTGGTCACTGTCTAAGTGGGTGTGTGTACTGAATCCCAATAAAAGCTTTTTGCGAACTGAAGCATTAAAAAAGGTCAGGAGTGCCCCTTTAAGCAATTAACACAACGTCTAATTGGCGCACCTTGTTTCCACATTTTCAAGGATGATTTTTTTCACACATGTTAACAAGGAGTACACACCACAAGTCAATTTGTAATTATTAATAATAATACAGCGCATTTCTATAGCATCCTTCCCCACTTACGCAGGCTCGGAACGCTTTACAAATAAAATTTTAAACACACACAATGAACTACAAATCACAACAGCAACAAAACAGTTCAGGCATACTAACTACAGTCTTTTTTACAACGAACGCATTCTATTTACAGTGAGTATCACCATCCAAAAATAAAATGATGGGAAGCAAAGGAAAATTAACACCAAAAAATGTCAAATTAAAGAGAGATGTTTTCAGGTTGGTTTTGAAGGCTGGGAGTGTCCGGGATTGACGTACATGGGGAGGTAGAGAGTTCCACACATGAGGGACCTGCTACTGAAAAGAACGAGCACCTGCAGTCTTCCAAGTTAATTCTCAGTTAGACCAGTAATTTCTGGGAACAAAAACATAGGCTACGGGAAGGGTTATGAGAGCAGAGACTGGAGGAGAGGTACAGGGGAGTGTGTTGTCAAATTTATCTGCGTTTGCAGTTTCTGTTTCCACCTTGGGAATAAATTCTGACAAAATTCATCCTTCTCTAGAATGTAAAAATACAGAAAAAGCATAATAAATGATTTTACACTCGCACATTGTTTCATCACGAGTCAAAGATGTAAGGGATGGCATTATACAAGTATGCTTAACCCATTTAGCCCAACTCTATACTCTGCACAAATTACTATGCGCATTTGTCATACTTTGAAATGACATTGTACCATTCATGGTCTTTTACTCGACCCATATCTGATAAAACTCTTCTTTTTTCCTACAGGCTTTACAGTCACGTGATGCAGGCGATGTCTTTGCAACTTTTCATCTGCGCCCGAGAGAAGATAGCAGGGAACTGCAGAGAGATCCTATACTGTTGAGAGAACCTTTACTGCTGTCCAAGGGTAGATCTTTGTTGGGGTGTGTAATGGGCCAATAATGGTTTGTCTATTGTCTGCCCACCATCATCCATTTAACTGTAAAGACAGTGGCTTAAATAGCCTCCGAGAAAATGCTGACATTACAGTTGGCCCAAGAATACTTTGTGGGAAGACCTTTTTAATTGTTCCAATTTCACTGAGCTCTCTTAAAAGTCAAGGTCACAGGGGATCAGGAAATAGGAGAAAGAAAATTGCGATATTTTTATCCTCAAATACTATTCATAACTTCAAAGCCAAACTCGATACCTGATGGTAAGACCTTTCTATGCATACTAATTTGATTGATCCCTTTGAAAGGTGAAGGATCACAAGGGATCAGGAAATTGGTTTTTAAAAAATAGCCATATTTGGACAAAAAATGTTTGTTTTAAATACTATTCACAACTTTGGTACTAAGATACCTGACAGTAAGACCTTCCTTTGCAGACTAATTTGGATGACCCTTCGAAAATGTCAAGGGTCACGAGATCATGAAAAAGGTAAAGAATGTTGACCAAAATATGTTGTTCTCAAATACTAATTATAACTTCAAATCCAAACTTGGTACAGAGATACCTGATTGTAAGATCTTTTTATGCATGCTAATTAGAATGACCCATAATTAGTTTTTAATCAGGCATTTTCTGCAACTCTTTTCAACCAAATTGCAGAAAGGTAGTTGATGATAAGACCTTTCCATGCAGACTAATTTAGTTCACTACTGGCAAAAGTCGAGGTTCATGGGAGGTTGACAAAAGTGGTAAAAATAAACAAAATTTGAAAAATGTGTGGATTTCACAAACTGTACAAAAGCCAACCCCTTTGCCTATGTTAAAACACTTGAATGCTGTTTTATCAAAGGTTTTTCCAGATATCTCCACAAAGTAACACTTTTTTGTACTTTAAGAACAAAATTAATATCATTTAGCGCCAATTGACCTAATAATAATAGCTATTTTTACTTAACTCCTGTGGATTGTTGATTTTGCTGTACAGTCGTGGAAGAAATGGTGGCAAGACAAAAACAAGTCTTTTCCAATGCCTTTATCTAGCAGGAAATGGTCAGCATCATTGTCAAGCAATTAGCATGCAAACTTTATGTATGCCTGCACTGTTTCAGGATTGAAGCTTTGTCAGCATACGTATTCACATGAAAATGGATCTTTCTTGTACTGGTCTAGCTGAATAAATCTTGGGCACATTTAGGGATGTAAAATGAGTTACTTTATGAAAAGAATCAGAATTTTTATGAATGTACATAAAACCGAGACATTGTTTGATTTTCTTGAAAGTAAATCCTATCAGGTCAACTAGCGCTGAATGAAATTTGTTCTAAGATTGGTATTAAAAAAAAAGTGGTTCCTTGCGAAGATATTTGTGAAAAATATGCGCTCCGTCAAATGGCAGAAACTATTATGATTTCCATATGTTTAATTTTTTTTCATGGAATAAATGAAAAATAAAAATAAAATGATGTGGTTACTGTGTGTTCTCATGTATACACGTGTGTGTTTGCGTGGGTGTGCTTTCATTGTCAGTTTATAGAAAATCTGTTGTCGATCAAATCCAAACACATAGACTTATAATGTTTGCTACTGTCTTAAAAAAAGTTTGTGTCAGTCTTCATAACGGATGCTCTCAAAACATGAGCATGAATGCCACCAGCCTCAATTGCAGTGCATGCTGCCACTAGTAGTGTTTACTGGTGTCTGCTTGCATGTGGAGATTTAAGTGGTCATGGCTATAATAAAGACAATATGCAAAAATGTACACACAATGCAGATATGCGGGCACAACAGACACTGTGATGTATATATACAAGATGCAGAATTGTACAAACAATGCTGATATGCGGGCACAGCACACACACTGTGATATACATACAAGATGCGAAATTGTGCAAACAATGCAGATATGCGGACGCAACACACACTGATATACATACTGCCGAATTGACAGGCGATGCATTCACAGTGACACAGGCACTGGATGATTGTTGCATCATGCTCGCCTCCCTGAATGGGTAGTAGTGTCATTTACAACTACCCGTGTTAAGTGAGCAATGACGCAACGATCATCCCGTGCCTGTGCACAGTAATCATTGCAGTGTCAGCCATGTGATTTGTATTTCTGACATAATGCAGACTGACATAAACAAAGTACCCACATGATCAGTGCTGACATTTTAAACGGTGTTGGGTGATCCGATCATAAATGAATGGCCCTCATGATAAATACAGATGCTGGCATGACGTGGCGATTCCGCCGACGGACGTAAGTAAAGTTCCATAGACAGGGCATAACAAAGAAACATATTAATTCATTCTACCCCAGACACACCACAGCAAGATATGGATCGACCATGATAGTTCAAGGGTGATGCCTGAATAGCTTGGCGCCTATGGGCGCCAAGCTATTCTGCATCACCCTTCAACTATCATGGTCGATCTGTGTCCTACACTACAACGCAGTCTTCAGAGGACAACGGCAAAATTTGGGGATTTCGGTGTTGGGGTAGAATGAGTTAAGTAAAGTTCGAGAGACATGATACAATAAAGAACTGAAATTCGTCCAGCTAAACTGTAGCCGCAGCACAAATCTGCAAAGAGTTGGTATATTCAAAACTGTACGGATCGCGTCTTCAACGACGCGGCATGACGGTGGCAATGCATGGACCCCGCCCCTCCCAAATAGATGAAGTTGGAACTCGGCCCGGCCCCCCCCCCCTCCCCCCCCCCTCCCCCGGGAAGGTAACTGATCTGCCCCTGCACTGTGCCGTATATCACATTTACGTCGTGTCGGCACTGCACCTATGCCGTCATGCCGGCGGCGCTGCCGGTCCGGCAAAAACGTCTTGTCGGCACTGTACAATGTACATATCATGTCAGGCCGTCTATGGAATGCCGGAGACGATGAACTGAGACAGGGAAGAGGTACCGCCATCATAACCTTTTTGCGAACCGTACATCCCGCCAAACTCTAACCGGTGGGGAGGTTGACGAGGAACTTGGGGGGGGGGGGGGGGGTGTTCGCTCAGTGGGACTCATGGATGGTGGACAGCCGAGAGCTGCCTGGAACGGCACTGAATTCAGTCGACACTAGGTGGGGAGGATGACGAGGAACTTCAGTGGTGGGGGGGGGGGGGGGTGTTCGCTCAGTGGGACTCATGGATGGTGGACAGCCGAGAGCTGCCTGGAACGGCACTGAATTCAGTCGACACTAGGTGGGGCTTTGGAGTCACGGTAAGAACCGGCTCTCGACATGTTTCAGGGATCACTGACGAGAAATGACTTGAAAATAAATGACAATTACGAGGGCCCCTCAGGAAAAACTTAAAGTTGACGCGCCAATATACGGATCCGACAAGATTCAGGACTGATGGGGCGTGCCGACTGTCGTGGTGTCATGCGTTACATCCCCCCGCCCCGCACGGTCCCTCGGCAAGTCAGTATTATGTCTCAACTGTCGGCCGGGGCGAAAGGTTGTTGTCAATATCATGCCCGACTCTGCCTGTCCCGGCTGTCGACAACTCCACGGCCATCTCACGTCGGCGCTGTGTATATCATACGTCCCGGCGTCTCCTCAGTCTCAGCACTGTAGTCAGTGTAAATGTATACTATCGCATGTCTGCCAATGCCGATCACTTCAGTATCACGTCCATGTCCTGTGTCGGCACTGTATGAGTGTGCAGTATCACGTCTGCCGCGGCTGCCGTGTACATCACGTCTACTGATGTAAGTTCTGTGTCACATAACAGTAATGTCGGCGTTGTGTCATACTATATCAGGTCAGCCTATATCCTGTTGGCAGCCGCTCACCGTGGCCAGCCATGTATCAGTATTATGTCTGGGTGTCACGTCTGTGTCCCGCTGCCGGAGTTCCACAGGGGTCCGTCCTGGGTCCGGTCCTTTTCACACTTAACATTTCTCCCCTGTCCAACATCGTCCAGTCTCATCACATACACCACCACCTCTACGCTGACGACTCACAACTACTAGACAAAGACAAACTCGACAACACTCAGTCACTACTGACTCGCACGGCTGACTGCTACGAAGATGTGAAAAACTGGATGACAGCAAACAATCTTAAACTGAACAAGACGGAAGCCATGCTGGTAGGCACTCGCCAGAAACTCTCCCAGCTCCCTCCCTCTCTCCATCTTCAACTCGACAGCACCCCCATCTCCGACTCGGCCAAGAACCTCGGCGTCATCCTCGATTCCTCTCTTTTCATGACCAGCTTCGTCTCTGCCACGGCCCTATGCTAAAAGTAACTTTTGTTATAGCTATTTGATCAATTTTGTGTCGGCAATGTGCGTGTCACTGGACAGATCAGTTACACTCCCCAGGGGTGGGTGGAGGAGAAACATAGCTCAGGCCGGTGTGTGTGTGTGTGGGAGGGGGGGGGGGGGAGGAGGTTGGATGGGGGTGGAGGGTTTTGCATTACCATCATGTCTGTGTGTTTGTTCAGTAGATGACTGATCCATGGTGAAAATGACACTAGGGAATTTTTAAAAAAAAGGGGCCGATTCTCAAATTTCTGGCGATTACTACAAGCTTTGGGAGTCATCCTTTTTTTCTAAAATTTATCTACTTGATCAATATTTTCACCATGGATCAGTCAGCCACTGACACAATCACACAGAACATAATTTATTTCCATCAATTCCACATCTCAGTCACACATTTAATCTACTGTTCATACACACATCATAATACTTTCAATATGAAATTTCCTAAAAAAACATGCAGGCCAGTCATAGTTTCAAGGAGTTTATTTTGCAAAAGATTGATTGATTATACATTGCTTAACGTCCCGACAGCAACAAGACTTTCTCAGGATGTGCCTGCACTGCTTGTGAAAAAAAAAACTCTAAACATAACATTGAATGTATGTCGCCAGCCGGTCCAATACATAAATAAACCTAACACATGGGGCCTAAATAAAGCTAAGACCATTTAGCAACACACATCCAATATCAAGAGCTACAGGCAGTGCAGACAGTAGGGAGAGTTTTAAAAAGGCAAATACAGGTGAATGGACAAAGGGTAGACAGAAACACATGCCCCAGAATAGAGAGGAAAACCCACCCTGTGGGGCTGACCAGGGTGACCCTGGGAACTAAAAAGTAGTTAACCCCACCCAAGTCCTCCAGGGCAGACCGGGTGGGGTATTTTGCAAAAGATGCACATTAGTAAAATAAAATGAAACAACATATTTTGCCGGTATGAAGACTCAATAATTAAAACAAAATGGTCATACGACACATTAATACATTTCTGATTTCTTTTCTCAAAGGCCACATCTAAAGTAGGTACAAATCAGTTCTTGTATTACTATGACAAACAACATAATTAAATAATTCACGCACAGATGTACCAAAACATTCAACTTCATCAGTGAGCGATTTTTTAATTTATCCATAAAGCAACCAAGATTGATTGATTGATTGATTGTACATTGCTTAACGTCCCGACAGCAACAAGACTTTCTCAGGACGTGCCTGCACTGCTTGTGAAAAAAACTAAACAGAATATTGAATGTATGTCGCCAGCCGGTCTAATACGTTAAATAAACCTAACACATGGGGCCTAAATAAAGCTAAGACCATTTAGCAACACACATCCAATATCAAGAGCTACAGGCAGCGCAGACAGTAGGGAGAGTTTTAAAAAGGCAAATACAGGTGAATGGACCAAGGGTAGACAGAAACACATGCCCCAGAATAGAGAGGAAAACCCACCCTGTGGGGCTGACCAGGGTGACCCTGGGAACTAAAAAGTAGTCAACCCCACCCAAGTCCCCCAGGGCAGACCCGGGTAGGGGAGCAACCAAGAACTATTGATAAATTGACAGAATCAGTGTACAGGTACAAATGTCCCCCCCCCCCCCCCCCCTCCCCAACCCCCCCTCACACACACACACACACATATATAATCATGAAGGCATTCTTACTTTTTACGTAGTGAGACTATTGAAAACTATTTTTGTAAAATGAATCCATGAGACTGGACAAAAAACTGTCAAACTGCATTTCACATTGAACTTTCAAGTGATTATCCTGTATTTTATATATATCTACAGATACTCAGTCTCATAGGAGAAGTTGAAAGCTGCTGATGTAATCACTGTGCAACAAATACTCTGACCTATAAACAAATATTACAAGAAAAAAAAATAGTGTCCAAGAAAAATAAACTTCTTCTAACATGTAAAATTAGTCAATACACCACACACTATATCCTGTGGCAATGATCCCCCACCCGGGTCTGCCCTGGGGGACTTGGGTGGGGTTAACTACTTTTTAGTTCCCAGGGTCACCCTGGCCAGCCCCACAGGGTGGGTTTTCCCTCTATTCTGGGGCATGTGTTTCTGTCTACCCATTGTCCATTCACCTGTATTTTCCTTTTTTAAACTCTCTCTGCTGTCTGCACTGTCTGTAGCTCTTGATATTGGATGTGTGTTGCTAAATTAGGTTTATTTAGCGTATTAGACCGACTGGCGACATACGTTCAATATTCTGTTTAGTTTTTGTTTTTATCACCAGCAGTGCAGGGACGTCCTGAGAAAGTCTTGTTGCTGTCGGGACGTTAAGCAATGTACTTGTAACCAACCAACCAACCAACCTGTGGCAATGAAAAGTTTGAAATCTACTAGTGAGATTATAAAAAAGTACATTTAAAGATTAATTGAAATTCAATTAGCATTTGTACAAGTCAATGACATAGTAATAGAAGATTACACACACATAATTAGTAGCAGACACAATGTTTATGATGTGCCAGTAAGATTTTTTAAAGTTCATTCAATTTGCCCTCTTGCAATCTGGGGCAGAGTACAACCCAAATTAATGCAGGACATTATACAACCTTATATAGGACAACTCTGCTGGACAGGTACAGATGGCATATTCTGTGGTCCGCTACTTGTGTGGACCCCAATCTGACGCAGTCCGACCCACAGTACACTCAGCCAGTGGGGCATCCAGCAAGGTGGCCATGTCAGGCCTCGAGCCCACCCATGTAAACCAGCATTATGAATAACAAGAAAGGCACAGCCATTATGGCTCACGTGTATGACCGATTTACATGCGTGACCTATGTCACAAGGGCTGGCTTCTGCAGCAGCAAAATCCAGGTTTTCTGTGTAAGCATTTTTCACACATCTGTCAACCATCCCCACCCCCTCCCCGACCTTGACCTTTGTGATGAGTTGACTAAATTAGTATGCATAGGAAGTTCTTATCATCAACTATCTTTGTGCCAAATTTGGTTGAAAATTTTGCAAAAATGTGGATAATACCTACAATTTTATCAAAAATTTGCATTTTACGCACATTTGCCAGCCTCTTGTGACCCTTGACCTTTTCAAGGCATAATCTAAATTAGTATGCATAGATAGGTCTTATCATCAGGTATCTCTGTAGCAAATTTGGCTTTGCTGTTTTTTGTCTTTTGTCAAAATATGGCTATTTCTTACCTATTTCCTGAGCTCTCGTGACCCTTGACCTTTCTGAGGGTTCAACCAAATTTGTGTGCCTAAAAGGTTCTTACCATCAGGTATCTGTGTAGCAAGTTTGGGCCTAAAGTTGTGAACAGTATTTGAGAAAAACATTTATTGTCAAAATAATTATGGCTATTTGGACCTATTTCCTGAGCCCTTGACCTTCCTGAGGGGTCATCCAAATTAGTATGCATAAATAGGTCTTTCCATTTTGTATCTCTGTAGCAAGTTTGGGTTTGAAGTTGTGAACAGTATTTGAGCAAAAAACATCTTTTGTCAAAATATGGCTATTTTTCACCTAATTCCTGAGCCCTTGTGACACTTGACCTTTCTAAGGGGTCATCCAATTTAGTATGCATAGATAGGTCTTACCATCAGGTATCTCTGTAGCACGTTTGGGTTTAAAGTTGTGAACCGTATTTGAGAAAAAACATCTTTTGTCAAAATAATTATGGCTATATTTCAACTATTTCCAGAGCCCTTGTGACCCTTGACCTTTATGATGGATCAACCAAATTAGTATGTATAGAAAGGACTTACAATCAGGTATCTTGGTACCAAGTTTGGGGTTGAAGTTGTGAATGTTATTTGTGAAAAAAAAAAAAGTCAAAATATACGTAATGTTTACATGTTTTCTGATCTCCTGTGATCTTGGCCTTTGAGAGAGGTCACTGAAATTGGTATGTTTAGAAAGGTCTTGCCACAAAGTATCCTTGGGCAATGTTTGAAGACTGTGGCTTAAATAGTCTCTGAGAAAATACCAACGTTAAAGTTTACCATGGATGACAGCGGACAGTGGATGGACGCTGGACGGATGACCACTGGCCCAAAACATACTCACTTTTGTTTCGCATGCGAGCCAAAAAGGAAGATTTAATTCACTTCATTCAGCTATAACACCAATGGCAGTAGCCATCAGAGCTGTAATAAGCACTCTCCAAGTACAATGTCACTTTGCACCTGCACTCTGACCTTCGGTGTATAAACTACACAGATGTTAATATACAGACCCTGAAAACCGAAAGTGAGACTAAAAATATTAGCAAATCGCAGTAGCTCGAATCATGCATCATATTCATGTGTCAGGAAACAAACTGCACTTGTAGAGTTAAGAGTGGAAGATGAAACTGCAGATGTAATTGTGAATAATCTATGTCAGCAAGACACATGCTCACACAGGCCCCTGCTGTTGCAAAGGCTCATGCAAATTTATGCCTCCTGCACAGTTGCAGATCTGATGAAATGGCTGAAAGATAGTCTTAACGAAAAAGCTGAAAATGTGAACTTCAGTTTTCTGGCATTTTGAAAAACCTAAAGTTTGCAGTATGGAATCATACATCTCCACAATCGCGGTCTGACAAAAGTCTACATATCCACAATCACAGTCTCACAAAAGTCTGTTGTCCATAAGCAAGATGTTTCCTGGTTTTCAATAGGTTCTATGTATCCCTCTCCATATGCAGCTTCATCAGGGCACACATGAGCAATCCGAATGAGTTTCAGATAATCTGGAGGTCACCGACGTCCAGGAAGTCTTCTTGGCTGACCATCTCCAGTGACCACTCTCAAACCCTGTATCCACAATCCTGTGTATCTTCCTTTCCTGAAAACAGTGTTATGAAATACATGTTCAGTCATGAATGTTTACACTGTTGCAATTAACCCCCCCCCCCCCCCCCCCCTGCCCCCACGATCCCTCTATCCCCTTTATCTTCGCCATACTTTGTGGGGCAAAAGCGTCACATGCTGATATCTCTCACTATGCATTGTAACTTCTGGTATTTCTCAAATACAGAGATGGCATACAATACAATACATTAATACTTTATTAATCCCTCATGGGGAAATTTATTGTCTGCCTATACTATAAAACACATGGCATCATCATTCACTCATTGAAATAATTAAATAACCCATAACTCTCAGTTAAAGAGATGAACTGTAACAGACGTACTGTTACCTGTGTAACACTCTTCGCATCAGAAACACTTATGGTCTATTCCCCTGTGCTTCTGGTGTCAGCAATGGTGCAGTGAACTACTGAAAGGGCTAGTACTAAAGAGCTAAAGAATGTTGACAGACACTATCTTCAGAGAGAAATAGATTGGTTGGTTGGTTGTACATTGCTTAACATCCCGACAGCAACAAGACTTTCTCAGGGCATGCCTGCCCTGCTTGTGAAAAAAACCCTAAACAAACAAGCCGGTCTAATACGCTAAATAAACCTAAGACCATTTAGCAACACACATTCAATATCAAGAGCTACAGACAGCGCAGACAGTAGGGAGAGTTTAAAAAAGGAAAATACAAGTGAATGAACCAAGAGTAGACAGAAACATATGCCCCAGAATAGAGGGGAAAACCCACCCTGTGGAGCTGACCAGGGTGACCTTGGGAACTAAAAAGTAGTTAACCCCACCCAAGTCGCCCAGGGCAGACCCAGGTGGGGGAGAGAAATGGAAGGAGCTGGTTGCCAAGTCAGCAGTGGTGCCCCAACGGTCGGCAAGACTAAGGGATATAGATAAGATAGATGGATATCTACTGATATTACTGTTGAAAAGGGTAACAGCCTGAGGGACAAAAGAGTTGAGATAACGTGATGTACTACTTTTGGGTACATTGTCAAACTGAAAATGTATCATTATCTAAATAAGAATTGGAATTATTAACATCCAAAGTTGCAATGCCAAGTCACTCATTTGCACTTCATGGGGATTTAGTCCCTGTACTTGTATATAGGTGAATGGCTATGGCTGCACTTGCCAACACACCGCTCAGAGTGTGCATACATCACCACAAATAGTAAGCATCACTGGCAGATAATGGTACACATTCTGAGGAAAGAATGCTTGTAATTTGTCAGCGTCAAGTGTGGGAACCAGTCTGGCACTGTCCATCTGAAACTGACACATCTGAGGCACATTTACGTTCAGATGGAGAAGAAAATCCACAGTGCCAGCACACTCCAAGGTGAAAAAGTCAGTCATGGATTCCCCCCCCCCCCCCCCCCCCCCCCCCCCCAAAATGTATTCTTTTAGGCTTGCTTTACGCTAGGATATAAAATTGTCCGCCAGAGGGATTACAAAAATCGGTCCCAGCTGCTCTACAGTCCGTTGCGAGCTTGAAACCCAGCAGGGATAAGTTCTTTTTTCTAAAGCTTAGTCCTTCCCTGGGATGGTTAACCTATTTTTTCCTGAATCTCTCAAAATTTGTCAGTCAAATATGGAGAATTTCCTGTTAATGGAACGCCTGATTCTTTGCTATACCGGTAACACTACTGGTAAAGGTTCCATAATTATATGCATGGGGCATCTGACAACCACAAACGTACAATCTGCAGTGATTATGTTACTCTACATGCATGTATGTTCATCTGCTACAAATGCAATTTTTATGCGAGCAATTTAAATGCATGCGGACAAATGGTCAATACATTTATGTATGCATACGTAATGCACACAGACACACCATTTGCAAACTTAATTCTCATTGAAGATCATTCATTGTCTGTTCTTAAGGGACAAAGCGTGTTAGAAATAGTGTGTCTGTAGCCACTGAATTCAGCAGGGCTCTGTACAAAAGCTCTGGTTTCAAATCGCAGACTGGTATGTATGTCAGGCATAGTCAGCAGATGGTTGCACCCAGCGAGTGCGGTGCATGGAATGTGTTTTTCACTGTATGAGTGGTATGTGGATTTATTAAACCAGGTAAGTGTCAATATCAAGTACGGCAAAGGTGAAACATAATACTTTTGTGTTTAAAGTACATAAGTCTGTGACAAAACGTTGTGCGCGTAACAACCGACATATTTTTATTTAAGAAAACTGCAATACAACAGAAATTAGTGTTTTTTTGTGATTCCGCTATGAAGACAGTATTGTTGGAACACTTACATTTCTCACAGTTTCCTTTACACCAAAATAGACTAATCTACAGATGATTTTCATGTGTATGTCCAATAGTATCTCCAGTGTGACAACAAACATTTTTCTTTACTGAGTGACAGGAAAAAGTTCCTCAGTCATTCATTGTCCTTAGATGAGTTAACAGAAACACAGATGACTGAAGTCTTTGAGACGAGAACTATTTTGTGTGTGTAAAATGTTATAATCAGATAAAGAACTGTGTTTTTGTGATTTAAACGGACTGAGTATGTCCACCGTAACAACCAACACTAACCCAATTTCAAAAGGAACAAAATACTCTTTATACTTCCACCTGTGAGAACAGGTTATACAATTAATTTCTTTTGAAAGAGAATAATTAAAAAATACAAACTGACTTAATATTATCATATTTATTACTGTTTGCCCACCAAAACAACCAACAAAGGGCAAGATTAATTATTCGTTGCTGGAAATCATCTGTTTCTGCATTCATATTAATTAATTTCACATGCCCACATGGCACATGCCAGATACGTCAAAACCAACCAGTGTCTAAAATAAGCCTATATTAAATACATCTCTTTTGGTTGTTACTTTGGACATTTCTGTTGGTTGTTCTCTCTTGGCTTGACTTCGACGAACGAAGATTTTATAGGGGTTGCCCACGATGTCTGCAGGCATGTTCGTGGCTACGGAGGCCAACCCGGGACGGGCAGGTTCGACCGCAGTGGCTGCAGGGGGAGGTCTGGCCAGGGTTCTGAGTTGCGGCATCTCTGTTTTTTCTCTTGAGCCGCTTGTCCTTAAGGCTAGCTCTGCGGGAGTCCTCAAAGGAGACGGCTGCCTTGTAAATGGTGGAGCGCCAGGTGCCACGGTGCGCAGCAAGCGAAGACCACTTGCGGTGGTAGATTTGGCAGGCACTAAGTGACTTCTTGAGACAGTCTTTGTATCTCTTCTTTGGTGCCCCTCTGTCTTGGTGTCCAGTGGCAAGGTCGCAGAACAGGGTGATCTTGGGTAGGCGATGATCCTCCATCCTGGAGACATGCCCCGCCCAGCGGAGCTGTGTCCGCAGCAGCAAAGCCTCGAAACTCAGTTTCAGCCTGTTCAAGGACCTCGACGTTGGTGACTAGTCACTTCAGTGAATGCCCAGGATGATACGCAGGCAGCTCTGGTGGAAACCGTCAAGGAGTCGTAGTTGGCTGCGGTAGAGGGCCCAGGACTCGGAACCATACAGCAGGGTGGTGAGGACGACAGTTCTGTACACGCTGATCTTGGTGCCTGTTTTCAGCTGTTGATTGTGCCACACCCGCTTGAATAGTCGCCCGAAAGCGCTGTTCGCTTTTGCCAGCCTGCTGTCAAGCTCCTTGTCCAGCTTGGCGTCCGACGGGATAATGCAGCCAAGGTAAGTAAACTGGTGCACTGACTTTAGTTGAGACTCGCCGATGGTGATGTCGGGAGGGTGATGCACTACCTTGGGTGCCGGCTGATGGAGGACCTGTCTTTACCAGACTGACCTCGAGTCCAAAGAGCTGGGCAGCATCTGCGAAGCAGGATGTGATGTGCTGCAGGGCTCTCTCTGTGTGTGCAACGAGGACAGCGTCATCAGCAAAATGCAGCTCACGAATCAGTTGGTCTAGGGTTTTGGTGTGGGCCTGCAGTCGTCTGAGGTTGAACAGGTTGCCATTGAGACGATACCTGATGTACACTGCATCATCATCATCGAGGTCCACTGTGGCCTGCTTCAACATCATGCTAAAAAAGATAGTGAAGAGGGTCGGTGCCAGCACGCAGCCCTGCTTTACACCGTTGAGAATGGGGAATGATTCTGAGAGGTCATTCTTGAGTCTGACCTAGCCTTGCTGGTCCTCGTGTAGCTGGACGATCATGCTGAGGAACTTTGGGGGACAGCCAAGTCGCTCCAGGATCTGCCACATGCCTTGCCTGCTCACCGTGTCAAACGCTTTTGTTAGGTCAACAAATGTTACGTACAGCCCTTTGTTCTGCTCGCGACACTTCTCCTGAAGCTGTCTCAGCACAAAGACCATATCGGTGGTGCTCCTGTTTGCTCTGAAGCCACACTGGCCCTCTGGGAGGTGGTCTTCAGCGATGGCAGGTACCAGCCGATTGAGGAGCAGCCTTGCGAGAATTTTCCTGGCAATGGACAGCAGGGTAATTCCACGATAGTTGGAGCAGTCTGACTTCTCGCCTTTGTTTTTGTACAGGGTGATAACGATTGCATCACGGAGATCCTTTGGTAGTGTTCCTTCCTCCCAGCAGCAGAGAAAGAGGTCAAGAAGCTTGTTGTGCATTGCTGTGCCTCCATGTTTCCAGATCTCTGGCGGTATTCCATCAATGCCTGCTGCTTTGCCACTCTTGAGCTGGTGGATGGCTGTGAGGGTCTCTTCAGCGGTGGGCGGTTCGTCCAATTCAACCTTTACTGGGAGGTGTGGGATTTGAAGAATGACTGCTTCTTGAACAGTGCGCTCAGCGCTGAAGAGGTTCTGAAAGTATTCTGACCAGCGGTTCAATATGGAGGTATTATCTGTGAGGAGTGCCTGGCCATTAGCGCTTCGCAGGGGACTTTGTACCAGGTGCCTGGGGCCATACACTGCTTTCAGTGCTTCGTAGTAGCCCCTGTAGTCATCGTTGTCAGCGCAAAGCTGGATCCTCTGTGCGAGTCTGGTCCACCACTCGTTCTGGAGATCTCTGAGCTTGCGCTGGAGACTGCTGCAGATGAGGTGGAAGGCAGACTTCTTCACAGGGCAGGAAGGCTGGGTTAGGTGGGCCTGATGGGCGGCTCTATTTTTTGCTAGGTGTTCCTGGATCTCTAAATCATTTTCATCAAACCAGTCTTTGTTCCTCTTTCTAACGAAACCCAAGACTTCTGCAGAGGATTTTGCAATAGCAGTTTTCAGTTGTTCCCAGAGTGTTTCAGGGGAGGAGTCTGCTGGGTCCGCTGTGTCTTTGAGCCTACGCTGTAAATCTGTCTGAAAGGCAGCTTTCACGTCGTCACACTGAAGGCTGGCAACATCAAGCTTTTTCTTGGGGGGCCCCCATTTCTTGGGTTTTGGCTTGAAGTGGAGCCTGAGTTTGCAGCGGACAAGGCGGTGGTCTGTGTGGCACTCTGCGCTGGGCATCACTCTGGTGAGGAGGACATCACTCACTGCGGTCCCTCTGACGCACTAGGACATAGTAGATAAGGTGCCAGTGTTTGGAACGAGGATGCATCCAGATGGTCTTTCGACTGTCCTTTTGCTGAAAAGTAGTGTTGGTGATGACCAGTTGCTGCTCTGCACAGAACTCCAACAGTAGGCGGCCATTGTCATTGCAGTTCCCGACGCCATGCTTGCCGAGGACTCCTTTCCAGGCTTCAGTGTGTCCTGGCCCACTCTGGCGTTGAAGTCGCCAAGGATGATGACTTTGTCATCTGCAGGGGTGCTCTGTAGGAGGCTGCGCAGGTCAGTTTAAAACTTGTCCTTTTCTGCAGGCTCTGCCAGGAGGGTTGGGGAGTACACACTGAGAAGGGCGACGTGTTGCTGGTGTCTCAGTGGGAGGCGCATGGACATGATGCGGTCTGAGTGACCTGTTGGTTGTTACTTTTGGTACAAACAACCTTTTGTCACAGGCTCATATGCAAGACTGCACAGTGCCCGCGACAGAAGTTTTTTCACGTGGTCTGTCCCAGTGACAGGGAATTTTAGATCCTAGCAGAAAGCCTGAATGCAGCTAATTATGTTAAGTCAAAGATACAAAAATACAACGAGGGGAAGAACTATGTGAACAAATAACAGAACAGCTGAAGAGGCCAACTGTAATTATCATGACGTAAAAGAAAAAAGGGAGTTAATGAAGCAATAAAATAAACACATACCCATGAAAAAGATGAACATGAACTCATCATCAGGTGAGGACTGCATTTCACTGGATTCAGGTTGTCTCTTGGCAGGATCCACCATAAGTGCGTGGCTACAGACAGATTATTGTGTGTTTGTTATCACCAAAGCAAAAACTAAAGAAACAAAACTATGTTCTCATTCAGACACAGGGGCTCATGACAATTTATGATTCTTCCAGTAGGAAACACTGAATAGGCTTCTCCTGTCTGGAAAAATCTCTGATTATAGTGAAATTCATGTCGCTTTCTGAATTCTTTTAAAAGCTGAATCAGTTCTGGACTGAAGACCATCACCCATACACAAGCTCCCAATATCACTCATTATGCACTAAAAACACAGGAATAATAATTTTAAAAAACAGCAGCGTTCATATATTTGAAATGAAAAAAAATCATTACTATAAAATGATGACTCTACATTGCAGAATAATGGCACATCATACAGCAGCAAACGATAAAAATTCTTACAACCTAAAGTGACATTAAGTGTTCAAACTGGTGCTGTCCAACCGGTTTCAAGCGCTACAGGAGCTAGTAAATGAAGAGGAGGCGGTCACCACAGAGCAGCAGTGGAAGGCAGTTAGAGAGGCGCTGAACTGAACCTGCAAAGACACTGTAGGGTTCAGGAAACACCACCACAAGGACTGGCTGTCGGCACAGACGTTGAAGAAGATAGAAGCGAGGAAGCAGAAGAAAGCAGCGGTCAACAACAGTCGCACGAGAGCAGCCAAAGTAAGGGCACAGGGGGAATACTCGGAAGCCAACCGCGAGGTGAAGAGGAGTATCAGGGCAGACAAGAGGGCCTACACAGACAGACTGGCAGCAGAGGCAGAAAAGGCAGCAGGCAGTGGCAACATGAAACAGCTCTACGACATTACCAGAAGATTGTCGGGTAAGTATGGCCATACAGAAAGACCAGTAAAAGACAAAGAAGGCAAGCCTATTGCAGACAGAGCAGACCAACTCGACAGATGGGCCGAGTATTTTGAAGAGTTACTGAACAGACCTAGCCCACCCGACCCCCCCGGCATCCAGCCGGCAGAGACCGACCTACCCATCAGCTGTGACAGACCCAGCCGGGAAGAGATCAGAAAAGCAGTGGCATTTTTGAAGAATGGCAAACAGCAGGGCCAGATGGCATCCCAGCGGAGTCTCTGAAAGCAGACCTAGAGACAACAGTTGAGATGCCGTATCCACTGTTTGGAAAGATCTGGGAAGAGGAGGTGATGCCAGCTGACTGGAAGGAGGGGTACCTAATCAAGCTTCCCAAGAAAGGCGACCTCAGCAAGTGTTCCAACTACAGAGGAATCACCTTGCTGTCAGTACCAGGAAAGGTCTTCAACAGGATCATCCTAGAGAGAATGAAGAGCTCCGTTGACCCCCAGCTGAGAGACCAGCAAGCAGGATTCAGGAAGAACCGATCATGTACAGACCAGATCGCCACTCTCTGCATCATCGTGGAACAGTCTCTGGAGTGGAGCTCTCCGCTGTACGTCAACTTTGTGGATTATGAGAAAGCATTTGACAGCGTGGATCGAGAGACTCTGTGGAAACTTCTATGACACTACGGTGTACCCACAAAGCTCGTCTGCCTGATCAAGAGCAGCTATGATGGCATGACATGTCGCGTGATCCACGAAGGGCAGTTCACCAGAGAGCTCCAGGTCAGAACTGGTGTCAGGCAGGGGTGTCTGCTGTCTCCGTTCCTCTTCCTACTGGCCATAGACTGGGTCATGAAGATGACCACAGAGCACAGACGAAGTGGAATACAGTGGACACTGTGGACACAGTTTGACGACCTCGATTTTGCAGACGACTTGGCATTACTGTCCCACACTCATCAACAAATGCAGGACAAGACCACGAGGCTTGCTGACATCTCGTCCCAAGTGGGCCTCACCATTCACAAACAGAAGACAAAGACAATGAGGCTGAACGCAACCAGGGAAGAACCAGTCTTGCTTGCTGGCACCCCGTTGGAGGAAGTGGAGTCCTTCACCTATCTCGGGGGCATCATAGACAAAAAAGGCGGCACTGATGCAGATGTCAGAGCACGAATCGGTAAAGCCAGAGCAGCCTTTCTCCAGTTGAAAAAAGTGTGGAGTTCCAGAGAGCTGTCACAACACACCAAAGTCCGGATTTTCAACTCCAATGTAAAAGCAGTTCTCCTATATGGAGCAGAGACATGGAGATTGACAAAAACCACAGTCAACAGAGTACAGACCTTCATGAACAGTTGCCTTAGAAGAATTTTGAAAATCCACTGGCCAGAGAAGATCAGCAACGTCAGACTCTGGGAGAGAACAGAGCAGATAACAGCAGAGAATGAAATTGGGCGAAGAAGATGGGGATGGATCGGTCACAGTCTGAGAAAGCCAGCTTCCAATATCACTAGGCAGGCATTGTCATGGAACCCCCAGGGAAAGAGGAAAAGAGGTAGGCCGAGAAACTCCTGGCGTCGAGACCTCCAAGCAGACATCAAGAGACTGGGAACCACCTGGAGTAGAATCGAAGGAGAAGCACAGGACAGGAGTTGCTGGAGGTCTCTCGTCGACGGCCTATACCCGGGTAGGGGTGACAGGCGAAAGTAAGTAAGTAAAGTGACATTGACCCCCCCCCCCCCCCCACTCTCCCCCTTGTAGATGTACTCTTGGTGTACACATGACACTTTGCAATCAGTGCTGACTTACTTATCCTGGACACATTAAAAGTATGCGATGTGGACCACACAGCTTTCTTGGTCATGCCGTCATCCCGGTGATCGACAATTTTACATTTTTGTGAGCAGTATGCCCAAATGCAGCAAACCAACCCGATATGTTAGGTCGAAGACATAAACATAATGAGGGACAGCACTATGTGAAGGACTGATGCTGCTAATTGTATATATTGCAACAGAAAAAAAGAGCAACAGAGTTCACGCAATGAACTGAACACATACCCATGTAAAAGATGAATCCATGCAAACTCATCATCAGGTCAGGACTGAGCTTTTGTTTCAGGTTGTCTCTTGGCAGGATCCACCATCTGTGCGTGGCTAAAGACAGATTATTCCATTTGTTATCACAATAGCATAATTAAAGTCAAAGAAACTAAACTTTGTATGTATTCATTTCCTGAACTTGAATAAGATCTCAATGGAGTATGAATATAGATTGCTTTACGTCCCGCAAGCGACAAAGGCCTTCTCAGGATGTGCCTGCTCTAAATGAAGAAAATAACTGCAAGAAGCGCAGACAGGAGGGAGAATTTCAAAAGAAAAATACAGATGCATGGACCAGAAAGACAGAAATACAAACCCCCAAAAGAGTAGAACCCACCTTATAATAATAATAATAAGCGCATTAAATAGGCGCTTTATCCCAATTGAAAATCGGCTCAAAGCGCCGCCGCGAACTGAACCCAACAAGCACGCTCACGTGAATCACGCGCATTCACTCACACACAGTACATAAACACAGAACATTCACGTGGTGCTAAGGGCTAGCTCAAGCGAGCTACTGTAGTTTTTGGAAATTCAAAATCGTTTGTATTTGAATTTTGATTAAGTGGGCTGAAGCTGATACCAAAGTCGGGTGTTAAGACAAGGTGACCCTAGGAACTAAAAAGTAGACAACCCCACCAAGGTCCCCTCGGGCAGACCCGGTGGGGGAAGATCACAATGGAATTGTTTAAGTTTGAAGAAACCAGTGTATTCTGCAAGAGCTTTACTTCATGTTGAATTTATCAGTTTACAATACTACGCACAAATTACATCAGGTTTTTACAACATTGCTACTGTCAAGAGTGTCAGTACTCAATCAATACCCGTCATTGTCAAATAAGTCTCCCAAGTTTGCAACCCATTTCCTGTTTTATTGTGACCTCCCGATTTTTCAAGCTTTCATGACTTATCCTCCCAATTCTCCCGACCTGAGAAATTTCAAAAACTTTGAAGGCTTATCTAGTCGGTAGTTTTATTTCAGCCATGTTTTTGGAACGAAGGGAGATCATCCACGAGCTCCGGTTATTTACGGTTACTTCTGGTTTTAATCGCGCAAAGAAATCATCTGCTGGCCAAAGTACAGAGTGGGCATTCCTTGCAGTCCCATCTGTTAAAATGCCCTAGCCTTAGTCTGTCCCAGTCATCCTCTAATTTTTCAATCCCCTAAACAACACTACCACCCACTTGCTGCACATTTGCTATGCACAAAATAAAAAAGTAAAAATAAATAAAATAAATAAAATAAGGACAACACCAGTCTCATTTCCTGGCTATCAACATGATTCTGTACCAACCCTACATCCAAGTGCAGCCAAAACTGTATAAAACTATACACACCTCAAATCACCATCCGCTTGGCAACTCAAACTAGGACAAAAAGAGTCCACTGGTTAAGCCTAGGCTGGTATGAATCAAAGCACCAAACATGTCTCTTCTCATTTGATCTATCAAGAGATTTTAAGCAAATTCCAGCATACTGCCTCTGTACAAAATGCCAAAGAAGGGAGAAGATTTAAAAAAAAAAAAAAAAAAAACACCGGTCCTCTTACTGCCTCACCTACCTCATTTGAATATATAACGTGACCTGTCAGAGAAATTCTCCCACCTGAACACCATTCATCTGCCATCAGTGCAATCCTTAGACACTAGCTAAGTCAAACCCAAAGTGATACCATTGAATGTTGCTGCATCTGTATGTTATGGCCATTTATGTGTAGCGAGTCGTGGCGTTCACCATGCTGTTTATGTTTTGGATCATGCCTATCTGATGCAATGAAAAACATACTAGATATGTTCAGAATGCCTCCAAAATTGGCATGTACATCAAGTAATAATCTGATTCTCAGAAATGTTGCATTTGAGGCACAGGCACATGAAAGTATTTTTTTTCCCCATAATTTTTCATTACCCACCCCCCTACTTTTTCTGTTTTTCCAAGTTTACATACACATGCAATACAGTCAAACTGACTCTCAGTGGGCTGAACAACTGCAAACGGTTACCATAACACTGACATTGATGAAAAATGAGCTTTCAGAACCAAGGCCATTTCCTTGTGTATCTCAGGGCAGCCAAAAAGACAACACCCTGGCATCATCATTGACCCTGTTGTCTGGTGACAGCAAACAGGAAGTGACCTGTAACCAGCTGCCATGCTTTATAAGCAGCTTGAAATCTTTTCCTCAGGCAAAAAGAGTCATGAAACAGCTGTGCAATTTAAACATTGTCTACTGAGCTATCCAACAGCCAAAAGACTACACAAAACAGCCAAACTATACTACACAGGACACACCCCATACCCAAAAGTGTCGGGAGTGCTTATGTAGCAGTTGGCAGAGAAAAATGGTTATGTACAGTATATAGAACACACTTGTCAGAGTCTTAAAACACCTCAACTCATGTTGCAAATGCAGCAAGCATGTGTGTGTCAAACATGTGAACACTCCTGTAAAAGCTGATACAGGTGGCCGCAGCTGCTGTTCCCATAACAACGCACTCAAATGAGCTTTACGCAGTATAAAGGTGCTTGTGTTTGGATCAGAATAGACACCAGAGACATCCCTCATGACGGTTACAGCAGAATGACACCTCAGATGTGCCCTATGTTGTATACAAATGTAGCTGGATCATGCAAAATAACTTCTGCATGTCACATTCTTTTGGCAGCTGATTTGACTCTGAGGTGAGCTGCCTGATAAAATGAACCTGCTGACACTGTTTCATTTTAGTTTTGATCTTAACCTTTGACCTTGCCCCCCCCCCCCCCCCCCCCCCCCACAATTTCAGTAACTGAATGAGTGCATTTTGTTTCATGCATTTAGCAAACTGAATGTCCTAAATCCCACCCCTTTCGAGGTCAAGGTCAAAGTTCATGGTTGAAGGTCAGGCTCATGACAAAAAATATACGAACAAACACACTAAACATGGCCCACAGTGCAGGTAAACAGGGTGTTGCGATGCAAAACATACAAAAACGCCTATAAAACTGCAAGCAAAGTGATTTTGGGGCAAAATTTCAAATTGTTCATGATTTTCTCAGTTTTTCCAACTGCAAAAGTCCAAACTCAATGATATGGTTACAACTCAACTCAATGATATGGTTACAAAAACCAGATTCTGGTCTATGTCACATATGGCATGTGGTGCCTCTGACAGGCCAAAGTACACAGTGGGCACCCCCTGCAGTCCCATCTGTTAAAATGCCCTAGCCTTAGTCTGCCCCAGTAATCCCCTAATTTTTCAATCCCCTAAACAACACTACCGCCCACTCGCTGCACATTTGCCATGCACAAAATCCCCCCCCCCCCCCCAAAAAAAAATAAATAAAATAAGGACATCACCAGTCTCATTTCCTGGCTATCAACATGATTCTGTAGGTCAACCCTACATCCAAGGTGACAGGTCGTTTCGGCGGTAATTTTTTCGGCGACACCGCCGAAACATAGGTCCACCGCCAAAAGGGCCAGCCGCCGAAACGCCCAAATTAAATTACCCTCAAAACGTCCACAAGAGGTGAAATGAAGTAGAAAAAAATGCAATGATCTATATAACAGATAATATTTATTTAAAAGATTAATATACATTCACCTCATGACACCGGAAGTGATAAAGGGAGGCAAGTCCATTGACTAAAGCCGTCGCCATTTATTCATCAACGAATTGAAACCGAATCAGAAAAGAGTTAAACTGTACATTTTATTTATTTAAAAAAATCACTCACACAAACATATAACTATAAGGTCAGGAGAAGAATTTTGAGAAAATACAGGTGAATGAGACAAAAGGCAGAAAAAAAAGAAAAGAATGCATAAAGAACTAAGAGAGCAAGACCGGTAAGAGGAACCAAAAATATACCTAACAGGTGTACCCAGTTGTCATAATTAGAGTGGTCTTGAAGGGATAAACTACTGATCGACTTGAGAACACATTTAAATGACCCAAGTTTGTACAAAACAAACCGAATCAGAAAAGAGTTAAACTGTACATTTTATTTATTTAAAGAAATCACTCACACAAACATATAAAATAAATAATAACTAACTATGCAATAAGCATTGACTTGTCAAAGGTCACTCAACCCTAACCCCTCCTCCACCGACCCTCCCCCCCCCCCCCCCCCCCCTTCTAAAAAAAAACCCCCACATGTTCCGACTACTACCGCAAACAGGAAGTAGCAGTTTTTACGAGCTTCCGCAGAGTCGTAGAGTCCGCAGATTCGTACCTAATCAAGAACTTAATCCCGAGTCAAGACCCCAAAACTTAAAAGTTCCAAAGCAGGTCTAGAACGAACTATCGCCCAATTGAACTGCCGCCGAAACGACCAACGCCGAAACGACCACACGCCGAAACGACCAACTGCATCGCCGAAACGGCTCGTCGCCGAAACGACCTGTATTCACATCCAAGAGCAGCCAAAACTGGTACACACCTCAAATCACCATCCGCTTGGCAACTCAGACTAGGACAAAAAGAGTCCACTGGTTAAGCCTAGGCACCAAAGCACCAGACATGTCTCTTTTGATCTATCAAGAGATTTTAAGCAAATTCCAGCATACTGCCCCAGTACAAAATGCCAAAGAAGAGAAGATTATTTTTTTAAAACACTGGTCCTCTTATTGCCTCACCTACCTCATTTATATAACGTGACCTGCTATTGCACAAAAGCCAGAGGCAAAATGCGGATGGATCTAGTGAAAGGCATTGGCGAGTAAAGAAATCGTGAACAGTTACTAGCAGATTTTACTAAGGAAAACGTGTGAAAGTCTTTTAAATAAAATACACGGTCCACGGAGTGCAGTATTTAACAGCAAGTCTTACTCCAGGCATTCACTGAAGTTTGCTTTGCCTGTCTCACTCTCAGTTTATGGAGAACCTATTCTGAATGCAGGTAGCAGTATGCAGACATATGAACTGCACGCATGTCCCTACCAATCAGTTTAGAACTAGAAGAACTGGAATTTTATATCACGAATGTAACTGTAAGCAAAATCGTTCATAGTCTCAGTACCACGACCAGTGTTACGGCTGGACTGAGTGCATTTTTTTCTGCCTATATTCTCGTTTTAGTACTGTGTGCATATTATATCAGAGAGCAGCAGATTCAGAAATATGAATTAATTAAAATAAAATCACATTATTTCTGGGGTACACACTGTACACACAAACAGGTCAGCTTAAGTTAAACATCACAAAATCTTTTGCTGGCTACCACCCTGTATTTTTTCTGCTTCGAAATCAAGCACTCAAACAAGCATAAACCATGAACAATTTTAAAGATAAGAAAAAAATGTACATTGAAACGCTTACCTCTGGATTGTTGGAAAAAGAGCATCGCGAATGCTTACGTCGAGAGCGGCCATTTTTCTGGGGTTCTAATAAAACCTGGAATAACCCGGAATAACGTGTCCTATGCTAAAAAATATCCGTAACTATTATTGCGTACCTAAACACAAAATAATCATGTGTTAGAAGTTTGGTTTACATAAAAGTTTAGTTGTACTAGTAATCTGTTTATGTGTTTTCGCTGTTGAGACGTCGATTACTTCCCTTGCTTGTAGCAAAGCTGTCCGCTCGAGCGGTCCAAAAACGGTTGGAATAACCTCTCCTAAGCCCAAATAACCACAGAAACACATATTATTAAGTATTTAAAGTCAAAATAGATTATATTTCAAGTTATAGGTGCCGTAAAAGTTGTTTATTTAGCGCTAGAAAGCTTCGAAGGGCTTGTTCTTTGAGCGTTCTTCACCCTACGCACCTTCGCCCAGACCGTTCGTCCCAAACACTTTCGTCCCTTGACGTGTCATACGTGATGCTATTTAATGGAAGACATTACGCTATGAACAGACCATGATAATCATTTAACTTTCAAAAAGAAAATATCTTGACCGTTTATGAGCTCAAATATTTAAAGGAAACGTTTTTGAGTTCTATTTTTGAAGCAACATTTTAATATGTTTAAATATTTTGGGTGCAATGGATTAAACGTATAATACTGTGTGGATTAAATGTATTATACTCTTTTTTATTTTAAATTTCTTTCCTTTGTTGTTTTTTATATGTGTGCCTAAAAACTTGGCTTTGTAGGATACATTAAAACATAAAAGACTGTTTATAGAAAGTCGGTTGACCCAGATTAAAGTCTGTAATTTTTGTTATATTTCAGTACTTGCAATTTAGGACATAGCTAGTTTGAAGAAAGACATTGGATGAGTTTGTTAGCCAGCTTTATACCTCTTTAACTTTTAAAATAATAATTAATTAATTTTTGAAAGTTTAGTATCTACTATATACTCCCATCAAACAGTCAGCCCTGGAAGAGACCGTGTTGAACAAAACAGTTAGCCCTGGAAGAGGCTGCATACATCAATTTTGTTTCTGTGTTCATGGTGTTGTGTTTCTTGCCGTTGCGTTGATGGCAAGCTTATAGTGATGTCATTTTGCTGCTCCCGCTGTTCTTCTCCAGAATCAGGCTGAAACATTCATGTGTTCGATGTGAGCAATGATTTTTCCAACATGAGCTCAGAAACGGTCCAGTTATGTTCTCTTTGAATGTCAACTGATTCTCATATTCTGTTCACAGCATAATGCCTTCGATTAAATAGCATTAGGGATGAAACCTCATGGGGCAAAAATGAAATGTGTTCGGGACGAACGGTCTGGGCGAAGGCGCGTAGGGTGAAGATAGGCGCCCGGTAGATCAAGACTGCTCTGAAGAACAAACCCTACCGCACCTACAACTTCAAATATAAGATTATTTCGACTTTAAGTACTTAATAATATGTGTTTATGTGGTTATTTTGGCTTAGGGGAGGTTATTTCGACTGTTTTGGGGCAGCTCGATCATGTATCAAGACCAGTGTAATCCACGTGTCAACTTGACCCCAGCGGCCGCTGCAGTCCAGCACCCGTTGCGACTGAGAAACGGCTCACTAGTACAACTAAATCAACTTTAATGTAAACCAAACTTCCAACACATGATTATTTTGTGTTTAGGGACGCGGAAATAGTTACGGATTTTTTTTTTTTTTTTTTTTTTAAAGCTTTGGACAGGTTTTTCCTGGTTTTAGAAGGACGGATAGTTTCTGAATTGGCTCAGATAACATCAAAACCGGAACGGGTTACTACCCTACAAATCCTCTATAACTTCCCATGATTTACTCGCTGAGTACAGCTATTGTATTTTGAAACTTAAAATAATTTTAAAATAAATAAATAATAAACAGTTATAACAACTGTGACTGAATCGCAAGCTAGGTCAAGTACGTAGCAGCAATTTTTCTTATCGCTACTATTTTGACCTCCTCTCTGATTGGTCAATTAATCTTCTGCAGATGGGCAGATAGATACCCCTATGAAACCAGGAGAATATCTTTTGAATAGCTCTAAAAGACGACCAGAATGTCCTGCTGTTCTATTCTGATAGCGTCGTAGGCTTCCAAGGAGGGTCATTTCCAGCCCTGTTAGGGGTCGGTAGTGTAAGTATCCGCTGACCAGTCTCTCTCTCTCTCTCTCTCTCTCTCTCTCTCTCTCTCTCTCTCTCTCTCTCTCTCTCTCTCTCTCTCTCTCTCTCTCTCTCTCTCTCTCTCTCTCTCTGCATGCGTGCGTACCTGAGTGCGTGTGTGTGTGTGGGTATGTGTGTGTGTGTGTGTGTGTGTGTGTGTGTGTGTGTGTGTGTGTGCGTGCGTGGTGCGTGCGTGCGTGAGCGAATGCATGCATGCAGCTGTGTGTGGTTGGTGTATGTTTACATGTCTATGTCACTTATGTAGTAGATGTAGCAACGGCAAGTTTGAAAACTGGTCCTGTTACCAATAACTTCTACCGTTGGAAAATAAAGGTTCATTGTTCATTGTTCATTGTTCTCTCTCTCTCTCTCTCTCTCTCTCTCTCTCTCTCTCTCTCTCTCTCTCTCTCTCTCTCTCTCTCTCTCTCTCTCTCGGTGTCTCTCTCCCCCTCTGTGTCAGTGTGTGTGTGTGCGCGCGCGCGCGCGCGCGCGCGCGTGTGTGTGTGTGTGTGTGTGTGTGTGTGTGTGTGTGTGTGTGTGTGTGTGTGTGTGTGTGTGTGTGTGTGTGTGTGATACTCACTACGCTGTGCGGTGTAGGCGTTATAAAAAGGATTCATCTTCTAATGCCCGTCAGTAAACAATGACTGACGCAATGGGGCTATTGTCATCTCATTCCAAACATTTCCTGTTTGAACATGCTCAGTATCCTAATTTATTGTCCAGCTGGTGTGAAAACCCCAGCGTACGTGTATTCATTATATGCCGGATATGACTAAAGTGCTAGAGGACAGTACACGTTGTTATATCCATTGTTTGTTATAAGGGAAGCAAATTACATGGCGAGAGTGTGGTGGGCAAGGGCGGATCGGGGTGGTAGAGTGGAGCCACAGAAATTTTACACCCTCCACCTTCACCCATCCGTCCCCCAGAGTACTTTAAAAGGCTATGTAAGTTTCCCGTTTGGAAGGTTGGACTCCCAGTTTCCCGCTTTTCCTCCTTGGAATGTGGGCATTATTATTTTCATATCTTCTCTTACATATATCCGACCCCCGTGTAATCTGTAATCTCTTCGCTGATGATGGAACTCTTGACGTGTCATCGTCAGATGTATCTTGTATAACCCAGTCCCTACAAAGCGGCCTGAATGATGTTTCCACATGGTATCAAGGCAATTATATGATTCCGAATCATACTAAGACCACATGTATGTTAATTACTACAAGACAAAAACATCAGCTTAACCCGCCTCCCCTACGGCTCTATTTGAATGGGCAGTCTGTTGAGCAAGTCAAGGAACAGCGTGTGCTTGGAATCATCATTGATGACAATCCGTGTGCTGGCAAAGCCATATTACCAAAGGATGTAAAACAATATAAAAAAAATATTCTTACTGTCAAAATTAAGATATTTTAGTAACGAACCAACAAGGAAACGTTTTACTGTGCGCATATTCTGGATTATGCCTCCTCCGTTTGTGATGGGAACAGTGATGCTAATCTCAAAAAGATGAATTCGCTTCAAGGCGGGCAATCAAATTAATCGTTGACAGACCCATGCAAGTCATTATTACTGATAACAAGTTCAAGCTGCTGGAAATCCTGCCACTCGACAAGCAGTTCATTTAAAATAAGTTGGTCTCTCTCTTCTCTTGGCTTGACTTCGCGAACGAAGATACTATAGGAAAGGTCTATGGGGGTTGCCCACGACGTCTGCAGGCATGCTCGTGACTGCGGAGGCCAATCCGGGACAGGCAGGTTCGACCGCAATGGCTGCAGAGGGAGGTCTGGCCAGGGTTCTGAGTTGCGGCATCTCTGTTTTTTCTCCTGAGCGCTTGTCTTTAAGGCTAGCTCTGCGCGAGTCCTCAAAGGAGACAGCTGCCTTGTAAATGGTGGAGCGCCAGGTGTCACGGTCCGCAGCGAGTGAAGACCACTGACGGTGGTCGATTTGGCAGGCACTAAGTGACTTCTTGAGACAGTCTCTGTCTCTGTGTCCAGTGGCGAACTCGCCAAACAGGGTGATCGTGGGTAGGCGATGATCCTCCATCCTGGAGACGTGCCCCGCCCAGCGGAGCTGTGTCCGCAGCAGCAAAGCCTCGATGCTCACAGTTTCTGCCTGTTCA
Organism: Semisulcospira habei; assembly: GCA_036245525.1. Taxonomy (NCBI): domain Eukaryota; kingdom Metazoa; phylum Mollusca; class Gastropoda; family Semisulcospiridae; genus Semisulcospira; species Semisulcospira habei. The sequence goes on from BTPG01000005.1 coordinate 12,862,428, forward strand.
AGGACCTCGACGTTGGTGACATAGTCACTCCAGTGAATGCCAAGGATTGTACGCAGGCAGCTCTGGTAGAAGCGTTCGAGGAGTCGTAGTTGGCTGCGGTAGAGGGCCCAGGACTCGGAACCATACAGCAGGGTTGTGAGGACGACAGCTCTGTACACGCTGATCTTGGTGCCTGTTTTCAGCTGTTGATTGTGCCACACCCGCTTATATAGACGCCCGAAAGCACTGTTCGCTTTTGCCAACCTGCTGTCCAGCTCCTTGTCCAGCTTGGCGTCTGATGTGATGATGCAGCCAAGGTAGGTAAACTGGTGCACTGACTTCGGTTTAGAATCGCCGATGGTGATGTGGGGAGGGCGATGCTCTACCTTGGGTGCCGGCTGATGGAGGACCTCTGTCTTTTTCAGACTGACCTCGAGTCCAAAGAGCTGGGCAGCGTCTGCGAAGCAGGATGTGATACGCTGCAGGGCTCTCTCTGTGTGAGCAAAGAGCAGCTCACGAATCAGTTGGTCTAGGGTTTTGGTGTGGGCCTGCAGTCGTCTGAGGTTGAACAGACTGCCATCGAGACGATACCTGATGTACACTGCATCGTCATCGTCGAGGTCCACTGTAGCCTGCTTCAACATCATGCTATAAAAGATGGTGAAGAGGGTCGGTGCCAGCACACAACCCTGCTTCACACCGTTAAGAATGGGGAATGGTTCTGAGAGGTCATTGTTGAGTCTGACCTGGCCTTGCTGGTCCTCGTGCAGCTGGACGATAATGCTGAGGAACTTTGGGGGACAGCCAAGTCGCTCCAGGATCTGCCACATGCTTTGCCTGCTCACAGTGTCGAACGCTTTTGTTAGGTCGACAAACGTTACATACAACCCTTTGTTCTGCTCGCGGCACTTCTCCTGAAGCTGTCTCAGCACAAAGACCATGTCGGTGGTGCTCCTGTTGGCTCTGAAGCCACACTGGCCCTCTGGGAGGTGGTCTTCTGCGATGGCAGGTACCAGCCGATTCAGGAGCAGCCTTGCAAGAATTTTCCCAGCAATGGACAGCAGGGTAATTCCACGATAGTTGGAGCAGGCGGACTTCTCTCCTTTGTTCTTGTACAGGGTGATAACGACTGTTCCTTCCTCCCAGCAGCAGAGAAAGAGGTCATGGAGCTTGTTGTGCAGTGCAGTTTCCAGATCTCTGGTGGGATTCCGTCAATGCCTGCTGCTTTGCCACTCTTGAGCTGGTGGATGGCTGTGAGGGTCTCTTCAGCAGTGGGCGGTTCATCCAATTCAACCTTTACTGGGAGGTGTGGGATTTGGAAGATGACTGCTTCTTGAACAGTGCGCTCAGCACTGAAGAGGTCCTGAAAGTATTCCGACCAGCGGTTCAAGATAGAGTTATTATCTGTGAGGAGTGCCTGTCCATCAGCGCTTCGCAGGGGACTTTGTATCAGGTGCCTAGGGCCATACACTGCTTTCAGTGCTTCGTAGAAGCCCCTGTAGTCACTGTTGTCAGCGCAAAGTTGGGTCCTCTGTGCGAGTCTGGTCCACCACTCGTTCTGGAGATCTCTGAGATTGCGCTGGAGACTGCTGCAGACGAGGCGGAAGGCAGACTTCTTCACAGGGCAGGAAGGCTGGGCTAGGTGGGCCTAATGGGCGGCTCTTTTTTTTTTTTTTTTTTTTTTTGCTATGAGTTCCTGGATCTCTATGTCGTTTTCGTCAAATCAGTCTTTGTTCCTCTTTCTAGCGAAACCCAAGACTTCTGCAGAGGATTTTGCGATAGCCGTTTTCAGTTGTCCCCAGAGTGTTTCAGGGGAGGAGACTGCTGGGTCAGCTGTGTCTGTGAGCCTGCGCTGTAAATCTGTCTGAAAGGCAGCTTTTACGTCGTCACGCTGAAGGCTGGCAACATCAAGCTTTTTCTTGGGGGGCCCCTCTTTCTTGGGTTTTGGCTTGAAGTGGAGCCTGAGTTTGCAGCGGACAAGGCGGTGGTCAGTGTGGCACTCTGCGCTGGGCATCACTCTGGTGAGGAGGACGTCACTGCGGTCCCTCTGACGCACTAGGACATAGTCGATAAGGTGCCAGTGTTTGGAGCGAGGATGCATCCAGGTGGTCTTTCGACTGTCCTTTTGCTGGAAAGTAGTGTTGGTGATGACAAGCTGCTGCTCTGCACAGAACTCCAACAGTAGGCAGTCATTGTCATTGCAGTTCCCGACGCCATGCTTGCCGAGGACTCCTTTCCAGTATTCAGAGTCCTGGCCCACTCTAGCGCTTAAGTCGCCAAGGATGATGACTTTGTCGTCTGCAGGGGTGCTCTGTAAGAGGCTGCGCAGGTCAGAGTAGAACTTGTCCTTTTCAGCAGGCTCTGCCAGGAGGGTTGGGGAGTACACACTGAGAAGGGTGACGTGTTGCTGATGTCTCAGTGGGAGGCGCATGGACATTATGCGGTCTGAGTGACCGGTTGGTAGGTTTTCCAGCTTAGTCGCAATGGAGGTCTTGACCATGAAGCCCACGCCTGAGAGCCGTCTTTCTGATGCAGACTTGCCTGACCAGTAGAGGGTATAGCCAGCGCCAAGTTCTTGGAGACTGCCTTCGTCCGGGAGGCGTACTTCGCTGAGCGCGGCGATGTCGATGTTTAACCTCCGCAATTCATGGGCAATGAGGGCGGAGCGACGTTCAGGGCGTCCGCTGTCTGCTGTGTCAAGCATGGTTCGGATGTTCCAGCATGCTACGTTGAGTCCGGTCGTGGTCGTCATTAGAGTGGGTCCGTTTTTTTTACTTGTTTTCTGACAGCAGGAGAAGGTGCCCGTTGACCGCGGCTAGCCAACTAGGGTTGTGAGGGGATGAGCTTTGTTTAGGCCACCTTTTCTAGGCCCCTCTCCGTGTGGAGCAAGCAGTGCTGTCCCTAGAGAAGGCTGCTTGGTCGTTCAGGGTGTGCCGAGTGACGTTGTCATCCCCAGGTCAACATCAGGCGACCAATATCCTGAACCGCCTGCATGCAGGTTTGAGACTGCGGCTTCCAGTGACATCTTTCACCTGCCGTTTCGCCCCTCGCCGTCGCTACAGGACTTGGAATGGTCTGTGTCATGGTCCATGGACGTTTCCTAACGCCTGCGCGGTGGAGCTTTTTGGTGGAGTGCAGTGTGCGCAGTACTGGCCCCACCCTTTAAACCCTTGGTTCGTCTGCTATGGCCTAGCAAGCTGGGACGATAGCATCGAGGTCCTCGGGTCGTAGGTTTTATATCAGACTGTCCTTGTCCTAGTCTCTGGCTCAAAAACCTTCCCCGGAGACACGGGGGCTTTGAAGTCAGGGTTTTCCTCCCTTAGCCTTTCCGCAGCCAAGCGGCCAGGCCTGCAAGGCAGCAGGACAATGATGATTAATTTTTCAGGTTCTCTCCTCTAGATCCGCCGTGTTTAGCCTGGGGGCTCGTGCTGCCCAGTTTTTTAGGTCACCTCGGAGAGGATGTGGCCATGGACCACGCACAGACGGTCTTGGGATAGAGGGATGCTATGCTAGTCCGGAAGGATTACACACGAGGGTGCCTCACGAAGGCCAAGAGGCCCTAGACTAGGGTGATCCCGGGGGAGGCGCTGTAAGAGTTCCCTACTACCCGCACCACCAACGCAACTCGTTCCCCTGGGGCCCCCACCCTTTGAGTCAGGTAGAGACCCCTTGACCCCAAATAAGTTGGTACTCTTGCGCAAAATCACCCTCTCAGACTCACCAGCCTATCTCTATAATTTTTTCGCACTTGCCCACAGATCTAGTCGAACATCAGGGAACAATCTGGCAGCACCAAAGCCCCGCTTAGATATTTACAAGACGTCCCTCTCCTACTCTGGTGTAAAATTATGGAACTCAGTTCCTGCAGATATTAAAGCAGCACCTTCCTTACGAACGTTCAAGATCCAACTGCATAAATTTATTAAGAACGTGTGAAAACACATTGTTCATATTTTTCTTTCATATACCGTCATTGACTGCAGAAACATTTCCTTATTCATATTCATGTATCATAATACTTTAGACTTGCTGAGGTATTCTTTGTCATTTATTTTATTTTGAAACCTCAGCGGAAACACAGTCATGCCATCTTTATGTCTTCTAATATGTTCTAGCATATTTGTAATTGCAGCATAACATCATAACTTTTTAATGTTTAATGTGCGATGTGTTGCTTGGTGTCAGTGTGTGTGTGTGTGTGTGTGTGTGTGTGTGTGTGTGTGTGTGTGTGTGTGTGTGTGTACTGGTAAAAATCAGTACGTGTGTGTGTGTGTCTGTGTGTGCGGACTGGTATATATCAGTGTGTGTGTGGTGTGTGTGTGTGTGTGTGTGTGTGTGTGTGTGTGTGTGTGTGTGTGTGTGTGTGTGTGTGGTGTATGTGGTGTAATGTGAGCATTGATTATTTGAAATGGAATTATTGTTGCCTGTACTTTTCACTATTATGTATACTTTTATATAATAATAATAATAATAATAAGCGCATTAAATAGGCGCTTTATCCCAATTGAAAATCGGCTCAAAGCGCCGCCGCGAACTGAACCCAACAAGCACGCTCACGTGAATCACACGCATTCACTCACACACTGTACACAAACACAGAACATTCACGTGGTGCTAAGGGCAAGCTCAAGCGAGCTACTGAAGTTTTGGAAATTCAAATCGTTTGTATTTGAAAGTTGATTAAGTGGGCTGAAATTGATACCAAAGTATATATAAAATTATGTGTATGTGTGTTTACGTGCGTGCTATAGCTTAGCAAGGACATGATTGAAAGAAGGTCATTGAAGGTACCTAATCATTTATCTTTGAAAAATAATGTTGCATTTCATTTCATTTCAATTTCTCTCTCTCTCTCTCTCTCTCTCTCTCTCTCTCTCTCTCTCTCTCTCTCTCTCTCTCTCTCTCTCTCTCTCTCTCTCTCTCTCTCTCTCTCTCCCTCTCTCTCTCTCTCTCTCTCTCTCTCTCTCTCTCTCTCTCTCTCTCTCTCTCTATGTGTGTGTGTGTGTGTGTGTGTGTGTGTGTGTGTGTGTGAGAGAGAGAGAGAGAGAGAGAGAGAGAGAGTGGTATAAGATGAATGTTGTGTAAATAAGTAAATGATAACGGGAAGTATGAAAAATGGCACACGTGCTAATTACTTGATCCGTTGAGAAATAAAGTTTCATTTCATTTCATTTCTCTCTCTCTCTCTCTCTCTCTCTCTCTCTCTCTCTCTCTCTCTCTCTCTCTCTCTCTCTCTCTCTCTCTCTCTCTCTATGTGTGTGTGTGTGTGTGTGTGTGTGTGTGATGATGTGTGTGTGTGTGTGTGTGTGTGTGTGTGTGCGTGCGTGTGTGTGTGTGTGTGTGTGTGTGTGTGTGTGTGTGTGTGTGTCATGCGTGTGTGTGAGTGTGTGTGATATAAGATGAATGTTGTGTGTGTAAATTTTTTTTAAATTTTATTTTTATTTTGTTTTTATTTTTTTTAATATTATTGTTGCATGAAATAATGTGTGTAAATATAACTCTTTATTATTATTATTATTATTTAACCTATTTTATGTTGTATATGTTAGCAATCTCTACGTCACCACGCCACCTACCGCGCGGCCGGTGCCGCCGACAGTGTTGCAAATGCCTTACGTGGCATCCGTTCGCGAAAGAGAGGCCGCAGGGGTAGTATTAGCAGAAGGCGCGACTCACCACCACACCCTCAACCACACACTTCTTCCCCTTTTCCTATGTCCTTCCACTCCTTACGCCTCCCCCCTCCTCCCCGTCTTATTCCCATCCCTTCCTTCTTCTCCCATTTCTTCTCCTGTCTTCCTCACCTACCGCTCCCTGCTCTCCTCGACCGCCTCCTCCTCCCCCTCCCTTCCCCCACCCCCTCCTCCTTCGCCTGCTCTTTCCTCCTCGTCCCCTCCTCCCCCTTTCTCCTCCCCTTCACCCTCCCCCTCGTTCTTCATCATCTTTTCCTACTCTCCTTCCTCCCCCTTTCTCCTCCCCCCCCCCTCATCCCCCTCTCGCATCCTCTTTCTTGCCCGGTTCTCCTTCCCCGGATTTTTCCTCCCCCCCCCCTACCTCATCTTCCCCCCTCCATCCTCTTTTCCCACTCCCCACCCTCCTCTGTCCTCTTCTTTGTCCGTTTCTTCTTCCTCTTCTGTCTCACCCAAACTAAAACTGTGTCTGTTCAATGCACAGTCTGTCTGCAAAGATGGCAAAGCCGACGTGATTTCAGATTTCATTCTAGACAATGACCTAGATGTTGTCGTGATCACCAAAACGTGGCTCCGCTCAGCTGGCGATGAACCCATTATCGCCAGCGTCACTCCTAGTGGTTACCGCCTGGCCTGCTTCCCGCGCGCTTCCAGAGGGGGTGGCATTGCCATCATCTACAGGGACTGTTTTTCCACTCACCTCTCCTTCTCTCAGTCTCTACCTTTTGCTCATCCCTCTTTTGAATCTGTCGAGGCCGTAGCAACACTTCCTGGCCAGTCCCTCATCTTCTCATGTATCTATCGCCCCCCTCCAAGCTCTCAAAACAAACTCACAAACTCCATGTTCCTCACCGAGTTTGACCTCCTCCTCGACCACTACAGCACACGACGCGGAAAACACATCCTTCTTGGCGACTTTAACTTCCACTTCGACAAACCCGACCACCCTGACACAAAACGCCTGTGCACATCACTTTCAAACCACAATCTTACACAACACATCACTAAACCCACCCACCGACTCGGCCACACCCTCGACTGGATCATCACCCGCACCTCCGATCAACTCTTTCTCGACTCTGACACCTCCTCTGTGCTTCCCTCTGACCACCTCGCTATTAATAATAATAATAATAATAATAATAATAATAATAATAATAATAATAATAATAATAATTACGGTATTTATAATGCGCTTATCTTATAATAATTATAACTCTAAGCGCGCACTCACAACTCGCGCACGCATGCGCACGCTTTAGACAATGACTTGCGTACCACAAACAGTGGAATACATTACGACGGTCAGCTTGGGGTGGGGAGTGTGGTGATATAGTGCTAAAACTGTTGAAAGAGGTGAGTTTTGAGGGCGGACTGGATGGAGGAGAGAGAGAGTCTTTCTGACGGAGAGAGAGTTCTCGTCGCCCTCAACCTACCTCCCCCGATAAAAACCAAGCGCCTTGTCTCTCGTCGCAAACTAAAATCTGTCAACCGAGAGAGCTTCTTCGACAAAGCTGTCGACCTTCTCCTGGACCCCGCCTCCTCTCCTGATCTTGCATCCCATTTCGACTCCTCCCTTCGAAAACTTCTAGACATCCACGCACCTATCACCACCTGCTCCATACCCAACCTCTCTCCCTCCCCCTGGCTCACTGACGACATAGCTGAGGCCAAGCGCGAGCGCCGACAAGCGGAACGCCGCTGGCGCTCATCTGACCTCACCGTTCACAGACAGATTTTCCAAACAACTAGATCCAAAGTCTGCAGAATGATCTCCGACTCCAAACGTAAACACCTCCAAAACAAAATCCTGGAATCCACTTCTTCCAAAACCCTCTAACGCTACCATGAACACACTCCTAGGCATTTCTAAAGACTCTCCCCTCCCCAACACACACAGCAAAGAAGAACTCCCGTCCGCTTTTTCCACCTATTTTCCCGACAAAATCCAAACTCTGCGCAACACACTCGACACTCTGCCTTCTCCGCCTTGTCCTCCCGACACCACCTTTTCCGGAACCCCCCTCTCGTCCTTCCGGCCCGTCTCTCAGGACGAAGTCCTCAAGACCATAAAGTCCATGCCTCTCAAAACCTGCGAACTAGACCCTCTCCCAGCTTCTCTCTACCGGGACGGCGTTCCAAAACTTCTGCCCTTCATTACCGACATCATCAACACATCCCTAGAGAACGGCTCCGTCCCTAATATCTTCAAGTCCGCCATCGTCCGTCCTCTCCTAAAAAAACACAACCTCGACCCAAACGAACTCAAAAACTATCGTCCAGTCTCCAATCTCTCTTTCCTGTCTAAGCTTCTTGAGAAGGCCGTTCTCAACCAGCTCAACCTCCACCTCGCCAACAACAACCTCCTCAGTCCCTTCCAGTCTGCCAATCGCAAACACCACAGCACTGAAACAGCCCTTCTACATATCTTAAACGACCTGCTTCTCTCCACAGACTCGGGCAACATCTGCCTTCTTACGCTACTCGACCTCTCTGCCGCCTTCGACACAATATATCACTCTATCCTCCTCCACCGCCTTCACCACTCCTTTGGCATCACTGACTCTGCTCACTTCTGGTTTCTCTCCTCCAACCCAGTCAGGCTCTCCTGCGGAGTTCCACAGGGGTCCGTCCTGGGCCCGGTCCTTTTCACACTCTACACCTCTCCCTTGTCCAACATCATCCAGTCTCATCACATAAACCACCACCTCTACGCTGACGACTCACAACTACTAGACAAAGACAAACTCGACAACACTCAGTCACTACTGACTCGCACGGCTGACTGCTACGAAGACGTGAAAAACTGGATGACAGCAAACAAGCTTAAACTGAATGACGACAAAACGGAAGCCATGCTGGTAGGCACTCGCCAGAAACTTTCCCAGCTCCCTCCCTCTTTCCACCTTAAACTCGACAGCACCCCCATCTCCCTCTCTGACTCGGCCAAAAACCTCGGCGTTATCCTCGATTCCTCACTTTCCATGACCAGCTTCGTCTCCGCCACGGCCCAGGCATGCTACTTCCACCTCCGCCGCATCAGTCAGATCAGAAAATACCTCACTACCGAAGCTGCCACCAAACTTGCTGTCTCTCTCATCCTATCTCGCATCGACTACTGCAACTCTCTCCTTTCCGGCCTCCCTCACTCCACCACTTTCACTCTCCAGCGCGTCCAAAACAATGCTGCCCGCCTCGTCCTCAGAAAGAAAAAATCCGACCACATCACTCCGCTGCTCAAACTCCTTCACTGGCTTCCCAACCCCCAACGCATCCAATACAAGATTCTGTCTCTCTGCTACAAATCCCTGAACAACTGTGCTCCTGCCTATCTCTCAAACTTACTTCACCCCTACAACCCTCCCCGCTCCCTCCGCTCCGCCTCCGACCCTCTCCGCCTCCACATCCCCCGCACCAAACTCAGCACTTTCGGCCCCCGCTCCTTCTCAGTATACGGCCCATCCACCTGGAACACTCTCCCACTCTCTCTCCGTCAGAAACACTCTCTCTCCTCCTTCCAGTCCGCCCTCAAAACTCACCTCTTTCAACAGTTCTAGCACTATACCAGCACACTCCCCACCCCTAAGATGACTGTCGTAATGTATTTCACTATTTGTGGTACGTGAGTCATTGTCTAAAGCGTGTGCATGCGTGCGTGACTTGTGAGTGCGCGCTTAGAGTTATAATTTTTATAAGATAAGCGCATTATAAATACCGTAATTATTATTATTATTATTTCAATGGCAAGTTTGTAAAATGACGATTTGTTTCTGTCAAAACTTTTTACCGTTGATAAATAAAGTTTCATCATCATCATCATCTCTCTCTCTCTCTCTCTCTCTCTCTCTCTCTCTCTCTCTCTCTCTCTCTCTCTCTCTCTCTCTCTCTCTCTCTCTCTCTCTCTCTCTCTCTCTCTCTCCCCCCTCCTCCTTCCGGCCTGCTCGGCGTTATGCCCAACTAACTAACTAAATCCCCCCCCCCCCCAAACGCACATGACAATAACAATAACCGTAAAAGAGCCTCGTAACTCACAGTGCTGCAGCTATAATAATAATAATGAGTACTTGTATAGCGCCTAACCTCAGATTAGAGCTCTAGGCGCTTAACAAAAACTAATGTACAAAAAATAACTAATTACAAAAATGGAATTTACAAAAAGTACAAAAACAAAATACAACGCACTCTGTAAACAAGCTATAAAGTCACCATTCAAAAGTGCTACGCTCATGGACTCATACTGGCATTCACACACACACACCCACACACACACTACTTCTATAAATAGATAGAGATGACTTTAACATGACAGGTGTGTGACAAAGTCATTTGTAGCTGACAGAAAACATATGGGTCTTTAGGGCACGCTTGAATGCCTCTCTCGAAACCACGTATCTCAGTTCGCGTGGGAGATCATTCCAAACAACTGGGCTCTGGTATCTGAATGACCTCTCACCAAACGACTTTGTTTTGACAAGAGGGATACGTAAAACTCGAGAGTCGGCAGCAGAGCGCAAATTCTGTCTCAAGGGCGTATACAGCTGGAGAAGAGAGGCAAGGTAGTGTGGGCAGGAACAGGTAATACAACTGTGAGTCATGCATGAAATTTTGTACTGAATCCTAGCTGTTACAGGTAACCAGTGTAGGGCAGACAGATGGGGTGTGATATGATCTGATCTAGGGACTCTAAGAATCAACCTAGCAGCTGAGTTTTGAATTTTCTGGAGTTTGCCAATCAGACACTGGGAACAGCCAGCCAAAAGAGCATTGCAATAGTCTAATTTAGACAAAACAAAAGCGCAGACAAGTACTTTAGTTGTTTCAGGTGTCAGATAGTGGCGGACTGAAGCAATACGTCGCAGTTCAGTATAGGCGGATCTGCAAACGTTGTTCACATGAAGGCGCATGGACAGGCTACTATCAAGTGTGACACCCAGATTTTTTACATGGGGGGAGAAGGGGACAGTGGCACCACAGATTTGTAATGACTGGGGGAGTGTCAGCGTCTTCGTCAACCTCGGGGAAGCAATTATCATGGCCTCAGTTTTTCCGTCATTCAACTGTAATTTGTTTGAAGTCATCCACATCTTAGTATCCAAGACGCACTCCTGAAGGATCTCGATTGTGTCCATAATCTGATCAGGTGAACATGAGTCATGGAGTTGAGTATCATCTGCAAATGCATGATGTGATATAGAGAAACGGTCAAAGACACTGGCCAGTGGCTGAACATACAGGGTAAAGAGGACTGGTCCAAGAACTGAACCTTGTGGAACGCCAAAGCGCACGGTGGATGGGCTGGATAGTTTATCATTAACAACTATGCACTGAGTTCTGTCTGTCAGATATGATCTAAACCACAATAAAGCAGTTTCATGAATGCCATACACAGAATAGAGACGTTGTAGCAAAATGTCATGGTCAATCGTATCAAAGGCAGCAGATAGGTCTAACAGTGCGAGAACAGATACTTTGCCATCATCAAGAGCCTCGAGGAGGTCATTAAGAATTTTTGCAAGCGCAGTTTCAGTGGAATGACCTGCACGGTACGCAGACTGATTGGGACTATGAAGATGATTCAGGTTCAGATGGTCGAGAAGTTGCGACAACACAACCTTCTCAACGATCTTAGAGAGAAAAGGGAGGTTTGAGACAGGGCGGTAATTCTGTATATTGTTAGGGTCTAGAGAGGGCTTTTTTTAGCAAAGGTTTAACAATGGCGGACTTGAAATCCGACGGAAAAATACCAGACCTCAGGGACTCGTTGACAATGTTGGTCATGACTGGAAGCACAACATCAATACACTCGTACAGCAATGTAGTAGGAAGTGGGTCTAAACTACAAGTTTTTTGTGCAGTTCTCTTCAGCACAGCATGAAGTTCCTGTTCGCTGACAGGTCTGAAGGACGAGAGACACTGACCAGAAAAGGGAACGTCACTATGATACTGTGATGGAGACTGTGAAATAAGTCCATCAAGTCTATCACGAATGTTCTGAACTTTTTCATTAAAGAAATTTGAGAACTGATCAGGCAGCTCTAATGGTGAGAAAATGGTCGGGAGTGGAGATGGATCCCTTCTAGCAGTCAGTTTGTTGGTTACATTATAAAGCTGCTTGCTGGTGGTGCACGCTGCAATCTTGGCATTGAAGAAAGCTGTCTTCGCCACGAGTACCAGACGAGTTACATATTTCTTAGCAGCGCTGAAAATCTGCTTGTGTACGGTAAGTCCAGTGGACAGCCATAGTCTCTCAGCTTGTCGTCGCTCTCTCTTTGCAGCGAGAAGCTTGCCTCCCACGGCGCTGAACCATGGTGAGGATGTCCGACATGACACTTTACGGCGAGCGGATGGAGCATGCTTGTCAAGTAGTGATCTCAGACCCGAGTTCAACTGTCCCGCAGAGGGATCAGGGTGTTTGCTATGTCGTCAACAATTTCAGTGCGCCGTCCCCGTATAAAGGGCATGGTCGCGGAACGCGATATAGAACTTTTGACATCATCTAACACACAAACGGCACAAACAGTTCTCAGGTTAACTCAATCGAGACGTGCCGTATACGTATACGCGGCTATTCGCCGCGTATCCGTATACGGCTCGTCTCGAATGTGTTTACGCATTCAGCCCGACGCACGTATTTCCCAAATGTTGGAGGCGTCATCTAACGACTATGCACCTGTTGCAGAAGATGGGTCGACCATGATAATTCAAGGGTAGTGCCAGATTAGCTTGGCGCCGATAGGCGCCAAGCTAATCTGGCACTAACCTTGAATTATCATGGTCGACCCATCTCCTGCTGTAGTGCGTCAGGCCGGGCTGAATGGGTTAATACCATGCAGACAAGACGTGTGTATAGATCGAAGAGAACCTCGCCGACATTTCGATAATTGAACATGATCTTTTGTTTATTCCTTTCTACTCGTAGCCCAGACCGAGGATTCTTTGCTGCCACTGTATCCGTACGGACCACAAAATGGCGACCAAAAAGCAGAGCTTGGAGCAAAAATGGAAGAGGTGACCTTCCCCTTCCCGCTCAGATTCTACGGACAAACCTTCGAAAAAGCATACGTAAGTATGAAAGACGAACAGAGGTAGAATGAGAGAAATTAACCCCTTCGCTGCCAGTGATCATAATTTGTCCGTGTCCGAAACCACTGCACACTGACACACATTCACGTGAAAAGGACAAAGATAGGCATGAAGAACCCAGGACTAACACGAGACATAAATCCTCATGAGCCCCCGCGACTGCGGGGAGACGTGACATGAGGGTTTATGTCTCTTGCAGCTGGGTTGCGGCGGTCTTGCCCCATCAGTGAAGGGGTTAATTAATTCAAACCAAATAAGTACCGTCTATGATTTCGTTCGAATGTTGGACTATTTAGAACTGGAATATTTTAAGTTGAAAAGTAATGAAACGTTTAAAGTGCCTCTAATGTCAGTTTTTAAAGTAAAGTTGTATCGGTAGACTGTTAAAATTTGATTCCAATGATACAAGTCATTTCGCTCTAAGGTGAACCGATCAGCCGTTATGACTGAAGAAAGGATCAGAGAAGCTCGATTTTCCGATCACTGACGGAAACGCTCCGGAAAGATCCGAGCAATCAGCTGGCGGCAGACATCTTTCCAAAGTCCCACAACTCGTACTAAAAATCTCTTACGTTTCTTCCGGTCTCGCAGCAAATAGTACACCTATCTATTTGAACCTGAAATTCCGGCTGGTCAGCAAGTAATGCGTGTCAGTTGAACAACAGAACGACGAACTTCACAACGTAAAGCTTCTGCAAAGCACATACTGGTAAGTGTGTCGGAAAAGCTTCGCCTTACCGATAGATAGGGAGGTAGACGGGCCGGTCTCTAGATCGGACGGCATTCAGTAGCATGGCACAACTAAGTCAGGCTGTATCACAAGATTCAAAATAATCGTACAGCAACTCATTTTGCGTAAAAAATAGTGTTTTTTATAGATCATGACCTGTACGACAACGTTGATGAACAGCGCTCATACATTGTCAGTCAACGGCAACGTGTTATTAGCAGAAGTGTATGTTTTCTGCCAGTGCTGCCGCGGTTTAATTTTTTTAAGACTGTTGGAGGCAAATCGTCCAGCACTTTCACTTATAATGAGCACCTTTAGCCCAGACATGGATGAGAAGCCGTAGAAATAATTCATATTCACTTTTCAATGCACAATCGACTTCAAGGCTATCAAATGTCAATGTGTTGTGACAACAGCACTGAAATTCCTGGCAGGGACTTGATGTCCCCGATTTGTGTGTGGCAACATAAAATGTGATGACGCAGAATGGAATGCTGTTTAGATGCAACCCAGCTTTGAACTGTACCCTGCTCCAACCCAGGTTGTGCCAAGTGTATATACTCCATCCCAGGTTTAGAGAGAGGAAGATGGAGAATACAAGAGATTTTTTGACGACGTCAATTTTCCTTTATTTTTGATCACAAATCGCTCGTTTAATGACAAACCCCGTTTTTCTAGGTTTCCCCTTATTTTTTTCAGTAAAATAAAGGTTTCCAAAATCAATGACATTTAAAATTAATATTTTTTATTATAAAATGAATCAAGACGAATTACTTCTTCTAAATGATATCAACGCTGTAGAAAACAAAGATTTAGACTCTAAGAAACAGCGTCTTTTGTCTGTAGTTGTGTCAGGCAAATCAAAGACTTATCTCGGAAAACAATACATGACAGAGGATATTGAATCTCTCACCGCTGACGAGCTAATCAAGCTTCATTCAAAATATGAAAACCACATCGCTTCACTAATGACTCGTGATTTAAGTCGATCTCTTGTATGCCTATACACAAAAGCAGTGAGTCACTTTCTACCTGTGGATAGTGACAGTCTTTCACACGACCTTGAAAGCAATCCTATTGTTTCAAGTTCAATTGGCAAATTAGCATGTGTCATGTTTTACAAGTTTGGAAATTACCTTGCACCTGTCGTAACATTACTAGTTACTGGGAGCCATATTGATTTCTCAAAAATAAATTTTACTGCAGAAGAAAATGGACGAAACCCAGACGACTCCACAACCGAACCCCAGTCCGGTCTTGATGCAGGTTTCAACGGTGACGAAGACTAAAAGTCCAGGCAGGGTTGAGGCTGGAAAAAGATTAGCTGAATATAATAGGCAAAAAAAATTACAGCTTAAGGCACAAACAGAAAAGACTCATGTAACTGATCCACCGTCAGGATCGTCAGGACCTGTGTCAGTACCGTCACACCTTCATCAAAGTGAGAGACAAACAACTAAGTCTGACCCTGACCCCGACCCCGAACCTCAATCAACAAAATATATAATTGTCGGATTTGTTGTCGGATTTGGTTACGTAGGGTATCAATTATACAAAAAATACAAACCACAGACTCGTACAGTGTCCAAAAAATCAGACACTCCAAAAACAAAACCAGAAGTCGCCACATTACCAGTAACACCCAAAGCCGTTGACCCATTTTATATGCAGTAAATAAAAATATTATTTTAATTTTTCTTGTATTAGAAAATGAATGACACAAAGAACTTGATGAACCTTGTGTATCACTCTGCCGTAATCAGTGGACTAGCAGTAGCTTATTCTATGCTGGGGAAAAGTCTACTCAAAATGAAATCAGCAGACTTGAGTAGACTCGATTTCGAAGACAGTGCTAAGCTAATTGCAGTTGTTACAGCGTCGATTGCAACAAAAGATTTTCTTGTTAAGCAAGGAATTATTCCCAAAAATGTTTCTATGTAAATAAAAATAATATGGCGACGATAGCTATTATGATTGGTGGGGCAGTTGTTAACGCATTGGCATTCAGTGGTTCAAACTATCTCTTTTCAAAAATGGGTAGAGAAGAATCTGCAGAAGAAATGAAACGTCACAATGAAGCGTCAGAAAAACTTGCTCAAGCCCAGCAGGATTATGAAAAGAATAGAATTGAAAAACTTGATTTCATCAATGAAAAACTCAGGCTTGAAGGTCACGCACAACATACGTTTTCAAATACAGACGAAGCAATCAGGGAATACTATCTTGTCACAGGTGAAGACATGTCTATCCCGAAACCAAAACTAAGTGACTATTACAAACCAAGCACACAACAAAGAAATGGAGAGATAATCTTTGTTCTAGTGGGAATGACATTTGTTTATTTTACAGGAGTTTTCATTGCTAGAAAAAATGGCAGCCGAAAATAAACTATCGAAAATATATTACTCTCCATCAGGCTATTGGAAAGGGCAAACAGCTATTCAGAAATTACATGCCGCTGTGGGCGGAGATATATCACTCAATCAGGTCAAGCAATGGTTACAGAGACAGGCAATTTGGCAGATATATCTCCCTGCTCCAAGAAAAATAACAAGACCCCATTTTGAAAACACATCACCAAATGACACGCACCAAATGGACCTCCTGTTTCTTCTACACGATACAATAAGAAAGAAACGATACAAGTATGCACTTACTGTTGTAGACATTGCTTCAAGGTACAAAGACGCTGAACCCATATCTGACAAAACTGCTAACACTGTTGCGACTGCTTTATCAAGTATCTATAAAAGAGGCCCCTTAAGATACCCCAGACTAGTGCAAGTTGATGATGGATCTGAATTTAAGGGTGCAGTTAATCAGTTATTTGCGAAGCATGGCGTACTGGTCAGACGCGGCATTCCAGGTGTGCACAGATCACAGGCAATTGTAGAGAATTTAACAAACAGTTATCAGAGAGACTTTTCAGTTACCAGTATTCTAAGGAACTCATGCATGACACCCGTAACACAGAGTGGGTTAAGAGATTACCACATGTGATAAAAGCAATGAATAATGAAGGACACCCTAAACCTGCTGACGCTATTAAATTGAAAACAATTACAGAGCCAAAAACAATGTCAACCCCAGCCCAGGCACCAGACACAAGTTTATTTACTAAACAGGTGAGATATTTATATCAACCAGGTGAAGCTGAAAATGACATAAAGCGCAGAGCGACAGACCCCATCTGGTCAACATCCGTTCATAATATAAAAAAAATAATCCCTGGTCCTGATACAACAATATATTACCTGTTCGACCCTGCACCCCAGAGGGCATTTGTCAGAGAAGAATTACAGATTATTCCCCCAGACACCGTTACTCATTTCAGTAACTAAGTCATCAATTAATTCATCAACCAGTTCATCAGCTATGTCTTCAGATAACTTGAGTCTGTAATGACCAGGTGCATAAGCTTTTTCCTTAGTGTGAAAAACACGTTTCGTGTCTCCAACTGCAAGTGACTTCTTATGTGTTTGAATTATTTCAAGATTATGTTTGTTTGATCTCAGTGACTTGTTTGGATAGTCAGGCATTAATGCACCATCTAACACTTGCTTGTAATGTTCATGACGTATGTCTTTATTTTTTATTGCTGTTTTTTTTATTCCTTTGGCTTTCGACTGACTGCCTTTCTGGTGCAGTATAGAATACATTTTTGATCTCAGTCCAACGTACTCAACTATTGGCACACCATTTAGTTCATCCTTAAACTTACCAGGCACTTTTTTGTTTTGTGTGCTGAACAGTGGGTGATCTTTAGGATAGTCAGACGTGTCATACATGTGTAGTTCTGTTTTCATGTCTTCATAAAAGTCTTCAGTACACACGTCAATGATCATAGAGTCAGTGTCAGTGTATAACAGACGGCAGTCAGGATACTTTGGTTTGAAGTAATCATAATAAAATTCAAGCATCAACAGTTTTGACAACTCAAGAATTGCCATACCAATAAATACTGGCTTGTCCAGTTTGACAATCTTTTTTTTGAGTGACACTGCATACAATGATGAATGAAATTCTTTATACCCTGTGTATTGTGGCTTGCCTGTAAGTTTAATTGCACCTGATTCAGTTGTGACCAGTCTCACATCTTTTCTGTGATGAGGATTTTCCATTGTCTTGCCAAAACAGGCATTGTTCATAAGCTTAAAGAAGTCTTTGTCAAATGCAGTGTTGCTGTCTCTGGCACGAAGGGTTGTGTTCTTCATTATGTAATCTTTCATGAAAGCACTCTGATCAAATTGAATTCCTCTGTGAACTTTCTTTAGTACTAACCCATGTCTGATGTAAAACTGCAGCAAGCGGTAGTGACAAACGTAATTGAATTTGTCATTCAGATTTGGCACAAGTTTAGTGTCTTCTTTTTTCCCTGTCATACTCATTTTCTCAACGGCTAAGGGATAATCATTATGGTAATCATGTAGATGGTGTGGGTACTCCAGGTCGACTTCAAAGATCCAACCCTTCGCGTCGTTTTGGTCAAGATTCATAATATTGTTAGTTAACCCTGACTCTGTTACGTCATACTGTGTCAAATCATGCAGACAAAAGTTTTTCAAGGGCAATAACTCACACATTGCCCAGCCATACAAATTGTTAGCGTCTACATAGGTAATAAATGACCTTGACCTCGAGGGGTCAAACCCAAGGTCACCATAACCGTCCAGATATGTATTGTTGGCTCTGGCGTAGTTATTTGCTGCAATACTAATCCCTCCCCTCAATCCACGTTCCACCATTTCACCCATCGTACGATCAGACAACAGGTCTATAGATATCTTACTGGATTTCAAAAATGCATCCCATGTCATGCCAGGACTAGTTATGTAACAAGCAGGGTCAAGCTTGTAGTGTAACAAACCCTTTTCACGGTAACTTTCAAATACGTCTGCTAGCAAGCAAACGTCAGCTTTCAAGTACTGGTCGTGATAGTCACCAATAGTCTGACATCCTAACTTCCCCCACGCATCAAGTGCGTGTTGATATTCAGAGTCAGAAATACCTTTACCAGTTAGTGTAGAATAAAATTTCTCTTTTGGTGGCAGTCTCCTTTCTTCAAACACAACCCAGTGATCAATATACTCATATGGATAGACACCTTTCTTAATCAAGTCTGGTTCAAAATATTTACTCGTTATTGGATACTCAGTCAGTCCTTCTGCCAGACTAGCCAATCCTAAAGACAAATGTTGCATGGAGTCATAAAATGCTAATTTATCTAATCTAAAAGTCAAGTATTTCTCAGTTGTCTGGGCAATACAACTAATTTTTTTGTAAGATTCATCCACAGCCTGCATGATAATGTGTGAATCATATCCTTTGAGATTGTGGAAAAAGATTGGTAACTTATATGTCTTGGGATCTGTTTTTAATAATAAGTTACAATTGTTATGTGCAGCACCCCTGTAACACCCAGTTATGTGATCGTGGTCACGAACTTTATCACCACCTAAAGGCTGTTCACAAATCCAACACGTCTCAGCTGTATCAAATTTCAGTTTGTCTTCTTCTGTCATCACCAAAGGCATCTGGCATGTTGTGAGATACTGTACTACCTGACTATACAGATGTCTCATTTCTGTTAAAAACAAACATGCTGCATTTTCACCTCTGTAGAAAACAGGCTCTGAATGCAAACCGTCTGACCTAACAATAATGTATCCAAAAGAACACACCACTTGGTCACTCAACTTTACAGTCTTTGGTAATGACTCTGGAACAGGACCCTCATATGGTACAACTAATGATTCAAAATCTGCATACACTACAAACGGCAGCTTTTGTTGATTTCCACCCCACCCGGGTCTGCCTTGGGGGACTTGGGTGGGGTTAGGTATTTTTTAGTTCCCAGGGTCACTCTGGTCAGCCCCACAGGGTGGGTTTTTCTCTCTATTCTGGGGCATGTGTTTCTGTCTACCCTTTGTCCATTCACCTGTATTTGCCTTTTAAAAGCTCTCCCTACTGTCTGCACTGCCTGTAGCTCTTGATATTGGATGTGTGTTGCTAAATGGTCATAGCTTTATTTAGGCCCCATGTTGTAGGTTTATTTAACGTATTTGACTGGCTGGCGACATACATTCAATTTTCTGGTTTTTTTTTTCACAAGCAGTGCAGGCACGTCCTGAGAAAGCCTTGTTGCTGTCGGGACGTTAAGCAATGTACAATCAATCAATCATTTTGTTGATTTCCATAGTTCTTAAAATACACTTGACTACCAGGATCTGGATACTTAAGTACAGTTTGTATGTCATCAGCTGACCTACAATGCAGGACGTGTTTATGTGCCACTGCAATAGAGGAGAACCTTTGTAAACATCTCTTACACACTTCCTGTTTACCATTATGTTTTGATACATGATTATGAATTAGTCGTGACATACTCCTGATAATTGTGTAGTGAAAGTTATTGTTATCACCGACAGGGCCGATTAGTAACATGTCAACATGCTTATCTTCTGACTGACCATAGGTTGGAGCAAGTGGTGATACTCTAAGGGGTTGTAACTTGTCAACAGATTCATTATCCCACACATACACATTCACAGATATACCAGGATTTAGTTTTTCAAACAAGTCTATGTCCTCTATTTTAACAGGGAACTCAATGCCACTAAAGTTGAGTGCACTTACAAATTTAGTGTAGTTAGATACACGTTCAGGTTTTGATTTTATAAAGTGTAGTTTAGCAAGCACACACCACATGAAACAATGGTTGTCATTGTTCTGTATATTAACAACAGCCTTTTTGTTTACAACCTCTGTTGGCAGTGGCAACCATGATTTACCTAATATAGGATGATACCTTGACTGCTTTAGTTTTAGTTCATGTACATGTCCTTCGTGCCAACCAGACCCCTTCATTTTTGCACTGTCAATTGCCTGAAGGAAGTCAGGTAATAGTCTGTCTCTAAACACGTTCTCTAATTCCCTTCTTGTATTAACTGTGTGTTGTCTTGTTGATATGTACGATACAATCACTTCACCGTCTACTCTAGTAAATTCTATTTTAGCAACAATCTGAATCTTCACACTGCCTGTAAGAAGATTATCTTGTATGACAGAAAAAGAGTTTTCTATTGATTCATAGACATTATTAGTATTGGATATAGGCAAGTCTGTTGTGTGAAACACGTTTCTTAAGCTTGATGAGCCAGGGTTTGATGAGCCAGGGTTTTGAGAATTGTCCGTCATTTTTATTTGACCGACAAAATAATAAATGAAAAAATATTACCGCTGGCTCACCTTGTGTAATACCACTTTATTAACTGTAACACTGTCAATATAAACATTTAGTTTGCGTAGTTGTTTAAATATGCTATAACAAACTTCCCCTAACCAACCATAGTTGGTATCATCAACTTTAAAAGTAGGTGTCTTTAAATCAACTGTCATGCACTCCACATCTGGATGCTCATCGACATAATCCAAAGTCACACTATATGTAGCATATATTTCTGATGGTGCTGAAAGGCTTATGTAAGTCTGTTTGGGTGATATTAAGTCAGTAAAGTGCATAACATCTTTGAAAAGGTGTGTGAGATCAAGCACCTGTATGATTTGTCCGTCTGTCATTTTTATTGGACAAACAAATGTATAAATTAATTTACATCAATTTACTAACTCATACCCTGTGGGCTGATCTGTCTTTAAAATGAGCTTTAGATGCTTAGTTGATTTCAGTTTATTTTTCACATAATCTCGTTCATGCTTATTTGGTATGACATCATTCTCTCTGAGACAGTCTTCAAAGCTGTCACGGTCCTTACAGTAAAACAAACAGATAAACTTTAACTGCTCTCGAAAATCTTTCAGTACTGCATTATATTTCTGAGTGAGAATCCATACACTGATGTTTGCATGTCTGCCACTGAAGGCAAGTTCTGCTAGAGTGTTTCTCTTCTTGACAATGTCTTTCTCTGCAGAACAGTCATCAACAATAAACAAAGTTGGCTGCCCTTCAAATTGCTTGTAAAAATATTGTAGGTAGTCATTCAGTTTTTTCTCAGGGTCGACTAAGTATATGTTGCTGTCAGTCCAAATGAATAAACGGTTGTGATAAGCTTTGTTGTGTTTTATTGTTGGACAAAATATTACAATGTTTTCAAAGTGGTGTATGTATCTTGTTTGTAAGAGGTTAAGTACAAATTCAGTTTTCCCACACCCTGTGGCACCACAAAACAATCCACAGTGTGGGTCAAGGGTCATCAAGCTCCGGTTCATTTTAATACACAATATAATTTTAATATATGTGTCCACTCAGTCTGCTTTCTGCAATATTGAGTTGTGCGTCATAAATCAGGTACAAATATATGTTTATGGCTGCAGCAGTTTCAACCTTCTTTTGTATCTGAATTGTTATTCCATCACTACCATTCTCGACAGTTCGTCCTGACCCATGAAGATAATCGTCGTCTGTACTGCGAAGGTCTAACCACAGTGCATATTTGTTTGTAAGATATTGTCCGATCCTAACATCATACAGATGTAGATCTTTGCACGCAATGTTTGCAGGTTTATCTCTAATCCTTCCACCCGCAAAATACTTTGTGATCTCATCGTAGTGTTGATAAGGTAACATTCCAGACGCGTACACTTGATTAGGACGGCCTTCGATTGTACAGGACAAATGTGTAATCTTAGGATTGTAGAATTTTTCTGAATCCCGTTTATATGGATCTGCTGGTTCAACAAACAACATAAGAATACCTTTCAGTGACCTAGCTGGTGTGTTCAAATTTATGTTCCACATTGGGTCGCTTTTGTCTTTGGGTATTAAACTATGTCTAATCACCCTGTCACAATAAATTGGCAGTCTTGACTGATACTGATTTTGAATGAGTCTGGCTAGTTCAATATGTGTGACAATTTCATATTCCAAGGAAATGTTAGAGATCTTGTATGTTGCATCTGTGGCAGATGATTTTATAACTTTGGAGTAGTCATTGAAAGTTAGTTCAAAGCTCAGACGGTCATTCAGTGCTCCTTGATAATAAGGCAGATGAGCTGTGAGGATTTCAAACTCAAGTAAAATCTGGTTCCATATGTTTCAGCTATAATAACTTCCTTTGGTACCCCAGTAGTTGTTTTGTCTCCAGCATTGATTCGAAGTTTACAAACATTATCTGGCTGTATGCCTTGGTAAATACGGTCTTCTCGTTCTTCTCTTGTGAGCCAAAGGTCTTTGTAACAGTAGAACACATCTGAGTCGTCAAGACTAAACACTTCCTGTCCTTCAAGTTTTACTTTAATAGTTCTAACAATTGCTCTACCAAGATTGTTAACTAGTGTTCTGTTTACGTCTGCATCTGATGATAGTTCAATATTAAATGCTAGGCGTGCAGTGCCAGGAACAATAACGTCACTGGGACCTAGGTTTGGAAATTTGACTGTAAGTGTTTGGTTCTGGTCTATGGTACTTGGATTGTTTGTGATGACGATTGATTGTCTTATGCCCTTAACACCCAGAGGCTCACGTAGTTTTCTGTATGGGTCTAACTTTGATCCATAAGACTGTGTCATTTTTATTATGCACAATAAAAAATAATAAATTAATAAAACAATGGCAGCGGGAGGATTTAATCATGAAGATTTTGAAATGGATGACATGAATGTCTCAGATACCAGTATCACAGATATGACTGGAATGGTAACTAGTAGTAGTAGTATGCATCATGAACTGTTAAAAGACAAAGTAAACTCATTTTATGACAGTGTTGGAGTACGCCCAGATGTAATAGATCCTAATCAATTTGAATATGATAAAGGACACTTATTTGTAAATACAGACAGAGGGAAAATATATCTAACACATAAAAATAATCCTTCTAAGTTTAGAGCTTTAAGTACAATTAAAGGTGAAGTCGGTGGTAACTCTGGGTTGGCAAGGTATCTTGGAATTGGATGGTCTCCTGTCACGCCAAGACTGGTTAGTGTTCTTCACGACACGCAAACAAAGTTGCCAACAGGGCAACAAATTGAAATGGCACCAGTAACAAGCCTACCAGAAATAGCAAACACAGTGATACAAGAAACCTCATTTACTGAAGGACAAATAAATGACGCTATGAAAACAATAGACGACCCACCTTTGTCAATGAGAGAGATTATGGGCTTGGATAAATCACTGCAGACAATAAGAGGTGAGATGGTAAATAATGTTGCCAAACTGGGAGAGCTTGATAAACACATAGAACGTGAAAAAGAGAAACTGGCTACAGCAGACAATGGGAATCTTGACACAGAAATGAAAGAAAGAATCCAACACAGATTAAATGATTTGCAGATAGAAAGATCAGGAAGGTTAGAAGTGATTAGTATTGGAAGACAAAAACTGAAATCACAGGTCAACAGAATTAGAGAAACTATTCAGAAAATACTTCACGAAGACACAACATTGGCTGAGAGACTTAAAACACTTTTTAGAGAACAGGGTATTACAATTGCTAGTTTAATTACTGCTCTTGGATTTATTATTAGTACTGTTGTGTTGGCTGTCTCTGGGGGTGGTGGTGGAGCACCCCCGGCACCAGCACCACCAACCCCGGGCCCACCAACCCCGCCTCCAACTGACCCAAAAGATTTACAGTCGTGGGTAAAGAAACAGTTGTCTCACATATCAGACCTGCTTAAGAAATTGGCTCTGAAAGCAGTGGACGCGTTGCCTGGCATTATAGGCACTGTTGTCAGTTGGCTGATTAGTACAGCGGCAAAGGTAGTTGGGTTTATGGCAGAACATGTGTGGGCCTTTTTGGTTACAGTAGGAGGGTTGATGGTGGGTTATTTAATGAAACAGATAAAGAAGTAAAACCCCTAACCCTGTTAGACCTATTACCAATGCAGTTCTTTCCGACTCATGTGTGTCAGGGGTTGACTGTACTGGTTGTATGGGTGCCGGTGATGGGGCCAGGGCCGGGGCTGGGGGTGTTACCGTCTGTAATGATTTTAACAACTGTACGTGTGTGGTTGTGGCCCCCAAGTTTACAGATTGGTTGAGTCCTAATTTCTGACCAACACCTGCAACAATGATTTCATTATTATAATTTGTTATTGTCCCCATTTGGAGTTGAAGGTCAGATGGTAACATGTATAACCCGATGCCAACTACAAAGTCAACTTTTGATCTGGCATATCTGAGAACGTCTTGATAACGCTGTATGCTTGACGGGAGATCAACTGTTGAATTAATTGAATCTTCAAGATTTGCAAGAAGCTGTTTTTGTGCTTCAAATTTACCACTTCCATTCAAAATATTCGATTTTGTTAGTGATTGTGCACCTAGTATACACCAGACATATGTTCTGATAGACTCATTGACGCGCTCGACTCCTGCTTGAGTAAACCCGTCAGATTTATCTAAAATAAATGTGGTCCAGGCGTTTGACTGTTTCTGCTCAATTGAGCCTAACCACACTTCTGATTTTGATGAGAATGAAGTGTACCCAGGGTAATAATCTTGAGGGTATTGTCTGTGACTCAAAGCATAATACAGTGTACCCATGCCTTTGTGATCATCAAGTTTTTGTGTAAAGTCATACTTGGGGCTGATGTTAAACTCATTACAAATCCGTTCAAACGCTTTCATATCCATAGGGTTGTTATACCTGTTGAAACTGGATTCAGTGGGCAGTGGTGTATGAAGTTCTGACAGAATACGTCTAAGCTGGTAATAAGTGTGAAAACGATACACAGATCTAATCAGTTTGTTTGAGTGATTCAAATGGTCTGTAAATGAAACACCACAGCCTGTAGTTGAACAC
Organism: Semisulcospira habei; assembly: GCA_036245525.1. Lineage (NCBI taxonomy): Eukaryota > Metazoa > Mollusca > Gastropoda > Semisulcospiridae > Semisulcospira > Semisulcospira habei. The sequence continues at coordinate 12,887,672 of BTPG01000005.1, forward strand.
AGTATGGCAAAGTTAAGTTGGTTTTGAAACATCTGTAGTGGACTTGAAGACCACTTTCTTGCAGTAGAGTCGTCTGTTATTGGAGGGTTTAGGTAATGGTCAAACGGATTTGGTACTTTCACTTGAAATAGATCTTGTTCTGATACAGCAATATCAAGTTGATTTAATTGAATTATTTTCTGTTCATAAGTAGGTGCAACATTATATTTGGCATTCACATTAAATTGAAATGCGTTTGTAGTGGTAATGGTTGGTGATTTAAATTCCATCCTTTTTATATGAGATAATAAAAATGTTTATCACTTTAACAAACCTCGACACAAGCAAACCAGTGTGGTTAACTAATGGGATTGATAATCGTGATGGTAGCAAGGCTGTTGCTATCCATGAAATGTTCTATACAGTAAAATGGTTTAATGTAACAGATGATGGTGAATATTCTGTACATGGAATGGTAGGTACTACAAGTTGGGGCGCTAATCATTTACAGCCTGGGTATTATGACTTTTGTACTATAGCTGAATTTTTACAAGATATGTATAAAATTAAAGCAACTTTAAATCCGGCTAACTTGTTTGTTACATTGGAATTTCCAAAAGATAGTCAGCTTATATTAACAGACAAACTTTTAATACTACTGGGTTTTTTAACTGAATCTGATCTTGGTATTGTAGCTGTTAGTGGTGATGATGATTGGACTTATGAAGCAGGATTAAAATTTAAGCCCAAAAAAGGCAAAATAACTGGAAGATATCCTGTTCATTTGTCAGTACACACAGTACTAAATGTTTATTTGAAAGAACTAAACACAACTGAGAATGTTCACAATGGAAAGCCTTCAACTTTGTTGAGATGCTTACCTACTGGAACTGCTCCGTATTGTGAAAGTGTAGTTGTTAGATTTCCTAATTTGCAGTTTAAGAAATTAGGTTCTAGTTTCTTTGAGTCACTGAGTATATCTGTAACTAATCAGGATGACAAACCAGTTCTTATGCATGATTTTAGTGTAGTGTTAGAAGTTAAATAATTTTATTTTTGTTTATAAAAATGAGTGGTCTTGGTCCAAAGCGAACAATCATACCAGTTGCGTGTCCGGTTACAGAGTTGAAAGATTTGGCAGACGTCCAGGATTTTGAGAAGGAAGGGGATGTTGGAGAAATATATGGTTTTGAACTTGATTTAAATGGCATGTACAAGAGGAAAGTAATTGTTGACATGAAAGACGGTGAAAAACAGATTCCTAAACTTGGTCAGCTGCGTGATGTTACTGTACCTACTCCACCTGTAAATAATGCGCCTTACAACTTAATACATGTGGGTAGTAAGTGGGTGGTTTCACCTGTACCTGTTCCACCACCCACAATTGACTGGGACATAAAGTTGGAATTTATTAGTCCTTATGTATACACTGATGATGAAGGTGCCTTAGTGTTTAGGAAGGTTGTTAATTCTGGGCCGCTTATTGTAAGCCTTGTTCCAAGTTTTGCTTCAGATGACAATAGCAGAGAAAAACTGAAAGTTGAAAATTATGAGAGACGGAGATATCTTCTTACACACAGGAAGGGTAGGTCTGATGCGAAGGTCGTGTTTGCACCAATAAACTTTCCCATCGCAAGAGAAGCGACAATAGTATTTGAAATTATCATGAGATCAGTAACTACTGCTAAAGAGGCTCAAATTGCACAAGGAATTAAACTTACATGGAATGAAACAGTAACAGAATCATCAAAGGTCTTTATTGCTATTACAAAAAATAATGATGTTATTAATGTTTCGAGCAGTGTTCCAGCTGTCAAGGTGGTGGTCGACAAAACAACTTTTGTTCGTCTAACTTACATAAACCTTGAACACATTGATCTTATTGCATTTTATTATGCCAGCAAATTGTATACTTTTGAAGAGTTGCAAAATGTAATTGCTGATTAAATAAAAAAAAAAAATATTTGTCAATAAAAAAAATGGTAAACTTCTATCCGCAACTACCAACGCTTGATCCGACTGAAACAAATGAGATGACTAAAACAACACTTGCGCCTGATCCACATATGCCAATTGCTTCAGATAAAACATTACAGGCAGATGCATTCAGATTAAATAATATTACAGAAGCTTTAAAATATTTGGAAGGAGAAGAAGCGAAATATTCACGGTGCAAAAGACGGTATAAGACCGTTTTCAATTCTGTTCAAAACACTTCTATGACTATTGGTGCAGTTTCAGCTTCATGTTCTGTAGGGGGTATTGTTCTGTTCGCCACAGGAATTGGGAGTTTAGCTGGAATTGCAATTGAGGGTGTTAGCGTTGCTACATGCCTGACTTGTTTTGGTTTGGAAGCCTTAAACAAAAGGTTTCACACAAAATTACAGAAACATGAAGCATTGAGTACGCTTGCTGGTGCAAAGCTGAGCAGTATGAAACTTATTATCAGTAAGGCATTAAACGATAATTTTATTGATGACGAAGAATTTAAGCGGGTCCAGGATGATTTAAATAATTACAAGAAACAGAAATCTGAAATACAAAATAAGATGCGTAGTCAATCTCCCGTAAATGTTGAAGAACTTAAGGCCAGTTTTTTAGAGATGGGAAAACAGATCGGTGTTCAGGAAACCACAAAAAAACTACACAATCTTTTAAACAAATAAAAATCAGATTTGGTAATCGTTTATTAATGACATACACTTCACAGAAAAATGACATGCCACCTAACTATTTAACCCCATCAGCACCACCACCACCACCTGACTATTACTAAAAAAAAAGTTTTTTCATTGTCCTTGTATCTTGACAAATCTGTCCGAGTAAGTTGTGACTTAAGTCAAGAACTTACAATTTGTTATGTTTAAGTTCTTATAAGTTCTTGACTTAAGTCATTTATAACTAATTATAGGTTCTTAATAGGTTACCTGTAAAGTTATTTGTCAGTTATAATTGACTTTGGAAATTTGTTATCAAGTATCTGCAGGTAACTTAAATAATTTGTTATCAAGTGCATATAGCAATGTTAATTGGTTGGGTTTTTGTGTGTGTGTGTTGTGTGTGTGTGGTTATTATTTAAATAACAATGTTTTGGGGGGTATTGGCACAGAGGCAATGAAAAAAAAATGTTTTTGGAATCTTATATCTTATATCTCTAACACACATATATACACGCACGCACGCAAACACGGACGCACATACACATATAAACACATGCATACACGCACGCAAACACACACACACACGTACATACACGCACACATGCACTCACACGCATACACACACGCACACGCACGCACACACAAACACTCACACGCACGCAAACACACACATACATACATACACGCACACATGCACTCACACGCATGCATACATACATACATACGCACGCATTCACACAGACGAACACACACAAACACTCACACGCATACACACAGACACTCACACACACACACTCATACACACACACACTCACAGACAGACACAAAATCTTTATTCAGAATGCACGAATATTGTAGACTCCGGTCCGCAGAAAACTTCACCGCATTTCAGTTGTATGCACCGCGACTGTATATCGGCACTGCGCACTTCGCCCCGTTACTAAGACCCTGTGACGTAGTACGATAGATACCGGTTCGACAGTGTCGAACTCGTTTCTATCGTACTACGTCACTTGTTTACGCCGTTACTAAGACCCTGTGACGTAGTACGATAGATACCGGTTCGACACTGTCGAACTCGTTTCTATCGTACTACGTCACTTGTTTACGCTGGTTACCACGATCGCATGAGATTACACAGTTTCTCCAAGGTCCTTGTAAACAGAGTCATTTAACTCTGTGTTCCATCTATCATTTCTTAGTTGTCTACGACATGAAAATGATAACAAATGACTCTGTTTTAAGAGGCTCAATATTCTGTTAACACCTTCAATATAACCCGTCACTAATGCTACGTGAGATCATTATACCTATTTTCACGGGCGCGGCACAGCATATGGCTTAGTCAGGCTTAAATCCGCACAACTACCACGGTTTGAAGGCTTGTCCAGGGTGCTTAGTTATCAATCAATCAATTATTCAGATACAAAGCCAAAATCATCTTTCTTTGCCAGGGTGCTACAGGTATACCCCACCGTCAGTCCTGTTGCTAAAACCTATGTAAAATCCGTTTCAATTCACTTGCAAACAGCAAGCTACTTGCATGAGCGCGGTGAAACACCTCACACTTGGTCCATAACATTTATGATGAGACAAATACAAAACAAAACAAACATATAAACATTAGCTTCTCATGCGACTTGGTCATTATAATGTTTGTCACACATCAGACAAAATCTCACTCCGTCCATTTTATGACCTGACCGATGATTTTGATTTTCTCACTCTCAGTCTTAAAGCCACTTTTACGTGTAACCTGTCCGATGATTTTCTCACTCTCAGACTTACAGCCTTTTTGTGGTATGTTCTGTGATTTCACACTCTCAGACGTACAGCCTTTTTGTGGTATGTTCTGTGATTTCTCACTTAAAGACTTACAGTTACACATTTTCATTTGTCTTGTTTGTGATCTGCTAGGTAATAGATCACATATGAAATTACAGTCACACATTTTCATGTGTAATGTTTGTGATCTGCTCAGTGATTTTTTACTCAGACTTACAGTTACAGTTACACGTTTCATTTTTCTTGTTTGCGGCCTGCTCGGTGATTAATCACTCACACGGACTAATAGTTACACGTTTTCATTTTTCCTTGTTAGTGTGGCCTGCTCGGTGATGATCACACGGGCTTAATCAGTTAACAAAACGAAAGTGATAAAATGTCTCAGATGTGATTCAAACAGGGTTGTTAAGATGCATTAGAACCTTTGTACAAACAAACAAAACAAACAGGCAATCATAGATATGGACCAGCGTTAGAGGTTTTTCCAAAAATCGGCTATTTCCTGTACTTTTAACATTTGTTCAATTTGCTTCCGCAAACTGTACACCTTTCGGAAAGACAGTGAAAGAAAATACAATTTTGGGTACCCTCGTAGCAACCTGGCTAAAACACTCAACTGATGAGCATAAGTCTTTGAAATTCCGATGTGTACTTTTAACCAATCTGTCCAGTTCAAGTTTGTTTCATGTTGTAATTTCTGTTTTGCGTGGATTTCTGCACCAACGATTAGCCACTCTCCATAGCAAATAGCAGACATCAAGTTTCTTTTTTCTGTTTCTTGTATTATTGTGTAGCCATTAACTAAATGCGGTTTTATTGTTGCCAGTGTAAATCCCTGTAAATTACAGTCATCTACTCTAATACCATTTGGTAGCGATCTATTTGTAATATTTTTTTCTAAATATAGATGAAGATCTTTTGGATCACTCACCTCTTTTTTTGTTTTTCTTTCAAGAACGTCGGCTAAATTACCAATTGGTTTTTTGGTATTGAGTTCGCTGTCCAAAATCCAGGCTGGTTTGCTAATACAGACTCTAAGAAAGCCGTCATTGATTTATGATAATCTAAGTGAGATTGAAGGATCAATCAGTCTTCCTCAACCCAATTCATTTTCTAAAACGCGTACTACTAGCCTGGTTAACAATTAAACAATAAGATTTTCTTTCTAAGCGCACTCAGAAGGCTCGTAACCGCAAGGCCTTTTCTTCTTTCTATATATCACAAATTAAACACGCAAACTATCGACAAACTATTCGTCAGTGTCCTGTATACAGTCACTATGTATTTTTGTAACGTACGCTAGTCAGCGTTGACTCGGGCAAATCTACACTAGAAAATGTCAGAAACGGCGACACTTACCGATATCAAAGTAGTATATTTTTACAAGATTTAGTGCTATCATCTGCCACGTTTTGAAACACGTCTGCCTCGCTCAACACACAAGGTAGAAAAGACCGGTTAATGTTTGGCAAACAACACAGCGCTGCCCAGGTGACATGCGTCACACTACTCAACTGAGCAGCGCGCGCGCAGAGTTCAGTGGCGAGGCGTGAACAAACCGTGTCGCGGGTTTAGTACTAAGGGAAATAACTGCTGCTGTGTGTATGTGTGAGTGTGTGTTGTTAGCTCCCTGTAAGTGCGCGTGTATGTCCGGCGCCCACAATCATCTATCTGAAATACCCGCAATTGACTAAGTAATCAATAAAATACGCGTTGCAAAATGAACACACTTACATAATCGATGGTTTAATTAGCTCGGGGGTTAATTTTGCTTTAGTCATGAATGTCATTGATTTTGGAAACCTTTATTTTACTGAAAAAAATAAGGGGAAACCTAGAAAAACGGGGTTTGTCATTAAACGAGCGATTTGTGATCAAAAATAAAGGAAAATTGACGTCGTCAAAAAATCTCTTGTATTCTCCATCTTCCTCTCTCTGGTTTGGGTACAAGTACAACCCAGGTTGACGTGCAAACAGCCTCAGCATCATATATTTACCAACAAAACTGGCTTGATTATATTGAGATGAGATTTGTTCTTCTAATCACCCAGATTATGTCTGAATAAGCATTGATTTGTAAAATCTGGAAAGTAAGTTGCAATTGTTTTATGTGTGCAGCCATATCTGTGGGCAATAGTAATTTTTTAATTTTAGACATAACAAATTGTGCTCACGATAGTTATGTATGTATTGAGGACGGATTACACTGATTAAATAATTTTTTTTAAAGGAGCATGTCCCATGACTTTACTGTACATGCAATGTTGAAAGGAAGAAATGCTGTAATTCACGAATTGATGGCGCATGTATTGTAATGTAATTGTGCTCAGTCAACAGGGACTTGCTCGCTATACATGTATGTACAGTTGCAAGCTGTTGACCATTGGAAAATTTAACATACTATTAATTTACAGGTGTCAACTGTCATGGAAATTGTGTTGTTTGGCGTGTGCTTGAGGGGTGCTGCTGTTGCTCGAGTCACCATCTGTCAGTGTGGGCTAAAGTTCTGAGCCGCAGGTATTATTGCTCCCTCTCTCTTCCCCTATCTCAAACACACACACACACATTGAAAAAGTTGAAGAAATGTATGCAGAAAGACATGACGACTGAGGAGTAAGTATCTTACAGACATGTGTACATGTAGTGTACAGTGAAAGTGCTGTTAGTAGTGTTAGTGTTAGGACGACTGAAAATAGTAGTTATTTCTCCAGGTATTATATGGCGCCAGCTTAGATTTACCATCAAGAAGTTTTGACATTCCAAATCCAAAATAAATTCCATATTTAAAGGTACAAACATATGACATATCAAATTCTAAATAAGATGCCACATCCTGTGTGTTGATAACACTTTTATTTCTGGTATTGCACTGCACAAACAGCATTGTGTACATAACCATTTACATTGTCACGAAATAATGCCAAGAAGATATTACAAAAACCACCGTAGCAACTTATTGTTCAATAAATTAATTATTATCAGCTAGAGAGACGCAGTTTTTGAAGCACAAAAAACTGAACATGCTTAGGAGGAAAAAAGTATGTAAACGTGACAACATTGTTCAATAATACATTTTGTGTTTATGTATAAAATGACATCAGCACACAAGTCAGGGACACACTCGATGTAAATTCATGCACCACACTGAAGCTGAATGCAGTAAAGCATTTTTAACCCATATCATACTGAGGCCATATGCAAGCTACATTGGAGTATGTACAGATAAGGATATAGACCAATGAAAAGGGTGGTGCCAGAATAGCTTGGCACCTCTATTTTGGCACCACCCTTAAAAACTGTTTTAGGCTAACTTATTTTACACACTGGTGTATTCCGAATGATAAGGGTTTACATAACAGCAAATGGTAATGTTGATGACACAGCTGCAGCACTGAAACTAAAGTGAAAGTCTAAAATTTTGTCCACCAGCCTTTGGCTAGTGCCTTTCGAGTTATATTAACAAACGGAAAATGTTTCAGATTTAGGTCGGAAAAAGTACAGATTGCAAAACGCACGAGCGCACTCGCATTTGGCGAGTGGATTTTTTTTTTACTAACCAAAAAACAAATCACTCGCCATGGCTAGTGAATTACTCACCATTGTCAGGGCTGAGCACTGTATGTTATGTAGGCCCATTCAGGGTTATTATAAGAGAAAACAAAGTAAGCAAAACACTGTATAGACTCTATCAATTTGAGCAAACCAGCATAACATAAAACAGGGATCATACAACAGTGGGATAAATACATTAAACCATGGCTGCTACTGGGTTTTGCAAGCCTCCGCATGCTTTTTTGGCCCACGTGTAAAGTGAAAGTGAGTATGTTCTGGGCCGGTGGTCGTCATTTGTCTTCCAGTGTCCGTGGTAAACGTTAACGTTGGCATTTTGCAGAGACTATTCAAGCCAGAGTCTTCAAGTTTGGTCCAAGGATACTTTGTGGCAATTGAATATCTTTCTAAACATACCAATGTGAGTGACCTCTCACAAAGGTCAAGGGGATCAGGGAATAGGTGAAAAATAGCTGTATTTTGACATAATTTATTTTTTCACAAATGCTATTGACAACTTCAAACCCAAACATGGTACAAAGATACCTGATGTGAAGACCTTTCTATGCATACTTATTTTGTTGATCCCTTGCAAAAGTAAAGGGTCATAAGAGGTCGGCAAATGTGTGTAAAATGTCAATTTGTGATAGAATTGTAGTTATCAACAGTATTGCAAACTTTCTCAATCCAACGTGGCATAGAGGTAGCTGATGATAAGACCTTCCTATGTATACTAATTTAGTCAACTCATCACAAAGGTAACGGGTCACGAGGTTTGACACTAACAGATGTGTGAAAACTTATTACATTGTGAGAAAACATGGATTTTGGTGGTGCATAAGCCATTCCTTCACCGATTGTCACAAAGGTCGCACATGTAGATGGAAACAAGTCAGCCATAAAGGCTTTGCCTTTCTTGTTACACACAGTACTTGCAGGACCTTGGAGTCAGAGCTTGTGTGTGAACAGCATGTGTCAGCTTGTGAATCATCACCACTCATGGTTTAACGTACACATAATGACTTAATGCCCCCATCAGGGAGCATTAGTCGTATTGTATTGTATAGCACGTCAATGCATTAACTACAAATTTTATAGGTAATTGAATCCTATTGTATGATAATATATATTTTAGTTCAAATACGTACTATGACATTACAGCACAATAGCAAACTACATGTATGTACCATTTCTGCACTTTCGAACATCTGTTGTGTGTTTTGCAAAACGTCCTTTCGTCATGTACATGTATTTGTCTTACAGTTATATGTATTTGTCTTACAGTGACACACAAACAGATGTCAGACTTTATTATCCTATATTTTTTTTTCACATATATTGCAGGCATTATTTACAGCATATGGACTGCTAACTCAGAGGCGCTGTGGAATTTTGGGAATCTGCATCAGATTTGGAGTGGTGGTCTTATCAAAGCTTAGTATGTTACATGCCTCGTATACCTATTTGCACAATAAATGTCACAAAAATCATGAGACTTTGACTTTTATGGCCTTGACAAAGTATAGATGCCAATGATTACAAAATAATTATAAGGATCACAGTCTTCCACCACTGAAGATTTTTTTTAAAAGGTGCATTGGAATGAATCCTCGACCATCTTCAGCCATTCACTGAAAGAAAATAGCACATAGACTGCACAAGGAGCAACAAGATATTGTGAACTTTGTGTCATGTACGGGTCACAGCATCATGCACATGACATAAAGTGAAGCCTATGATTTTCCTGCTAGTGCTAATACTAAATACCTCTATTGATCTTCAGAAGGCTCACTAACTTACTTTTGTCATATTTTAAATAATGAAATGGACAAGGGAAAGTAAATATTACACGGGTTAGGGTATCACAGTAGTGCTCAACATGTGACAAATAAGTCAATAGCCGCACTTACCCACACAAGCGTGCACACATGCACATAACGCACAGAAGTGAATGCTGTACTAGGTACTGAGATGTGTTAGGGCCTGGGATCACGGTCCCCATTGCTCTAGCAACAGGGTACAGAATCGCAGGCCATGGCACAATCGGCATACTGTTTGCATACTGACAAAAGTGCATTAACCTTCCCACGCGCATACACAGCACACTGCGACACATTATTTTTGTCTTAACATCGTTCCTGTCAGTGCAGCCACCGGCGCTATGAACAGTACCAGTGGATGTGCGCACATGGGGACCAATAACAATAATTTGAAAAGAATTATGAGCCAATGTAAAATGAAAGTTAGAGATCCATACAACAGCGGCACCAGTATTGAAATGTGCAACAAAAAAAATCCAATTTATATTATATGGTTGTGTTTCCCTTTAGCTGCGTGACAATGGTGCACTGTGTGACACAGCAACAAAGTAGCTGAGCAGCAGGCAGAAAATCACTTGTGTGTTTCCATATAGCGACATGACAGGCAGCATCGCACCCGTTTTAAGTTTTTTAGATATGTTGCTGGTTGCTCTAGCGTTCTGTTAACGGAAAATTTCCATATTACGATGGACAATTTTTTAGAGGGACGAACGAAATGGGAGGCCGTCTGTTCCTGGGATGAACAAATCTTGAGAAAAACCCTAATTTATCCCAGCTGTGTTTAAAGTACGCGACCAACTGTAGGGATGCCTGGGATGGAATTTTGGCACACATGCGAAGCAAGAGTGAGTATGTTCTGGGCCAGTGGTCATCTGTCCGCTGTCTCTTGTCAGTCCGCCATCGTCCGTGGTAAACTTTAACATTGGCATTTTTTGCGAGACTAAGGCCACCGGGAATCGGGAAACAGGTCCAAAATAGCCGTATTTTGACAAAATGCAATATTAAATAACTTCAAACACACACTTTGTACAAAGGTACCTGATAGTAAGACTTTTCTATGAATACATTTGTAATATGGTTGACCGCACGGAGAGGTCAAGGGTCACAAGAGATCAGGAAATGGGTCAAAAATAGCAAATTATATATATTGACAAAAGATGTTTATTCTCATATACTATTTTAAATGTCAAACCCAAACTTGGTACAAAGATACCTGATGGCAAGACCTATCTATGCATATTTGGATGATCCCTCGGAAAAGTCAAGGGTCACAAGAGGTTGGCAAATGTGTTGTAAAATGCTAATGTATGGATATAATGGTAGTTATCATCGACATTTCTGTAAACTCTTTCTGACACAAAGGTAGCTGATGATAAGACCTTCATATGCATACTAATTTAGTCGACTCATCGCAATGGTCATGGGCATGTGGTTTGAATGATGTGTAAGAAATGCTTACATTTTTAAAAAAAATGAATTTTGCTGGTGCAGAAGGCAGCCCTTATTGTCACAAAAGTCACAGATATGTTGATTGGTCATATGTGAGCTATAACAGCTTTGTCCTTTTTGTTTCGTTATGCTGTTTGTTCCGATGACTGACAGTTGTCAAGTAAAAACATGTTGCTCAATCATGCACCATTCACAGCAGAATCACTCAATGAGGAGGTAAAATGTCAAACTGCTGTCGTGTCACACAACTAGAAAACCTCGTATCTCATATTTTATTGCTATTATGTTCTTGACTTGGATCAGTTACCTCATTGGTGGGGGGGGGGGGGGGGGGGGGTGTGCAGCTTCATGTATTGGACCCACAACCTGACATGAAAGGCCTTGTGACCCCAAACCTTGCGTGTGGCGCAGGGGATTTTTTTTTTTTGGGGGGGGAGGGCTGACAGATTACACACTGGCACACACAGATCAAATGCAAATGACACAAGCTGTATCCCCATACATGGCAAGTCTTGCATAACAACTAACAAAAATAACAAGAACAGCAAAGCCCTTGGCTTTAGGCTCATGTGCTTGACCAGTCCACATAATTAATCTGATCTTTGAGATCTCGACCTTTCAAGTGTTCAATTTTTTCTAAAATAAGTAAAGGGTTGGTTTTTGCATCTTCAAAGTCTCAGAATTTGTGCGTTTGCCACACGTTTACTAATCACCCTTGACCATGTAAGTAGTGAAAATTAGTATGCATAAAAAAGTCCAATTACTGACCTTTGTGGCCATTTTGGTTGTAAACTTTTGAAATAAAAGGAAATATAACAGCTATCACTCTAAAAAACACTTTTTTAAAACTTTCTGATCACTTGTGACCTTTGACATATCAGAGGCATCACCAAAAATAGCATGCATAAAAAGGTGTTAATCATCAGGCATCTTGGTATCAAGTTTGTAAATAGTATTTTTGAAAACAGGTCCAAAATGGCTTTTTGTGACCTGTTTCCTAATAAATTGACATTTTCAAGAGGTCATCCAAATTGGTATGTGAAAGATCTCACCATCAGGTAAATTATACAGTCTACTCCGCTTACCGAAACGGTCAGATATAACAAAAGCAGATATAGCAGCAATGTTTTAAAGGTCAAACCAGAAGTGGTTCAGCGTAAACTACATGGTTTATAACAAACACCGGATATAACGTTACAAGAACTGCTGGCGTTTATAACTTGCATTGTATGGCCTCGTGAATGCGCGAACAGGCAAACATCGGTCAGCCATCTTTGAGGCCAATCACTTTGAAATTACCCGCTGAAGCATCGGGGGTCCCGTTCCAAAATGGCAGCGCCCAGTGATCAAGGGCATTAAGCGATGTACCGTTTTGCAGGATGTTATCGAAAGTTACGTCCCATTGCAAGTTTACACGCATGTAAACGGGTTTTTCTCCGCTTACAGGCCCCGCATCGTAATTTCGGCTTCACCAAAAAGACTTTTCAAGACATAACGGAAACAAAATTTTAATAATATTGGGCATAAAAATTTGACGTTAGTCACACTTTAAGAACAGAACCCATTGGAAATGGAGGCGTTTAAAGCACAGCTTCAGTTTTACACACATTTTCAATATGGCGCCTCCCGACCGACGCCAAACGGGTTAAAGCCAGACTCGCTTTGAGACAATAACTCCAGGTACAGACCGTCCAAGAAGCAAACTGTGCAGGGATCACCGCAAAGTCTTATGTTCAGACCTTCTGCGATGTACAAAAACAATAACAATAATTATAAAAATTGGCGCCAGGTAGCTTACTCACAAGAGTGATATGCCGTGATGTCAGGTGCCCATAATCAACCAAAAAGCACAAAACAGTCACAGTGTTTCACTTTTTGACACTATCCGGCTTGCAGCTTGTTTCTGTCTGGCATGCAGCAAAAGATTTGGGAAAAGCACTCTCATTTGGGGGAAATCGAAAAGCGGAGGAAAGTGTTTGGTACTACTGACGAGCAAAAGAAATGCGACATTTTTGGAATCATCGCAAACACTAAAGTGTTTCCGATGATTCCAAAAATGTCGCATATCTTTTGCTCCTCAGTATTGTTTGAGTACTGAAGCCTCTGGAAATACGGCTTTTTTAAGATTAAATCATTCGATAACACCACTTTAAAAAAAATATTTAAAAAAAATAAGAAAATCTGCAGTTTTACAAACTGGAATGTCACACGTTTTTAAGTCGAAGCAGGTTGCAATAGGGTCCCATTTTTATAAGCGTGTTTCTTTATTTGTTGGTTATCTTCTAAATCTCGTGTATCCGGCCTTGTTATTCCGAAGTATGCTTGTTTTTGGTGTTGTTGTTGGTTTGTGGTTTGTTTTTTTTTTTTTTTTTTTTTAATCATTATTTAATTTTTCCTTTTGGTTCCATTGTGTCACCTTTCAGATCAGTACAGATGGAGTGGTTTCCTTTGACAGCAATTTTCGCTATAACGACGTGGTTGACTGGAAGGAGGGGGTACCAAACTTGTCACTTGACCTGCCCTTCCTGGCTCCCTTCCATTACGAGAGCTTCTTGCCTGCTGATCCTGCTACATATGACGGCAAAATCTATTTGTGAGTTACGCGTGAAATGTTGCAGTTAATAAAGGTATCAGTAGTGAGTTTTCGTTTACAACAAACGAGAGCGACGTCACGACGGACAAGAAGCTTGTACCATAAGAATAGACAACACTCCAAACATCCCCAAGAGGCGTAGATCCTCATGAGCAATCCGGGCTCATGAAGATCTATGCCTCTTGGAGATGTTTGAATTGCTGTTTATGCCGTTTGGGGTAGCTTGCAGAATTTGATGAGTTCTTTAGCCAGCTTTGTACCTTTTCAGCGTTTTCAATAGCAATTGATTCTTTGCATAAAAAAATGTATACAACAGTTTGTTTTTAAAAACGTATCCAACCCATACACACACGCACACACACACGCACACACACACACACACACACACACACACACACACACACACACACACACACACACTCACAAACAAACAAACAAACACACACGCACACACACACACACATACACACCTACACACACACATACATACAACCCGACACAGTAATAGTAGAGCGTATATCACGTAAATTTACGTCATAACAAATGAAGTTTTTCAACCCAATGACGGGTATGTACTGTGATCCTAACAAAGCACACTGAGGCATTGGCAAATCTGCGAGTTTTTCTTTTCAAATGGAGTTATTTTAACATCAAAATCAGGTCAAAAGCAAAAGGCAGAGAACCTTCACAGCGAGGACAGCTCTCATATAGAAGGAACTTTGTGGGCAAGGTTCATCCCATCTTATTTTCTCTTTCCAGCAAGAAGACCGAAAGAGACTCATTTCAGGAAAGCATTGATTTCCTGAACAGGCTGGACAGCTATTTAAACCGAGCGGTGGTCGGGGTGAGGGACTTCAGGAGTAAACTCGCCCTCGTGGTCACGTGGGAAAACGTCACGACAAGAACATGCGGCATGAAGTCTTGTCCGGTACGACTCATTTACATGGCTGTTCCCCCCCTCCCCCTCAATGTCGTTGCTGTTGTGAGTGATGTTGCTGTTGTCGTTTTTTTTACTTTGAAAGTTGCTTTTTTGTCAGAATTGCTTTGATGATTATTATTATTGTTATTATTATTATTATTATTATTATTCGTTGACTTCAGTTAAAAAATACAACAATGAGCGATTGTATTGGGTCAATTTTCTGGTTCAAATGTTCAAATGTTTAAAACGTTTGTAAATTTTGCTATGTTTGTAACTAACTGTTTAACTTATTCGATGCGTGCCGTACTTTAACCCATCATGACAGCTTTTTATTAATACATTTCATGCATATTTGTTGTCTGTTTTCAGTCAAACACATTTCAAGTGGTCCTCGTGGCGAACGAACAGAGCACCTTTGCCATCTTCAACTACTTCAAAATGAACATCTCCTACGATGAACATCATCTGGTATTATGCACACACACACACACACACACACACACACACACACACACACACACACTACACACACACACACACACCAGGGGTGAGTCGGTTTCCTATCGAAGTAGGGGGGTGGTTACGTTTGAGCCGATCGACTCCGAACAACGGACGAATCACGGCGGATAACAAAAAACGCTTAGGGCATAACGTCTTTTGTCCACCAAGACTGAATGTGATTTCAAAGACGGGGCACCGAAAAGAGGTCTGAAAGAATTTTGACCCCAGCTGGGTTTGAACCTACGACCTTTTGGACGAGAGTCGAAGGCTGTACCAACTGAGCTACCCAGCTCCCCCACGGCAGATAACCAGATTCTATTTTAAGCAGCGCATAGTCAACACTGACTCAAAACATCATGTCTGCAAGAGGCATAGATCCTCATGAGCCCGGAGGGCACATGAGGATCTATGCCACTTGGCGATATTTGGAGTGTTGTCTTCATCTATGATGCACGCCGGTTACCCGCCGTGATTTCGCTCTCGTAATATCCTTCTTTAAAGAAGTTACGACGAATAACTAGCTGGTACTATACAAATATACAACACTCCAAACATCTCCGAAAGCCACAGAATAATCTGTGCCTGTTGGAGATGTTTGGAGTGTTCAGGGGCGGATCTGAGGGGGAGGGCGGTCCAGGTGTTCCGGACCCTCTCCCACCCACCCCACTCCGAATTCTTTAAAATGCTATAATAAAGTCACTTTTGGGGGCGTTCACACCGCCCGCCCCCCCCCCCCCCTCCCGCCAATTTTTTTTCCATGGCGAATCTCGACACACACACGCTTCCCCCCTCCCCCTCCCCGTTGTTTGATATTTTGGAAAGTAGTGAGTGTCTTGACACATAACCCTCCCCGCCTCCCCCCCCCCCCCTTCTCTTCCGTTGTTTGATTTTTACTGCCACTGGAAGGTCTAGCGCCGGGGAGGCCTTTTGTGTCGGGTTGAAGGTCCCAAACAAAAACGTGGAACCCCTCCTCCTCCCTCCTCCCCAATTGAGGTAACTGATCCGCCCCTGAATGTTGTATATGCTGATGATCTCGTTGGTCGTTGGGAGTCCGTTGATGGGAATCGTTCGTTGCAAACGAAGCCTCACTTTTACTTTCGGAACATTTTACGTTACGCAAGACATTGAATGTTCGCAAACGCGATCGTTCCTTCTAGACTCCAAAAATATAAAACAAACGGAACGAGATATCGAGAGAAAGAACAGAAAGGCGATTTTCCTTCTCGTTTGAAATCGTTATTCACTTTCCCAACTTTTCCAGGCCGGAATGAATGGGGGCAACCGAAGAGGCTGGAAGGACATCGTTGCCTGTGATAACGTCTGTCAGAAGAAGTACAAAGTAAAGTACCGTATAACGTCGTTGGAGTCTGGTTCCGGAAGTGACGTGCAAGGCCGCTACATCATGCGGATTGACGATGACGTCATCATAAGAGGCGGATGTATTCCGAGAGGTCTGGATATAGGTAAGTGGTGTTTTCTGTGATTAACCCTTTTAGCCCCGACGCACAGCACCTGAAGATGGGCCGACAATGATAATTCAAGGGTCGTGCCAGATTAGCTTGGCGCCAAGCTAATCTGACACTATCCTCGAATTATCATGGTTGATCCATCTCCTGCAACACGGACATAGTCAGTCATTAGGTAATGCCTTCAAAATTTGGGAAATGCGGTTTTGGACTTGAATGGGTTAATCAGTCAATGGGTTACTAATCTAAAGTGATTTTTCATACTGACATGCAAGTCTTGGAGAATATGACGACAGTCATAACGGTTAAGGGGTGATTATGCGAGTTTTCACCGCTGTGCGTATTTTGTGGGTAACAGCTGCGGCGGAGGTGTACCCCCAGGAGACAGGGATGTTTGGGGGCCAGATGCTGTCGGTATCCGGAGAATGTCACACTAAGGGTTCACCGATATACTGCCGATTCGCTCAGGATAATAACTTTGTAGGTGCATATTATTATTATCATCATCATCATCATCATCATTAGTGTTATAGTTATTATTATCATTATTGGTATTTTTATTATTATCATTATTCATTATTGGTATTTTATTATTATGATATCATTGTCACCATTATTGATATTATCTTTATTTTAAAATTTATTATCATCATTAGTCATATTATTATTCTTATTATTATATCATCATTGTTACCATTTTTATTATTATAATTATTATCAGTTATCAGTATTGGTAGTAGTATTATTTGTTAATTTTATTATTACCATCATTATTATTATCATTATTATTATTTCATTTATATACATTATATCCAGGAGTCAGTCATTCATTCTATTTTGACCCTTTGGCTGTCGGTACACCCGAAGCATTAATTTATTTTCTTCTTAATTTAGTTTCATATCGTCTATCCCAGATCAGTGACGGTACGATGGAGAGCAAATTCAAGGGAAGGTGCCCCGTGCCTTTGCTGACCACGCGCGGCTGGCCGGTGACTGTGGAACTGTCCACGGACCGAACGACGTGGAAGCATAAAACCTTCATCACTGTCGGTGAGAAAATCCTCCCCCATTAAGCGAAAGGTACTCGGGCCGACTTCGGACTTCGTCGGCCCGATGACCTCTTGCTCCACTGCGTCTGCTTCTTTTGTTCCCAACACGCTTGGACCGCAACCCAAGAAACATCAGGCTCTGACGGTTCGGTTGGTTTACTGGTTGTTTGGCGAGTTTGTACAGGCGGTATTGGTAGGTTGGTTGGATTGTTAACCCTTGGCGTGTCGGTAGCGGGTTTTGTCACGATGATTCCTGTAGGAATCATCGCGATTAAACCCGCTATCGACGCGCGAAGGGTTAATTAGTTAGTATGTTGCTTGACGTTTTGGTTGCTTGACAGCTTACTTTTAACGCTCATGATTCAGTTGATCAACGAGTGCACACCGTTGAATTTGCACTACGCTTCGACTTTCATTGCTCGTCCAACTGCCGCTGTACATAGTCGGTCAGTTGGTGCATAAGTGTGAATAAGTGACTCCCTGACAGTCACTGGAATTAATCTTTAACACATCAGTTCTGCCCCAGGACCGAAATCCCCAAATTTTGAAGTTGCCCTCTGATGGACTGTATTACAATTCTTAGACAGATCCAGCATGACAGTTCAAGGGTGGTGCCAGAATAGCTTGGCGCCTATGGGCGCCAAGCTATTCTGGCACTGCCCTTGAACTATCATGCTCGATCGTGGTCTTGCTGTGGTGAGTCAGGGCTGAAAGAGTTAACTCATTTCAGACTTGCTGCTTTGGGATATGCAGCGTAAAGCCGCGAATGTGTTAGTGAAATATTTCTGAAGCCATTTCAGGTTGAACACCAAACAGCCCATCCGGCTATGCAGGGACCAGCGAGAGGTATAGGTCTGCATGAGCTCACGCGACTGCGGGTGATTATAAATACGTCTGCGCCTCTTTCATTTGAGTTGTGCAGCTGGATGATATCTGGCGACTGCGGGGGCCGCTCATGCCGAGAATATTTACCTCTTGCAGTTGGTAGTTTAATTTTTTCTCGGCAGTTGACTCATTCGAGACGTGCTGCCTCCAGATACGCGGCACGTCTCGAATGAGTTAAGGGGTTAAGCCTGAGCGCATGTGACAGACGAGTAAAATTAAATATATATGTACCCAGTCCTGCCCAGCCGGCTGCCCTCGCCAGTACGGCTATCAGCAGAGCAGACTGCAAAGTGGTTGTCAACAACTCCGGACACTTTGACTGTGGGTTGGAACGCCAGCCGACTCACCACCAGAACTGACGCTAATGTGGAGATCAACCTCATCGGCTACAGAGAGCATGGGGACAGGGTTAGTAATTCAACTTTTAAGGCCACCCGAAGATGGAAACAGCGCAGGTGGTAGAGCGTTCGAGTCTCGACCGAACGTTCGCGAGTTCGAATCCTCCTGGGGTCAATTTTTTCAGACTCTATTAACCCCTTTCATTCTGATACACCACTGCTTGAAATTAATTTGACTGTGATAGTTAAAGGGTGGTTCCAAAATAGCTTGGCGCCTCACTAAAATGGTTTATCTATCTCTAATCTGTAATGTAGCCTTCATAGCAAATAAGCAAATTAAAAAACAAGAACAGCCTCATATTTAATGGGTTAAGTGCCCCCCCCCCCCCCCCCCCCCCCCCGTTTTTTAAATCATCTTCGTGGTAGACAAAAAATGTGAAGCCTTAATCATTTAACGGTTATCGTTGTTTGTTTTTTCTCTCTTTTTATAGATAGATTGTTTCTTTAATCGTGTTTTTCAGACTGAGTTTAAGCCTCTGCGTACCATCGCCCAAGACGTTCACAACGCAGACGGCCAGTTCACGTTCGACCCGGCTGCGTACGCGTGTGACTCTGATTGTAATCAGTTCGAGATTGGCATGGTGCAGATCAAGCTCAAGGATGATGACGTTGACGCGCTCACAGTCTACCAGTACGTATCAGTTTATAGATGTTAGACGATAATTCTAGTCCCTTTCACGCCAGCGGAAGCAGGTTGCGTTTTGAAATCATTGTCAAAATACGTCAGTGTTCTCAGCCGTCGAAAGTACATGGATACGAAGTGGTTTAAGCAAGAGACATTGATACGCATGAGTCCCCTGTGGGGCGGCATCATGAGGATATATATATATATATATATATATATATATATATATATATATTATATATATATATATATATATATATATATATATATATATATATATATATATATATATATATATATATATATATATATATATATATATATATATATATAATCTTGTTGTATTTAACCACTTTCCTACCAAGTGGATGCAGACAATGTTTATGAAAATTTAGTCAATTCAAAGCCAATGAGCCGAATACGTCCAAGGACCATACATACAAAGTAGTTTCAGCAAGAGGCATAGATCCCCTTGAGCCCTCGCAACTGCGGGGGCTCATGTGGATCTTTACCTCGTGCAATTGGGTGGTGTTCACATTTTCTCGGTAGTGAAGTGGTTAACATGCCCTATATTTTCAGAGCCATCAACTATGGACCAATTCCGCTAGGCTGGTACGTGAACAGTCACATGACAAACGTGTACGGGTCAACCTGGCCGGAAGCTAAATGCAAGGTTTGGGACAACCAAGACCGGAAGATGACGTCTTGGCTAGACCACCTTCTACCCTGCCCCTGCACGCTGAGTCAGGCTTTGGCCGACTGGGGGCGTTGGCAACCGGATATGGGCTGCAACATGTACAGCGGAAGCGTGTGCCGGTATCACATAGGAGCCAAGCACTGTGTCCGCTCGGTCCATCCATCGTAAGTCTCTAATCTGGCACTAACCTTGAGTTGAAAGAGATGGAGAGAAACTTACTTTATGAAATGAAACGACATGAAATAAAACGGAATGAAACGAAATTAAATGAAACCAAATGAAATTTTTATTTTCCTAGGACAAAACAATAGATGCGCAGACCTGTTTTCATTCTTGTCCTTGCTACACACTACCCCCCCCCCCCCCTAAAAGTACACAAAATCTCTCTTGTACACGTATACACACACACGCACACACACATATAAGTGAGTCTATGTACGGGCCATCCGTATATATATGCACGTAAGAGCCTAAAGGCTCACGGGGGTGAGTTGTGCTCACGATCGACGTCACACAGTTGAAGAGCGGCTCCGCACATTTTTAGCATTTTGCAACATAATTACTTAATGAGTGACTTTAGAACAACGACAGGGTGATTCAGCTCATCATGCCGATCAGTTCGGTAGCTTTTTGTGCCATTTGCGGTACCTTTTACTGGACTTTTCAAAACTTCATGGCTCGCAAAGCACAGAGGAAGGCAGCCCTACGTTACCGCACTGTCAGTGTCAGCGGACCGGTGGCAGTCATTCTCGTGTTTTTGGTCGGCTTTCTGCTCCGGTGTGGCGATGTCGAAGCGAACCCAGGCCCACCGAAACGACAGACTCTTTTGACATGCCAGGGGAACCAAGACAACCAGTCGCCCGGGGGTGAGGCAAACGCAGTGTCTGAGCCGACCATTGCTGATGTGTTTAAAATGTTGAATGTGATGGACAAAAAGATGGACAGTATGAAAGCTACAATGCAGGAGCAAATGGACAAAATTCAGAGTGACTTTACTGCGGTGATGAAAGAAAACAAAGAGTTGAAGGAGAAAGTTACGCAGCTGGAGGATAAGCTGGATGATTTGGAGGGGCGGAGCAGACGCAAGAATCTGATCTTTCACGGAATCCCCCACCCCCAGGGGCGCTCAGAGACTTGGGCGGACTGTGAGAAAGCTGTCAAGTCAATGTTGAAGGACGAGATGGGCATAGAGGAGGAGATCGAGGTGGAGCGTGCCCATCGTCTGAAGGGGGGCAAGGCGCCCCACCCCATCATCGTGTGCTTCAACAAGTACAAAGACAAGGAGCGGATCCTGTTTGAGCGAAGAACGCTGAAGGAGAACAAGTCCCGGGTCTACATCTCTGAGGACTTCACCCCTCGGGTGAGGGACGTGCGCCGCAAGCTGCTACCCTTCCTCAAGGAGGCCAAGCAGGCGGGGAAGAAGGCCTTCCTCCGCTTCGACTCCCTCGTTGTTGAGGGAAAGACCCACGCATACGACGCTGCTACCCAGAGGCCTGTGGAGCGCAGGGGGCAGAAATGAGGGGCAGGCCGGCATGTTGACCCAGCAACCAGGAGAAGACAGCCCGTCCCTCATTCAGACCCCCAGGACCCCCACCATGTGTCTTCAAAGGACGACTTACCTGCACACACATGCGCTCAAGTGCCCATACTCAAACCCACACCCGCACACTGTGATGATGAAAGCGGTAGTGATGAAAGTGGTAGTGATGAAAGTGGTAGCTCTATGTTTCGCATCGTGGCATGGAATATCCAAGGTCTTGTAAATAAGCTGAAAAGTGTTTCTTTTAGGCAGTTCTGTGAAAAGTGTCAAATTTTTGCATTTTCAGAGATCTGGTCGTGTAAGCAAAATGTTATAGAGGATACCTTTCCAGAGTATCAGGTGTTTTTTTCACCACGTACGCAAAAGTTAAAAGGGGGCGTGGCCGTGTGTGTACATAAATCTATAGCCTGTCATGTGTTGCGTTTAATGCAGGCAGCTGAGGATATTGTGTTTCTAAAGATCGGTAAGTCTGTTTTGAATTCTGCATCTGATGTTCTGGCAGCATTTGTGTATGTGGCTCCAGAGCGTTCTGTTGTATATGGTGAAGATAACGTTGATGGTTTTGAAGTGTTAGAAAACTACATGTCTCAAGTGTTACGTGCTCACCCTGAGCTGCCTTGGCTATTATGTGGCGATTTTAACGCCCGCACTGCCGGTCTGTCTGATACTGATTTTATTGATGACAATACACACGTGCAGCCTTTACTGGAATTAACAGATCTGCTAGAGGATGTACCACAAAGCCCGCGGAGGTCAAAAGATATTGGCGTAAACAGTTTTGGTCGGAAACTGATAGAACTATGTCAAGAGTACTGTTTGTTTATTGTCAATGGCAGAACGAAAGGTGACAGTGAGGGAGAAATTACGTGCGTGGCCAACAGAGGCAAAAGTGTGGTGGACTACTGTATTTGCTCTAAATCCGTGTTTGACATAGTGACCGATATGTTTGTTGCAGACAGGTGTGAGTCAGACCATTTCCCCATTGTAACCACGTTTACTTCTATTCAGTCTGTTTATTCATGTGATGATGATGATTTAAATAATGATATAATACTAGAGGAAGGGGTTAAATTTGTTTGGAAAGAAAACTACGCTGAATCCTTTTGGGCATACATTGAAGATAATCAGGAGACTCAGTTTCAACACTTTTTGTCAGCGCTTGACTCGAGTGTAGAAGAAGGGTCGGCCTGTTTTATAGCATTCATTCAGAAGGCAGCTGACAAAATGAGGTCAGGTAAGAAGGTAGGTGAATCCCGTGCACAGCCGCCGTGGTGGGACTCGGACTGCGAGTTAGCAAAACAAAACAAGTACATACAGTTGAAGCAGTTCAGACACACAAACACACATGACGACTTAGGGAAGTATCTGGACATGAAGAAAGAATTTAAGAAGTTGTGTAAAACAAAACAAGTAGAGTACAACGCACGGGTTTTGAATGAGCTCAACGATGCATGTAATGATGCAAACTCAAGAACATTTTGGCAAAAAATAAAGTCTCTGACTGGCGTTAAAAAGTTGTGTTCTGATGTCATTTCACCACGCGTGTGGTATGATTATTTTCGTAATTTGCTAAATGTGGATCAGAATGTTGATGATTCAGGTTTCAGCAGACAGGCCGAGGGTGTTTTGAATGACCATATATCTGATGATTGTGATGGTTGTCATAATGCAAAATTTGACGAGGAAATCACGCAGGATGAAATTCGCAGTGCTATTAATAGCATGAAGAAAGGGAAAGCATCAGGCCCTGATGGCTTGCCCACTGACCTTTTTCATCATGCAGGTGAGATCCTTGTGAAATTTCTGCATCCTTTGTTCAATCGTGTGTTTCAAAGTGCGGAATACCCTGAAAGCTGGACCATGGCTGTGATATTTCCACTACACAAAAAGGGTAACCCTAGAAATGTTGACAACTACAGAGGAATTTCTCTTCTGAACGTTATCAGTAAGTTGTACAGTTTTGTCATTAACAACAGGTTGGTGCGTTTTTGTGAAGAGAATGATTGTATTCCTGAGGCTCAAGCTGGCTTCCGTAAAGGGCACAGTACTATAGACAACATTTTTTGCTTACAGGCACTAGTGCAAAAGTATCTTAGCAAGCAGGGTGGCCGTTTTTACACCATGTACGTAGATTTTTCTAAAGCTTACGACAGTGTGCACAGGACAAAACTGTTGTATCTCTTGTTACGTAAAGGAGTTCATGGAAAGTTGCTTCAGACACTTGAGATTATGTACAAACATGTAAAAGCTGCTGTAAGGGTTGGAACCAAAGTTACCGACTACTTTGATTGCATGTCAGGGGTGCGACAAGGTTGTGTGTTGAGCCCACTGCTGTTTTCTATCTTTCTTTCAGAATTTGAGACAGAAATATCATCGTGCGGTGCACGTGGCATTGATATTTTTGCAGACCCACTGGGTATTTTCCTTCTTATGTATGCTGATGATATAGCCATTGTCTCTGACTCTGTAGCAGATCTCCAAAAGAAAATTAATTGTTTAGAAAAATACTGTAAAAAATGGGGTCTCACTGTGAACATGGACAAGACAAAAGTGGTGGTCTTCAAAAATAGAGGTTTTGTGAAAAATTGTGAAAAATGGTTTTATGCTGACAAGCAGATTCAAGTCGAGTCCAGTTATACTTACCTTGGTGTGATATTTTCCTCTACTCTGAACTGGGCTAGATGTGTAGAAAACTTAGCTGGAAAAGCCAGGAGAGCAGTTGCAGGTATCAAAAGACTATACTTTAAATTACAAAACTTGCCAGCTGACACTGTTTTTCACATTTTTGATGTCAAGATTAAACCCATTGTGCTATACGGGTCAGAGGTTTGGGGTTTCCAGAGACATGATGTAATTGAGCAGGTTCATATAAAGGTTTGTAAAACTGATGGTCCTTGGTGTTGGAAGAGATGTAAAAAACAATATTGCGCTGGGTGAGTGTGGAAGATTCCCTATGTATATTGATGCCTATGTTCGAATGGTGAAGTACTGGTGCAGACTTCTTACCATGTCAGAAAACAGATACCCAAGACAGTGTTACACGATGTTATGTATGCATGATGCTTCAGGTAGATCGAACTGGGCTACGCAAATAAAGACTCTATTGTGTATGCACGGGTTTGGGTATGTATGGGAAATGCAGTCAGTTGGAAACACTCCTCTGTTCATTCAGATATTCAAAGATCGGCTGATGGATTGTTTCCGACAGGACTGGCATGCATCCCTTTCCTCAAACACAGAATACTGCCATTACCACCCAGAAATACTTAGAGCCAGTTACATAGGGCAGCTGAACTCTTGTGAACTCAGGCGGGCAATATGTTTACTTAGATGTAACCGTTTACCTTTAAACGGAGTATCCAGATTTGGAAAACCCATCACTAATCCAGAATGTAATTCATGTGATTGGCATAAGGCTGAAGATTTGTGTCATTTTCTGTTCGAGTGTCCAAAATATTCCCCTTTACGTAAAAAGTACATTCCACTGTTTTACTACAGATTCCCATCCGATCTTAAAGTTCAGCTGCTGTGTGGAAACCTACATGATAAACTGGTTTTTAAAGTTGCTATGTATATTTCAGGTTGCCTTAAATTAAGGAATTAGAGGGATTTGCTTTGAACTTTTCTTGTTTTTTTGTTTATTTATGTGCGCTGATGTAATGCTATATGAGTGTGTTTTACAACCACCTTCCTGTATTTTCTGGTTGTAAATTGTATTTTGTGTTCATATGGGCCAGATGGCCTGCAAAAACTGAAATAAATTTATTATTATTATTATTATTACACACACACACACACACACACACACACACACACACACACACACACACATGCGTGCGATTGCGTGCACAGGTTTGTGCCAGATTAGCTTGGCGCCTATAGGTGAGAGAGAGAGAGAGAGAAAGAGAGAGAGAGAGAGATGATGATGATGATGATGATGAAACTTTATTTATCAACGGTAAAATGTTTTGACAGAAACAAATCGTCATTTTACAAACTTGCCGTTGCTAACATCTACAACATAAAATGGGTTTTTAAAAAAAGACATTATATTTATACACATTATTTCATGCAACAATAATGTTTAAAAGAATAAAAGCAAAATAACAATAAAATTAAAAAAATTATATACATAAAATAATAGTAACACTCAACATTCATCTTATACCACACACACACACACACACTATACATAAATGCATGTTTTGCATGAAAGTATTAACCATCATGGCTTGTTTAAATAAATCTCAGTGATGTTATGTTTGGCTCATCACGTAATCGAAGAGAGAGAGAGAGAGAGAGAGTTGCTTCTCTTTCATATTTACTCAAATACAGTTGCTAGGCCTACTTCAACGCCGACGCATGAAGGATATTCTGATGATTTCATTTGGCAGCAGACGGTTTTCTGAAATCAGGAGTAGAACAAATTCCCGCGTGGTTCGCCGAAAACAGTGGTTTAAAAGTCATATTGCATGTTTGTCCGGGAATTTTAATGTAGGCCTACTATTTGCGTCTAAGAACTCGCAGTGTTTGACCTCTTTCTGATTTACGGAAAACGTATATTTCAGACCGGATGGTGCAGGGAACCAGTGTTGTTACGAACAAGATGGATCCCTTCGCTACGCAGCCGACACTTTCGAAGGTGAGAGCTGTCTACAGTTCCATTTCTCTGTTGTCTTTTGTTCAGGTCATCACCTAAACTATAGCCAACCGCACCACCACCCCCTCCATCCTCTCCTGCACGTCCTAAAGGATACCACAACCAGCTGCACTTTTGTCATGCGAGAAAAAATCAGGAGGTCAACGATCCAATGTTCTGACTATAATTACGCTGACGTCTTGGGCACCCGACGCTCCTGTTGAGGTTAAATCAGCTCAAACATGTCGTTAACTCATTCGAGACGTGCCGCATCCGGATACGCGGCATAAGCCGCGTATCAGAATGCAGCGCGTCTCAAATGTGTTACCAATCGACATCGGTTTATAAATGAGTTCACTGATAAATATGTTTGGCCTTTTTTTATACAGCAAGCATACCTCTTTAAAACCTCTGGCTGTCGGTAGCGAGTTTTTTTCGCGCGGATTCCCGAAGAAATCTTCGTGACAAAAACAGATACCGACTACCAAAGCATTAAAGTACCATTACGCGTAAATTTGAAGACACGTTTCAGCACCATTTGAGTTTATTATGACGTGTCGACACACCTAATAAGTTTTAACAGCAGTTTAGACACGCAGCAAAAGCACACGAGCAATCGTACTTATCTATTTAGCACAGACGTTAGCGTGTCAATCTATTCTTAGCTGTTTCAGTCTCGCACTGATAGCGTTATATTTATAGGCCGGAGTAGTCATTGTCATGTTACTTGATTTAAAGACGACTTGTGCCGAACTGGATTCTCCTATGTCTAAATTAACCATAACTAGACCTTTGTGTAGCGTGTCGTAACTATCTGTTACAGAAGTATATCTTTAACAGTTACAGCGGTAGTGGGCCTTTAAACCTCAGACAGTCGGCGGCTTTTCCTTGTTCCTTGTATCCTACAGCCCACAAAACGTCCAGGAATTCTTTACCTACGGATGTCGACTTCTGCCGCCGCGAGATTACTTCGCCTAAAATACTATCGGCGGCTAGATCCGCACAGCCAAGGTTCGCTTGCAGTGTGTGTGCTTAGCTAATTTTAGCGCTGGATGTTTCATTACAAGCCATTACTTGGCATGCGCCCCGGAACCAGAAACGAACTCTTAACAAACTTACTTGATGGCAGAGTACATACTGCAGAATATTTTCTTAGTAAGCTCAGATTTTCTAGTCAAGATTGCCCTAATAAAACAGTTTAGTATAGGATAGGAAAGACCCATACGCTCTCATCCCTACCCATCAGAAGTCTTCCCAGAGTTTCTTTCGATATTGTACCAATATCGGCCCGATTTACCTAACAAAACACTACTTCACGGACTTCACATTTATTTATTTATTTTATTTATTTATTTATTTATTTGTTTTTGCCTGAAGGGTCCACCCCTGATGCGTCGCACGACTGGGGCTCTGCGCCGTACGGTGCCCCCGGAATGGTGCCCTCGCTGTCTCACTGGCTAAAGGACGTGGTGACGTTTTACTACTGCTGCCTGTGGACTAAACCAGAGAAAGGCGCAGTCTGCAAACATTACATGGACCGGCGTCCGACGAAAGACTGCGTTCACTACGTCCCTCCGGCGTCGGGTAAGAAGTGTGTGAAAGGAGCCGTATCTTCTCTCATTGGTCAGGTTTTGTTTGTGTCACGACACGCCTGACGGAGTCAGGGCGCCGTGGACAATGTAAGCGCTAGTCGCTCGAGAAGCCCACCCACTCTAAATAAATCACACAACGCCAGTGATAAACAACAAACAAATCTTTTATTACCTACTCTTACTCTAACCCCCACCCCAACCCACTAACGCCCCAAACCCTCACACATACCCACACATGCACTCATATAACGTATTAACACATGAAAAAAATTAACAGATAACAATGACTAACAAGTGAAAATGACTTAACAGGCGAAAATGACTAACAGGTGAAAATGGCTAACAGGTGAGAATGACTAACAGGTGAAAATCGGCAATGGCTATACAAGGCGGGTACTCTGTCTCTGTACAGTGTCCTCTGTCCCACACTAGACAGGGTGGCTCGTAACGTAAGAGTACTACCCCTACACCGCAGAACACCGTAGCCGCGCTTGCCCACGCACGCCTGTGACCGACGCGCAGAACGTAGAATCAGCCCGCTGTAGCCCAACGTCAAAGTACTTGTCCAACAGGACTGGCTAGCGAAGGCGTTCCAGCTCCCGATGATGCGTCACCGTTGGTCATGGAAGATGAAGAGATCGAAGAACGACGAAATCTTCGAAGTGCACTGGAAAAGGGCGCATTGTCAGTCAAAGTGCCAACACAGTTAATTCTGGCCCAACACGCATCTACTCACAAACTACGTGAGTTGTGTCTCATCTCACCCTAATACCCGCCTTGGCCATATTAAATATACAATCGTGGATAAAAAAGATTCCTATGTACATTCCACATTTACCAGGTCTGCACTATTCCATTACATTAACATTAAGCTAGCACAACCACTTTTGTATAATAACATTGCCACTGCTAAAACCAACATTATCAAAATATCCACATGTTGACATACAAAGATATGAAATAATCACCAGCAACCACCCCACGTGACAATCTTATTACATTACATCTAGGACTTAATACAAATATATTTGAAAGGATACCCACTTTAATTCATTTTGACAACATGGCCCTTTAAATATACTCACTCGGCGACAGCCGAACATAAACAATATGACTAAATCCGACACCCACGGCCACATTACAACCCAACCTAAAAAACATGGTTAAAGACTTGATTAAAACATCACTAAAAAACTAGACGAACATACCCTTCCGAACCTATGTACACATTCACACACCCGAGAGCACAGCAGCTAACTGAGAAAAATGGCATGAATAATTACCTGTCACTGGTGAGTCCTCCGGCAGGACGAGACAAACAAGACGAACACGAACCGGAGGGGTCTTCTGTTGAGTAGCAGCCGTGGTCACTAGTCTCTCGGACACCCACACCCAGGAACACTGGCCGTGGTCTTGCAGGGAGGGTAACACAACCCTCACACAGCTTGTCAGGGGCTCCAAACGAGGCCGCACCCTGACCCAGACTCTCACTGCGCTAGCTAACTCCGCTGACTGACTGTAATATCCCTCTGCTACCTCGCAGTTTAACTTTACTCTGAACACTCCTCGGTTAACGCTACCCGGCGAAAGCGTGCAACCGCTGTACTCGCTCACCGTTAAGCTTGCTGCACGGGCTTTACGCTTACGCTCACACTACATTTATTAATTTCCCTAACCTAAGGCTATTTACAGAAGTCGGCGACCTACATTTATTAACAAAAAAACGACTTGGCGAAAAAATAAAACAACATGTCACATCCGTTACGTGACAGTTTGCAACGAACCACTCCCAACAACAAACCACTCCCAACAACGAACGCGAGCGAAGTCACGGTGGCCGGATAGCAGACTTGTGCGATATGCATAGACAACACTCCAAACATCTCCAAGAGGCATAGATCCTCATGCGCCCGGAGGGCGCATGAGGATCTATGCCTCTTGGAGATGTTTGGAGTGTTGTCTGTGCTTATGGTATAGGTCGGTCAGCAACTGTCGTTCGTAGTCAGTAGTCGTTCGTTTTAAACGTAATCTCAATATCCAGCCCTGACGCACTAAAGCTGAAGAGATAGATAAGTGGACAGGTGATGGACACCCCTCCCCCAATCTATAGATTTATTTGATCCTCTCCGTATTTAGACAAACCCACTCGACCAATTACCACCAATACCTTTATTACCTAGCCATTTTAGTTCCACTCCAGAAATCATTCAAGCAACGATTTTTGATCAGCTACCAACCTGCGATTATTAAGCCAGATCCCCCACCCAACCTAAATTATTAATGCTGTCATTGACTACTATCAGCCGTTTTCGGGAAATGACTACTTGCGCCATTGTGGGAATTCCCGTTAGGCATAATTTCCACATCACCCACCCAAAAGTAAGTGACGTCAATGTTGCCAATAACAACGCCACGTGTCAACTCGTGACCCTAGTCTCGTGATCAAGTATTGCGTCGTTGAGACGTTCGTAGGGCGTGAAGACGAACATTCTCGATCTTTCCATTACTTTGTGTTGGAGTGCGGTTGTGTTCTCAGAGTGACGGACTAACTTATCCGGTGATAGCACTAAATCTTGTAAAATATCCTACGTGGTGAGCAGTAAGTGACTGTTAATTGAACGCTGACTAACGTAAGTTACAAATGACTGGTAGTTTGACGATAATTTGACTGTTAAACTTGTAATATTTCAGTGCGCTATTGTTAACCAGAGAGTCTTATTCTCGTCAGTTACGTGATTTAGCCAAGCTGTTACGTAGGTATCGAAAATTTCATTTTCTGGCACTGCCTTTTCGGAAGGTGTATGGTTTGCGAAAGCAAATTAAAGAAATGTTAAAAGTCCCGGAAATAGCCGCTAATACCGTCAATACGACGCTTCAAATTTGATGAGAAACAGTAAGTGTAGTCAAAATGAGACAGAACACAGTCAATCCAATTTTGGCAACCGCGTTCTTGAATCAGTGGCAGGGTGGTTTGAAGGTGTTAACACAATATTGAGCTTTCTCAACTTTCTTGCCATGGACAACTAAGAAATTTGAAGACAGAACACAGAGTTAAATGACTCTGTTTAAGGGTCTTATGTTGGCTGTGTGGTAAACAAAGGACTGACCATGGAAACGGCGCTCATGCCATGAGCGCGGAATATGTAGTACTAGGTCATAGGGTCTTAGTAACAGTGTAAATAAATGACGTAGTACGATAGAAACGGCGCTCATGCCATGAGCGCGGAATATGTAGTACTAGGTCATAGGGTCTTAGTAACAGTGTAAATAAATGACGTAGTACGATAGAAACGGCGCTCATACCATGAGCGCGGTATAGGACCTTAGTAACAGTCTAAGTGCGCAGTGTCAATTTGAGTACACAGACGGTGTATCGCGTGTCATACAACGGTGTTTTCACCTGACGGTGTTTTGCGGACGAGTCTACAATATTCATGCTGAATAAAGATTTTGTGTTTGTTTGTCTGTCTGTCTATGCGTGTGAGTGTGTGCGTATGTATGCGTGCGTGTGTATGTACGTGTGCGTGTATGAGTGTGTGTGTAAGTGCATGCGTGTATGAGTATGCGTGCGTGTGTTCGTCTGTATGTATGTGTGCGTGTGTATGTATGTATGTATGAGTCTGTGTGAATGCGTGCGTATGTTTGTCTGTGTGCGTGTGTATGTATGTATGTATGCATGCGTGTGTTCGTCTGTGTGAATGCATGCGTGCGTGCATGAGTGTGTGTGTAGGTATGTGTGAGTGCATGCGTGCGTGTGCGTGCGTGTGTGATTATGCGTGTCGGAATGCGCCTGTAATGTGTGTGTGTGTGTGTGTGCGTGTGTGTGTGAGTATGTAAATCCCGTTAATCGGGGGACACACACAGGTTATACACCCACAAACGGGGACTTCCAGTAAACGGGGGACGTCCCCGGTTTGTATGGTTAGTGTGTGTGAGTGAGAGTGCGAGTGTGTGTGCGTCTGTGTTTGCTTGCGTGTGTGTTTGTGTGCGTGCGTGTATATATGTGTGTTAGAGATATAAGAAATGACATTCCAAGAACATTTTTTTTTTATTGTCTCTGTGCCAATACCCCCCAAAACATAGTTATTTAAATAATAACCACACACACACACACACACACACACACACAAAAACTATTGCTATATGCACTTGATAACAAATTATTTAAGTTACCTACAGATACTTGTTAACAAATTTCCAAAGTCACTTATAACTGGCAAATAACTTTACAGGTAAACTTTTAAGAACCTATAATTAGTTATTAAGTGACTTAATAATAAGTTATAAGTGACTTAAGTCAAGAACTTATAAGAACTTAAACTAACAAAATGTAAGTTCTTGACTCAAGTCACAACTTACTCAGACAGATTTGACAAGATACAAGGACAACAAGAAAACTTTTTTTTTAGTAATAGTCAGGTGGTGGTGGTGGTGCTGATGGGGTTAAATAGTTAGGTGGCATGTCACCTTTTTGCGAAGTGTATGACATTAATAAATGATTACCAAATCTGATTTTTATTTGTTTAAAAGATTGTGTAGTTTTTCTGTGGTTTCCTGAACACCGATCCTTTTCCCCATCTCTAAAAAACTAGCCTTTACTTCTTCAACATTCACGGGAGATTGACTACGCATTTTATTTTGTATTTCAGACTTCTGTTTTTTGTAATTATTTAAATCATCCTGGACCCGCTTAAATTCCTCGTCATCAATAAAATTATCGTTCAATGCCTTACTGATAATAAGTTTCATACTGCTCAGCTTTGCACCAGCAAGCGTACTCAATGCTTTATGTTTCTGTAATTTTGTGTGAAACCTCTTGTTCAAGGCCTCCAAACCAAAGCATGCTAGGCATGTAGCAACGCTAACACCCTCAACTGCTATTCCAGCCAAACTCCCAATTCCTGTGGCGAACAGAACGATACCCCCTACAGAACATGAAGCTGAAACTGCACCAATAGCCATAGAAGTGTTTTGAACAGAATTGAAAACGGTCTTATACCGTCTTTTGCACCGTGAATATTTTGCTTCTTCTCCTTCCAAATATTTCAAAGCTTCTGTAATATTATTTAATCTGAATGCATCTGCCTGTAATGTTTTATCTGAAGCAATTGTCACCTGTGGATCAGGCGCAAGTGTTGTTTTAGTCATCTCATTTGTTTCAGTCGGCTCAAGCGTCGGTAGTTGCGGATAGAAGTGTACCATTTTTTTTTATTGACAAATATTTTTTTTTTATTTAATCAGCAATTACATTTTGCAACTCTTCAAAAGTATACAATTTGCTGGCATAATAAAATGCAACAAGATCAATGTGTTCAAGGTTTATGTAAGTTAGACGAACAAAAGTTGTTTTGTCGACCACCACCTTGACAGCTGGAACACTACTCGAAACATTAATAACATCACCATTTTTTGTAATAGCAATAAAGACCTTTGATGATTCTGATACTGTTTCATCCCATGTAAGTTTAATTCCTTGTGCAATTTGAGCCTCTTTAGCAGTAGCAACAGATTTCATGATAATTTCAAATACTATTGTCACTTCTCTAGCCACGACTAAGCTTGCTGGCATAAACACAACAGTGGTATCTGATCTACCCTTTCTAGTTGTAAGAAGATATCTCCGTCTCTCATAATTTTCAACTTTCAGTTTTTCTCTGCTATTGTTGTCTGGGGCAAAACTTGGAACAAGGCTTACAATAAGCGGCCCAGAATTAACAACCTTCCTAAACACTAAGGCACCTTCGTCATCAATATATACATAAGGACTAATAAATTCAATCTTTATGTCCCAGTCAATTGTTGGAGGTGGTGCAGGCACAGGTGAAACCACCCACTTATTTCCCACATGTATTAAGTTGTAAGGCGCATTATTTACAGGTGGAGTAGGTACAGTAACATCATGCAGCTGACCAAGTTTAGGAATCTGTTTTTCACCGTCTTTTATGTCGACAATTACTTTCCTCTTGTACATGCCATTTGAATCAAGTTCAAAACCATATATTTCTCCAATTTCCCCTTCCTTCTCAAAATCCTGTACGTCTGCCAAATCTTTCAACTCTGTTACTGGACATGCAACTGGTATGATTCTAGGCTTTGGACCAAGACCACTCATTTTTATAAACAAAAATAAAATTATTTAACTTCTAACACTACACTAAAATCATGCATAAGAACTGGTTTGTCATCCTGATTAGTTACAGATATACTCAGTGACTCAAAGAAACTAGAACCTAATTTCTTAAACTGCAAATTAGGAAATCTAGCAACCACACTTTCACAATATGGGGTAGTTCCAGTCGGCAAGCATCTTAACAAAGTTGAAGGCTTTCCATTGTGTACATTTTCAGTAGTGTTCAGTTCTTTTAAATAAACATTTAGCACTGTGTGTACTGACAAATGAACAGGATATCTGCCAGTTATTCTTGGTTTTTTTGGTGATAGTAGACGTTCGACTGATTGTGACCAATCTTCATCTAGATGTGTTATTTTTTTACCTAAAAATCCAAGTAATAATAAAAGACTAATTGATAAAGAAAACTGACCACTTTTTGGAAATTCAATTGTAACAAGTAAATTAGCTGGGTTTAAAGTTGCTTTAATTTTAAATTCATTTTGAAGCCATTCAGCTAAAGTACAAAAGTCATAATACCCAGCTCGTAAAGTATCACCCTTCTCAATACCATCAAGATTTCCACTTACAGAATAATTTTCATCATCCGTTACATTAAACCACTTTACTGTATAAAACATTTCATGGATAGCCACAGCCTTGTTACCATCTCGATTATCGATTCCATTAGTTAGCCACACTGGTTTGCTCGTGTCAAGATTTGTTAAGGTTATAAACATTTTTATTATCTCATATAAAAAGGATGGAATTTAAATCACCAACCATTACCACAACAAATGCATTTCAATTTAATATGGATGCCAAGTATAATGTTGCACCAACTTATGACCAGAAAATAATTCAACTAAATCAGCTTGATAGCTTTGTCTGAAGGAGATTTATTTCAAGTAAAAGTTCCAAATCCTTATGAGCATTACCTAAACCCTCCAATTACAGATGACTCTACTGCAAGAAAGTGGTCTTCAAGCCCACTACAGATGTTTCAAAACCAACTTAACTTTGCTATACTATGCTCAACTACAGGCTGTGGCGTTTCTTTTACAGACCATTTGAATCACCCAAACAAACTGATTAAGTCTGTCTATCGTTTCCACATGTATTACCAGCTTAGAAGAATACTGTCAGAACTGCATACCCCACTGCCCACTGAATCCAGTTTTAATCAGTTTAACAATCCCATGGATTTGAAAGCGTTTGAACGGATCTGTAATGAATTTAACATCAGTACAAAGTATGACTTTACACAAAAACTTGATGATCACAAAGGCATGGGAACATTGTATTATGCTATGAGTCACAGACAATACCCTCAAGATTATTACCCTGGTTACACTTCATTCTCATCAAAATCTGAAGTGTGGTTAGGCTCAATTGAACAGAAACAGTCTAATGCCTGGACCACATTTGTCTTAGATAAGAGTGACGGATTTACTCAAGCAGGAGTCGAACGCATAAATGAGTCTATCAGAACATATGTGTGGTGTATTCTAGGAGCACAAGCTCAAACAAAATCAAACATTTTGAATGGAAGTGGAAAGTTCGATTCACAAAAACAGTTTCTCGCTAATCTTGAAGATTCAGTAAATTCATCAGTTGATCTCCCATCTAGCATACAACGTTACCAAGACGTTCTCAGATATGCTAGATCAAAAGTTGACTTTGTAGTTGGTATTGGGTTATACATGTTGCCATCAGACCTTCAACTTCAAATGGGGACAATAACAAATTATAATAATGAAATAGTTGTTGCAGGTCGTGATCAAAAACTCGGTCTTAATCAATCTGTAAACTTAGGAGCAACAACAACACATCTACAGTCATTAAAACCATTACAGACAGTAACACCCACGGCCCCAGTAACATCATCACCTGTACAGACAGTAACAGCTCCAGCTTTGACACCGGTACCCATAACGATAACACCAACACCAATCCTTGACACACATGAGTCAGAGAGAACAGCATTGGTAATAGGTCTCACTGGATTAGGGGTATTACTTCTTTACCTGTTTCATTAAATAACCCACCATCAACCCTCCTACTGTCACCAAAAAGACCCACACATGTTCTGCCATAAACCCTACTGCCTTCGCTGCAGTACTAATCAACCAACTGACAACCGTGCCTATAATGCCAGGCAACGCGTCTACTGCTTTCAGAGCCAATTTCTTAAGCAAGTCTGATATGTGAGACAGTTGTTTCTTTACCCACGACTGTAAGTCTTTTGGATCTGTGGGGACTGGGGTTGGTGGTGCTGGAGGTGGAGAACCACCACCCGTTACAGCCAACACAACTGTACTGATAATAAACCCCAGAGCTGTAATTAAACTGGTAATTGTGATGCCCTGTTCTCTGAAAAGTGTTTTTAATCTCTCAGCCAGAGTAGTGTCTTCGTGAAGTATTTTCTGAATAGTTTCTCTAATCCTGTTGACCTGTGATTTTAGTTTTTGTCTTCCAATTTCAACTACTTCTAGCCGTGCTGATCTTTCTATATACAAATCATTTAATCTGTGTTGGATTCTTTCTTTCATTTCTATGTCAAGATTTCCATTGTCTGCTGTAGCCAGTTTCTCTTTTTCACGTTCTATGTGTTTATCAAGCTCTCCCAGTTTGGCAATATTATTAACCATCTCACCTCTTATCGTCTGCAGTGTTTTATCCAACCCAGCTAACTCCCGCTTTGTCAAAGGAGAGTCACCAATTGTTTTTAATTCGTCATTTATTTGTTCTTCTGTAAATGAGGTTTCTTGTATCACTGTGTTTGCTATTTCTGGTAGGCTTGTTACTGGTGCCATTTTAATTTGTTGCCCTGTTGGCAACTTTGTTTGCGTGTCGTGAAGCACACTAACAAGTCTTGGGGGAACAGGAGACCCTCCAATACCAAGGTATCTTGCCAACCCAGAGTTACCACCGACTTCACCTTTAATTGTACTTAAAGCTCTAAACTTAGAAGGATTATTTTTATGTGTTAGATTTATTTTCCCTCTGTCTGTATTTACAAATAAGTGTCCTTTATCATATTCAAACTGATTAGGATCTATTACATCTGGGTGGACACCAACACTGTCATAAAATGAGTTTACTTTGTCTTTTAATAGTTCGTGATACATACTAGAACTAGTTACCATTCCAGTCATATCTGTTGCACCAGTATCATAGTCATTCATGTCATCCATTTCAAAATCTTCATGATTAAATCCTCCCGCTGCCATTGTTTTATTAATTTATTATTTTTTATTGTGCATAATAAAAATGACACAGTCTTACGGATCAAAGTTAGACCCATACAGAAAACTACGTGAGCCCCTGGGTGTTAAGGCCATTCGACAATCCATAGTCATCACGAACAATCCAAGTACCATAGACCAGAACCAAACACTTACAGTTAAGTTTCCAAACCTAGGACCCAGTGACGTTATTGTTCCTGGCACTGCACGCCTTGCTTTTAATATTGAACTTTCATCAGACGCAGACGTGAACAGAACACTAGTTAACAATCTTGGCAGAGCAATTGTTAGAACTATTAAAGTAAAACTTGAAGGACAGGAAGTGTTTAGTCTTGATGACTCAGATGTATTCTACTGTTACAAAGACCTTTGGCTAACAAGAGAAGAACGAGAAGACCGTATTTACCAAGGCATACAGCCAGATAATGTTGGTAAACTTCGAATCGACGCCGGAGATAAAGTAACTAATACAGCCATGGATGTTATAATGGCCGAAACATATGGATCCAGATTCTACATTCCACTTGAGTTTGAAATCCTAACAGCTCATCTGCCTTATTATCAAGGAGCACTGAATGACCGTCTGAGTTTTGAACTAACCTTCAATGACTACTCCAAAGTTATTAAATCATCTGATCTTAGTGCAACATATAAGATCTCTAACATTTCCTTGGAATATGAAATTGTCACACACACTGAACTAGCCAGACTCATACAAAATCAGTATCAGTCAAGACTACCAATTTATTATGACAGGGTGATTAGACATAGTTTAATACCCAAAGACAAAAGCGACCCAATGTGGAACATAAACTTAAACACGCCTGCTAGGTCACTGAAAGGTATTTTTATGTTGTTTATTGAACCAGCGGCTCCATACAAACGGGATTCAGAAAAATTCTACAATCCTAAGATTACACATTTGTCCTGTACAATCGAAGGCCGTCCTAATCAAGTGTACGCATCTGGAATGTTACCATACCAGCACTACGATGAGATCACAAAGTATTTTGCAGGAGGAAGGATTAGAGATAAACCAGCAAACATTGCGTGCAAAGATCTACATCTGTATGATGTTAGGATTGGACAATACCTGACAAACAAGTATGCACTGTGGTTAGACCTGCGTAGTACAGATGATGACTATCTTCATGGGTCAGGACGAACTGTTGAGAATGGTAGTGATGGAATAACAATTCAGATACAAAAGAAGGTTGAAACTGCTGCAGCCATAAACATATATGTGTACCTGATATATGACGCACAACTCAATATTGCAGAAAGCAGACTGAGTGGACACATATATTAAAATTATATTGTGTATTAAAATGAACCAGGGCTTAATGACCCTCGACCCACACTGTGGATTATTTTGTGGTGCCACTGGGTGTGGGAAAACTGAATTTGTACTTGACTTATTACAAACAAGATACATACACCATTTTGAAAACATTGTAATATTTTGTCCAACAATCAAACACAACAAAGCTTATCACAACTGTTTATTCATTTGGACTGACAACAACATATACTTAGTTGACCCTGAGAAAAAACTGAATGACTACCTACAATATTTTTACAAGAAATTTGAAGGACAGTCAACTTTATTTATTGTTGATGATTGCTCTGCAGAGAAAGACATTGTCAAAAAGAGAAATACTTTAGCAGAACTTGCCTTCAGTGGTAGACATGCAAACATCAGTGTTTGGATTCTCACTCAGAAATATAATGCTGTACTGAAAGATTTTCGAGAACAGTTAAAGTTTATATGTTTATTTTACTGTAAGGATCGTGACAGCTTCGAAGACTGTCTCAGAGAAAACGATGTCATTCCAAATAAGCATGAACGTGATGATGTAAAAAATAAACTGAAATCAACTAAGCATCTAAAGCTCATTTTAAAGACAGATCAGCCCACAGGGTATGGGTTAGTAAATTAATTTATCTTTTTGGTTTGTCTATAAAAAATGATGGACGGACAAGAGGATCAAAATTGGCCTATTGGTAAATTCATGGATATTACATCGAGTTTCAGGGATTTTATGCTTATTAGTGACTTAAAAACACAAGTTAGACGCCCTTTTTCAGAACTCCCATCACCGATGAAGATGTACATGACATATAGTTTTTATCTTGGATATTCTAATACTTTTCCACTTTATAATAATAGGACAGCAAATTTTTTAGTTTATGATGCTAAATCTGACTGGTTTAAGATTATGTGTTTAAACATATACTATCAAATAAAAAAAGAAAATAAAAATGTTAAATTTATTACTGTCAGTAAAACGATATTACACATGCAAAAGCTTGAACATGATACAACAGAAGACATATCAATGAAGTGGCTTATTAGTTGGTGATTAATTTGGTCTATTATATAGATTTTAGTCAATAAAGTGCCATTTTCATTATATAATTTTCTATTTATTTTTTTGTCGGACAAATAAAAAAGATGGACAACCATCAAAGATTAAGAAACGTGTTTCACACAATTGACTTACCTATATCTAATTATTTTAATGTATATGAATCGATACAAAGATCTTTTGCCGTAATACAAGAAAATCTTCTTTCTGGTAGTATAAAGATTCAGATTGTTGCGAAAATAGAATTTAGAAGGGAATCTGGACAAGTTATTATTTCATATATTTCAACGAGACAACACACAGTTAATTCGAGAAGAGAATTAGAAAGAGTGTTTAGAGAAAGATTGTTGCCTGACTTCCTTGAAGCAATTGATAGGGCAAAAATAAGTGGATCTGGTTGGCATGAAGATTATGTACTTGAACTTCAACTAAAGCAGTCAAGATATCATCCTATTTTAGGCAGATCTTGGATACCACTGCCAACAGAGGTTGCAAACAAAAAGGCTGTCGTCAATATTCAAAACAATGATAATTTATGTTTTATGTGGTGTGTGCTTGCCAAACTGCATTTTATAAAAACAAAACCTGATCGTGTATCTAACTATACCAAATTTGTAAATGAACTAAACTTCAGTGGCATTGAGTTCCCTGTTAAGGTGGAGGACATAGACTTGTTTGAAAACCTAAATCCTGGTATATCTGTAAACGTGTATATATGGGATAATGACTCTGAGAACAAGTTACAACCAATTAGAGTGTCACCAATTGCCCCAACCTACGGACAGTCAGAAGATAAGCATGTTGACATGTTACTAATAAGCTCTGGTGATAACTTTCACTACACAATTATCAGAAGTATGTCAAGACTAATTCATCATACAACAAAACATGATGGTAAACAGGAATTTTGTAAAAAATGTTTAGAAAGGTTTTCTTCTATTGCAGTAGCAAATAAACATGTTTTAAATTGTAGGTCTGTTGATGACGTACAAACAGTACTTAATTATCCAGAGCCTGGTACTAAAGTACATTTTTGTAACTATAAAAATCAGCAAAAGCTACCGTTTGTAGTGTATGCTGATTTTGAATCACTGGTTGTTCCGTATGATGGCCCTGTTCCAGATTCATTACCAAAGACAATAAAGTTGAGTGATCAAGTAGTGTGTTCTTTCGGGTATATTTTTGTTATGTCAGACGGTCAGCATTCAGAACCTGTT
Organism: Semisulcospira habei; assembly: GCA_036245525.1. Lineage (NCBI taxonomy): Eukaryota > Metazoa > Mollusca > Gastropoda > Semisulcospiridae > Semisulcospira > Semisulcospira habei. The sequence goes on from BTPG01000005.1 coordinate 12,928,764, forward strand.
ATTTACAGGGGAAAAAATGCATCAGCTATGTTTTTGTCAGAAATGAGACAACTGTATAACAAGGTATTTGATTATTTGAAAAATTGTCAAAAGACTTTGGTTATGACAGAAGAAGACAAACATAATTTTGATACAGCTGAGATGTGTTGGATTTGTGAACAACCTTTAGGGGGTGATAAAGTTCATGACCATGATCACATAACTGGGCGTTACAGAGGAGCAGGCAAGGTATGTGGCAGATCCTGGAGCGACTAGGCTGTCCCCCAAAGTTCCTCAACATGATCGTCCAGCTCCACGAGGACCAGCAAGGCCAGGTCAGACTAAACAGTGACCTCTCAGAACCATTCCCCATTCGCAACGGCGTGAAGCAAGGCTGCGTGCTGGCACCGACCCTCTTCACCATCTTCTTCAGCATGATGTTGAAGCAGGCCACAGTGGACCTCGACGACGACGACGCAGTGTACATCAGGTATCGTCTCGATGGCAGCCTGTTCAACCTCAGACGACTGCAGGCCCACACGAAAACCCTAGACCAACTGGTTCGTGAGCTGCTCTTTGCTGATGACGCTGCCCTCGTTGCACACACAGAGAGAGCCTTGCAGCGCATTACGTCCTGCTTCGCAGATGCTGCCCAGCTCTTTGGACTTGAGGTCAGTCTGAAAAAGACAGAGGTCCTTCATCAGCCGGCACCCAAGGAAGAGCATCGCCCTCCCCACATCAACATCGGCGAGTCCGAACTGAAGTCTGTACACCAGTTTACCTACCTTGGCTGCATCATCACGTCAGACGCCAAGCTGGACAAGGAGCTGGACAACAGGCTGGCAAAAGCGAACAGTGCTTTCGGGCGACTATTCAAGCGGGTGTGGCACAATCAACAGCTGAAAAAAGGCACCAAGATCAGCGTGTACAGAGCTGTCGTCCTCACCACCCTGCTGTACGGTTCCGAGTCCTGGGCCCTCTACCGCAGCCAACTACGACTCCTCGAACGCTTTCACCAGCGCTGCCTGCGTACCATCCTCAGCATTCACTGGAGTGACTATGTCACCAACGTCGAGGTCCTTGAACAGGCGGAAACTGTGAGCATCGAGGCTTTGCTGCTGCGGACACAGCTTCGCTGGGCGGGGCACGTCTCCAGGATGGAGGATCATCGCCTACCCAAGATCACTCTGTTCGGCGAGCTCGCCACTGGACACCGAGACAGAGGGGCACCAAAGAAGAGGTACAAAGACGGTCTCAAGAAGTCACTTAGTGCCTGCCAAATCGACCACCGCCAGTGGTCTTCGCTTGCTGCGGACCGTGACACCTGGCGCTCCACCATTCACAAGGCAGCCGTCTCCTTTGAGGACTCTCGCAGAGCTAACCTTAAGGACAAGCGGCTCAGAAGAAAAAACAGAGCTGTCGTAACTCAGAACCCTGAACAGACCTTCCCCTGCAGCCACTGCGGTCGTACCTGCCTGTCCCGGATTGGCCTCCGCAGCCACGAAAATGCCTGCAGACGACGTGGGCAAGCCCTATAGAATCTTCGTTCGCGAAGTCAAGCCAAGAGAGAAGACAGAGGAGCTGCACATAATAATTGTAACTTGTTATTAAAAATAGATCCTAAGACATACAAGTTACCAATCTTTTTTCACAATCTGAAGGGATATGATTCACACATTATCATGCAGGCTGTAGACGAGTCGTACAAAAAAATTAGTTGTATTGCCCAGACAACTGAGAAATACTTGACTTTTAGGTTAGATAAATTAGCATTTTATGACTCCATGCAACATTTGTCTTTAGGTCTTGCTAGTCTGGCAGAAGGACTGACTGAGTATCCAATAACGAGTAAATATTTTGAACCAGACTTGATTAAGAAAGGTGTGTATCCGTATGAGTACATCAGTGAGTGGGTTGTGTTTGAGGAAACAAGACTGCCACCAAAAGAGAAATTTTATTCTACACTAACTGGAAAAGGCATTTCTGACTCTGAATACCAACACGCACTTAATGCATGGGAAAAACTAGGGTGCAAAACTATTGGTGACTACCATGACCAATACTTAAAGGCCGATGTTTGCTTGCTAGCAGACGTATTTGAAAGTTACCGTGAAAAGGGTCTATTACACTACAAGCTTGACCCTGCTTGTTACATAACTAGTCCTGGCATGACATGGGATGCATTTTTGAAATCCAGTAAGATATTTATAGACCTGTTGTCTGATCGTACGATGGGTGAAATGGTGGAACGTGGATTGAGGGGAGGAATTAGTCTAGCAGCAAACAATTATGCAAAGGCAAATAATAAATATCTTGACGACTTTGACCCCTCAATGTCAAGGTCATTTATTACGTACTTAGATGCTAATAATTTGTATGGATTTGCAATGTGTGAAATGTTGCCATTAAAAAACTTTTGTTTGTATGATTTGTCACAGTATGGTATAAAAAAATTAACAAAATATATTATGGATCGAGGTCAAAATGATGAAAAGGGTTGGATCTTTGAAGTCGACCTTGAGTATCCACACCACCTACACGATTACCATAATGATTATCCATTAGCAGTTGAGAAAATAAGTATGACGGGGAAAAAAGAAGACACCAAACTTGTACCAAATTTGAACGACAAATTCAATTACGTTTGTCACTATCGCTTGTTACAGTTTTACATCAGACATGGATTAGTACTAAAGAAAGTTCACAGAGGTATTCAATTTGATCAGAGTGCTTTTATGAAAGATTACATAATGAAAAACACAACCCTTCGTGCGAGAGACGGCAACACTGCATTTGACAAAGACTTCTTTAAGCTTATGAACAATGCCTGTTTTGGTAAGACAATGGAAAATCCTCATCACAGAAAAGATGTGAGACTGGTTACAACTGAATCGGGTGCAATTAAACTTACAGGCAAGCCACAGTACACAGGGTACAAAGAATTTCATTCATCATTGTATGCAGTGTCACTCAAAAAAAAGATTGTTAAACTGGACAAGCCAGTATTTATAGGTATGGCTATTCTTGAGTTGTCAAAATTATTAATGCTTGAATTTTATTATGATTACTTTAAACCAAAGTATCCTGAGTGTCGATTGTTATACACTGACACTGACTCTATGATCATAGATGTGTGTACTGAAGACTTTTATGAAGACATGAAAACCGAGTTACACATGTATGACACATCTGATTATCCTAAAGATCACCCATTGTTTAGCACACAAAACAAGAAAGTGCCTGGTAAGTTTAAAGATGAACTGAATGGTGTGCCAATAGTTGAGTACATTGGACTGAGATCCAAAATGTATTCTATACTGCATCAGAAAGGTAGTCAGTCGAAAGCCAAAGGTATCAAGAAAACAGCAATAAAAAATAAAGACATTCGACATGAACATTACAAGCAAGTGTTAGATGGTGCATTAATGCCTGATTATCCAAACAAGACACTAAGATCAAACAAACATAATATTGAAATGATTCAAACATATAAAAAGTCTCTAGCAGTTGGGGATACAAAAAGAGTGTTTCACACTAAGGAAAAAGCTTATGCACCAGGTCATTACAGGCTCAAGTTATCTGAAAAAATAGCTGATGAACTGTTTGATAAACTAATTGATGAATTGAAATTGTTAAAAATGAGTAACAGTGTCTGTGGGAATAATCTGTAATTCTTCTCTAACAAATGCCCTCTGGGGTGCAGGCTCATACAGATAATATATTGTTGCATTAGCTGAAGGAACTATTTTTTTTATATTATGAACAGATGTAGACCAAATTGGATCAGTTGCCCTACGTCTAACGTCATTCTCAGCTTCACCTGGTTGATACAAATATCTTACCTGTTTTGTAAACAAGCTAGTGTCTGGAGGTGTTGTTGTTGTTTTTATTTCTGACGGTATTGTTTTCAATTTAATAACATCAACAGGTTTAGGGTGACCCTCATTATTCATTGCTTTTATTACAGACGGTAATCTTTTAACCCACTCAGTGTTACGTGTGTCATGCATGAGTTCCTTAGAATACTGATAGCTAAAAAGTCTCTCTGATAATTGCTTGTTAAAGTTTTCTACAATAGCCTGTGATCTATGCAAGCCCGGTATGCCTCGCCGCACTAGCACTCCATGCTTTGCAAATAACTGATTAACAGCCCCTTTAAATTCACTCCCATCATCAACCTGCACAAGCCTAGGGTATTTTAAAGGACCTCGACTATATATTTTTGATAATGCAGTGGCCACTGTTACAGCTTTTTTGTCAGTTATGGGTTCTGCATCCTTATACCTTGAAGCTATGTCAACAACAGTTAATGCATACTTGTATCGTTTCTTTCTTATTGTGTCATGCGGAAGAAACAGGAGGTCCATTTGGTGTGTGTCATTTGGGGTAGTGTTTTCAAAATGGGGTCTTGTTATTTTTCTTGGAGCAGGAAGATATATTTGCCAAATTGCCTGTTTTTTAAGCCACTGTTTTATTTGGTTGACATCTCCACCCACAGCAGCATGTAATTTTTTTACTGCAGTATTCCCTTTCCAGTAGCCAATTGGAGAGTAATATATTTTTGATAGTTTAGCGTCTGCCATTTTTTCTAGCAATATAAACTCCTGTAAAATATACTAATGTCATTCCTACTAAAACAAATATTATTTCTCCATTTCTTTGTTCTAGGCTTGGTTGGTAGTAGTCACTAAGTTTTGGTTGTGGAATAGATATGTCTTCACCAGTAACAAGATAGTATTCTTTGATAGCGTCATCAACGTTTGAAAATGTATGCTGTGCATGACCCTCAAGTTTTAGTTTTTCATTAATAAAATCAAGTTTTTCAATTCTTTGCTTCTCATAATCTTGCTGAGCTTGAGCTAGTTTTTCAGATGCCTCATTGTGTCGCTTCATTTCTTCTGCTGATTCTTCTTTACTAACTTTTGAAAAGAAATAGTTTGATCCACTAAAAGCTAATGCGTTAATAACTGCACCGCCAATCATAACAGCTATAGTTGCCATATTTTTATTTACATAGAAATATTTTCTGGAATAATTCCTTGCTTGACTAGAAAATCTTTTGTTGCAATCGATGCTGTTATAACAACTACTAGCTTAGCACTGTCTTCAAAGTCTAATTTACTAAGGTCTGCTGATTTCATTTTGAGTAGACTTTTTCCCAACATAGAATATGTTACTGCTAGTCCACTTATTACAGCAGAGTGATAGACAAGGTTCATTAATTTCTTTGTGTCGCTCATTTTCTTATACCATAAAAATTAAAATAATAAATTTATTTACTGCATGTAAAATGGGTCCAAAGGTTTTGGAACTGCTGGTAATGTGGAGACTTCTTCTTTTGTTTTTGGAGTGTTTGATTTTTTGGACACTGTTCGAGTGTTTGGTTTGTATTTTTTATATAATTGGTAACCTACATAACCAAATCCGACAACAAATCCAGCAACTATATATTTTGTAGTTGGTTTTTTCTCACTTTTGGGTGGTTGTGTTGGTTCTGGTGGAAGTGGTGATGGTGTGTTAGTCTTTTCTGTTAATGCTTGAAGCTGTAATTTCTTTTGTCTGTTATATTCAGCTAATCTTTTTCCAGCCTCTATTCTACCTGGGCTTTTAGTCTTAGTCACTGTTTGAACCTGTGTCAAGACATGGCTCTGTTGTGGAGTCGTCTCGTCCATTTTCTTCTAATTTAAAATTTATTTTAGAAAAATCAATATGACTACTAGTAACAAGTAAGGTTACAGCAGGTGCAAGGTAATTCCCAAACTTGTAAAACATGACACATGCTAATTTGCCAATTGAACTTGAAACAATAGGATTACTTTCAAGGTCGTGTGAAAGGTTTTCACTATCAACAGGTAGGAAGTGACTTACAGCTTTTGTATATAGGCAGACAAGAGATCGACTTAAATCACGAGTCATTAGTGAGGCAATGTGATTTTCATATTTTGAATGAAGCTTGATTAGCTCGTCAGAGCTTAGAGATTCAATATCCTCTATCATGTATTGTCTACCCAGATAAGTCTTTGATTTGCCCGATACAATCACAGACAAAAGACGCTGTTTTTTAAAGTCTAAGTCTTTGTTTTCTACAGCACAAATATCACTTAAAAGAAGTAATTCGTCTTGATTCATTTTATAATATAATATAATAATTTTGTTTAAAGAAGTCAATGACAGCATTAATTATTTAGGGGGGATGGGGGATCTGGCTTAATGATCGTGGGTTGGCAGATGATGAAAAATCGTTGCATGAATGATTTCTGGAGTGGAACTAAAATGGCTAGGTAATAAAGGTATTGGTGGTAATTGGTCGAGTGGGTTTGTCTAAATACGGAGAGGATCAAATAAATCTATAGATTGGGGGAGGGGTGTCCATCACCTGTCCACTTATCTATCTCTGCTGAATATAAACCAGATGAATATAAACCAGACCGAGTCGAAATGATAAGCATGACGTTTAAAATGTAACCCTTTGGCTGTCGGTAGCTGTTTTTGTCGCGATCGTTCCTGCAGAAAGCAACCCGACAAAAACCCCTAAAGGGTTAAGGTTCATAGAAATAGAGAAAGAGCGCACATAAGCCACTTAATATGTTAAGTGAAATGCAGCCAAAACCTGTATAGTAACTCAGTTACAAAGACCTATAGCCTACCATACGTTCAACAACCACAATGTGCCGGTCGCACGTAATACATATCCAGATGAACATAATTATGCCAGTCATACTTAACAAATTTAATCCCAAATTGTAGAGGTGTCATCTAACGAAGCTATGCACCAGTTGCAGGAGAAATACCATAAATTATTCAAGGGTAGCTTTAGCTTAGCTTGGCGCCATCAGGCGTCAAGCAAATCTCGCACAATAATTTGAATTAACATGGTCGATCCATCTCCTGCTTTAGTGCATCGGATCTAAAAGGGTTAACACACACCCATAAATACTAAGCACATCATGATGGCAACTGCTAACGGTGTGACAAACAACACAAAGTCAAAGACAACCTATATAAAACTTGTCACTACAAGTCAAGGACTTCAGTAACCCTATTCTGACTGAAAATGCCTCAGGCAAGTGCCTTGCAGCTGCCTTTAGTTAAATTTCGACAAAAAATACTTAAATTTCAAGTAGTTGACTTCAGCTGAAACTCCCTTTACTACCACGTTTGAAACGCAAGCAACACCACATGAAGAATATGTAACAACTCTACAAGGTGGTCGGTACTCGGAAAATCAGGTTCAGACCGGAGGATTTGATTCGCTTCATCCCATTACACACATACATGTAGCCCGAAGGCTGCTCAGCCATTATACATATGCATGTAACCCGCCAAAAAAGGTTAACTTTTACGCTTTATATTTATTGAACTGTTTCAGCTGCTGTTTATGGTGAGTCTCACATTACAACGTTTGACGGAACGAAACATTACTTTGGGGGAGAAGGCGATTTCTGGCTGCTGAAATCAGACCTGCTCAATGTCCAGGGCAAATTTCAGGAGACGCCTAAAAAAGGTAACACTGTTAACTCCTTCGATGCTGTGAAACAGAGCGATCCAACTGGAAGAGGCATAGATCCTCATGAGCCCCCGCGCTTGCGGGGGTTTATGAAGATCTATGCCTCTTGCTGAATCCACTCGCACATCCAGGTTCCTTTGACAGCCTCTTGGCGTGTATTTTATGATGGTGGTGGTGTTGATGATGGGGACGACGACGACAATGTCTTTATTTTTATCATGATACTAATATAATCGACGGTCAGTAAATAAAAAATAATAACAACGCCACACGTACGACATTTTTCTTGATGGCTTGTCCAAAATGTGTGCACTGCGAAATTCTTTTTTGAACGTCGAAAATCTACATTATTGTCGAAAATAAATACATTTTGTTTGAGGTATTTATGCAATATAAGTCAGGTTTCACTTGCAACGAGCGACTCCCAACAACGAACGAAAGCAAATTTGAAGCTGATAACCAGATTCTACTACTCAGAGGCATAGACCCTCATGAGTCAGACGCCTTATGAGTATCTATGCCTCTTGGAGATGTTTGGAGTGTCTTATATATATGCATATGGTACACGATGGTTCCCACCCATCCCCCCCCCCTCCCCCCGCCTTCCCGCCGGTGGTTTTCGCTCTCGTTCCTTGCAGGGAGTCGTTCGTTGCAAGTCAGTGGAACCTCACTATTAGGCATACCTAACAATAAGGCTGTTACGAAGAGTCATGGGGCAGTGCGGCGGATCAGGGCGATCAAGCACAACGGTGACTTTATTACTGCGTTAACGCCCTTACAGGAAAGGGGTGCTACCTACTGCCTTTGACCTGACCTAACTGATTATTAATTAGGTATAATTAGAAATAGACCCAATAGACGATTTCCGGAAATCAGCAGTTAGGTCAATATTTCACGCGTTTCGACGAATCCACTGCTTTCGTCAAACACATGCAGATTTGACCTATCGTCTATTCAAAATGTGTCTTTAGGTGAGCCGATGGTTGTTCGCATAGATCTGTATCCTTTCATTTGAATACAGTTTTGCAGGTGGGCTCTAAGCTGAACCCCACGGTGCTGACGTCAGTCGTCATGTGGAGGCCAGGCAGAAGTGACGCCATAACCATCTCCCTGGCACCACTTCGCAGCTCAGACACTCGCAAACTGGACGTCAGGCTTGGCTATGACCAGCGATTCTTCCAAAGACAAGAATTGCTGTGGCAGGACTTCAGAGGTGGGTCGCACGTCAGCTGTGAAGAGACTACCGTAGAGTTTCACTGCCATAGTGAATTTCGTGCATGCGCAGAGCACTACTTCGAAATTTTTAATAAACAAACGACTTCGCCATTTGTGACATAGAAGCGCTGCCTATCTTCAACGTAAGCCGGTGGAGACTAGAAGCACTACTAAAAGGCCACAGCCTCAACAACAAAAAACAATCAACCAAAAAAAAAAAAAAACCCTAGGCCAAGCCAATGGTATTCAAGAACGCGATCACGTGGTTTTCCTTCATATTTTCAATAAAGCATGCAACTCTACAGCAGTCGTCTGCGTATCCCAAAGGAAATGTCGAATGGCCGTGAATTACGTGTCTTTACCTATTTCGCTCCGACGCGATACAGCAGGAGATGGATTGACCATGTTAATTCAAGAGCAGTGCCAGATTATCTTAGCGCCACCAGGGAATTACAATTGTCATGGTCGATCCGTCTCCTGCAACTGGTACATTGTCGTTAGGTGACACCTCCAAAAATTGGGAAATGCGGCCTTGCGGTTAATTTGGTTTAACTCATTCGTGACGTGCCGACTCCCGATACGCGGTATAAGCCGCGTATTCAGAGGCGGCACGTCTCGAATGAGTTAAGTTCTCGTGGCCGGGAAGTTGGTGTGGGTTGGGGGAGAGGGGCGCAGAGGGGGGGGGGGGGGCTCCATCGGATTTTTTAACCGCCGTGAGATGGTCTTAGTCGCCTTCTCGGCGTTAAACCCAACTAAATAACTAACTAACTAACTAACCAACGTTTCTTTTTTTAAACGCATTTCTAAAGACATGCCAGCACCGCGCTACGCCACTGAAGGCGTGTCCACAGTCTGTAGAGAATCAAACGACGAAACAAAAGACACATTTAATGTATGACACAACAACGATAACAATAATAACAACAGCAAACTTCTAGTACTATATCGGTTGCACGCTGGCATTATGAGTCTTTATGATCTCATATTGATATGTGACTTTATCAAAGAAACATGCTACGACACAAACCCATATACAAATTGTGAAGCTGAATTTTGTTCTTCAAACTGTTGTATTGTCCTATGAAAATTGCATTATATATTAGGAGATTTAAACAAAACATTTTAGTTGAAGGGATTTTTCGGCACACACACGCCTTCTTGCTCAACCCTTCCCCCCCCCCCCCCCCCCCCCCCCCCGCCCTTCTGCCCTCCCCCTCCCCCCCCCCAAAGGTCTAGCGTCGGGGAGGCCTTTTGTGTCAGGTTGAAGGTCCCAAACACGAAGTTGGACCCCTCCCCCCCCCCCATGCCCCCCCAGAGGTAACTGCTCAGCCCCTGAAAGTCGTGCCAGAATAGCTTGGCGCCTCCGGGCGTAAAGCTTTTCTAACACTACCTTTGAACTATCACATTTTTTCTTCAATTTGTTTTTGTATTGTCCTGTTAAAGTTACAGTGCAGATTAGGCCATTTAAACAAAGCATTTTAGTTCAATGGTCGTGCCAGAATAGCTTGGCGCCTCCAAGCTATTCTGGCGCTAGCCTTGAACTATCACAGGCAAATTTACTGCATGCAATAGTGTATCAGGAGAGGCCGGTTACAAAAATATGTACCCGTTACTTTAATTCCACCACTTCTGTTCTGCTTCAGGTGTATCTGTGGTGAACAATGCACCCACTGCAGAGAGTGACGATGACAAGAAACACAGTAACTTTACCGTGCTGTTTGACGGCGGGGCGGGCGTGCAGGTGGCGGAACGGCAAGGGATGTTACACGTCATCGTCTCACTCCCTCCGCCCACCGAACAGGTCTCTGATAACACTGCAATCAGGCCAAAGACAGCATAAGATCATTTTGACAATACTTTAAAAAAATATACTGACGAGCAAAAGAAATGCGACATTTTTGGAATCATCGGAAACACTTTATTGTTCCCGATGATTCTCAAAGTGTCGCATTTCGTTTGCTCGTCAGTACTGACAAAAGCTTTTCACATAAAGGACTTACTGTCTTTTGCCGCTTGGATGTTGTTTGAAAACCAGACGCAGGTCAAAACTGCATGTGTTTCGACGAAAGCATTGGCTTGGACAGGCTATTTCCGCTAGGATTTAACTCATTCAGCCCGAAGCACGTATGTCCCAAATTTTGGAGGCGTCATCTAACGACTATGCACATGTTGCAGGAGATGGATCGACCAATGATAATTCAAGGCTAGTGCCAGATTAGCTTGGCGCTGACAGGCGCCAAGCTAATCTGTCACTACCCTTGAATTATCACGGTCGATCCATCTCCTGCTGTAGTGCGTCAGGGCTGAATAGGTTAACATTGTCTATTATACGGACGGACAGCATGACTAAAGCCCGTCTCAGGCGCTCTACAGTCCGACGCATACTTTAACCCTTTGTGTGTCGGTAGAGTTTTAGTCGCGATGATTCCTAAAGGAATCATCGCGACAAAAACCGCCACCGACACGCAAAGGGTCGAACAGGGCCGGGATAAGTACATCAGTACTGAACGTAAAGTTGTGAGTGCACACCAAGAGTACAAGGGAGTGTGATGGGATGAGATGCGCGCCATCCGGTATACTTTCCAAAAATCAAAACAGCGTAAGCATTTACTTCTTAACGCTTTTTCCCCTCAGAATTTCCGTCCTGTTGACGGGACGGCCTTCCATTTTTCCGTCCCTGTCAAAATTTGTCCGTCAAGTACGGAGAATTTACCGTTAACGGAAACTCACAAACCAGATAGGTGAGGCTAGCGCTGGCAGAATTGTCAGTACTCAAACCAAGGGGAATCACAGCGCTGGACAGACAACAGTTAGATCCCCTGCCCCCGCCTATCAGGCACCCAATCGCCAGCCCACAGAGAAATACGCAGGTATAGAATAAGACAATCATTTCCATCCTCTAAAAAGGATGGATCAGGTCTCTTATATAACCCATGTCTTTCTCCGGAACTTAGGAAGTAGGCAGGAGAAACATACATACACAAACATGAAGGTGCGCTACTATATGTGGTCGGGTAAATACCCTGATTTCCCACAGTAGATGCACAGAACATTACACAACAATGTAACGATACAAATTTTGCCTCGAGTTATACGTGATACTCACAAACCAGATAGGTGAGGCTAGCGCTGGCAGAATTGTCAGTACTCAAACCAAGGGGAATCACAGCGCTGGACAGACAACAGTTAGATCCCCTGCCCCCGCCTATCAGGCACCCAATCGCCAGCCCACAGAGAAATACGCAGGTATAGAATAAGACAATCATTTCCATCCTTTAAAAAGGATGGATCAGGTCTCTTATATAACCCATGTCTTTCTCCGGAACTTAGGAAGTAACGGAAAGCCCGACTGGATTATGTCCGCCACACATAGAAACCTCCATCACCTTTCACACTGATCCGTCCCTAGTGTTTCATTCCTTATTAGGCGTAAAATGTAAACCCTCCCGTGATGTTATCGTTTTATTCTACACAGAGTCGAAGAAAAACACAAGGGCTACTTGGCACGTGGGATGGCGACGCGTCAAACGATTTCTTGACGCCCGATGGCTCAACTGTTCCTGCAGATTCCTCCGACAGTGATGTGTATAAGCGCTTCTCTATTCAGTGTAAGTGTCCGGTAAACTGCGAACTCAGCAGGAGAGTGTTTTGAAGCTGTTACGACAACTTATCTTAGTATAGGTTTCGTCAGAGATCCGTACGCAAAGATGTGTACACCTAATACTGACTTCATCCTGAGCCCGCACAGTTGCGGGGGCTCATGAGGATCTATGCCTCTTGCTAAAAACACTTTGTGCCAGTGCTTCTTTGACGTTGAATTTACATTGATTTATAAAACACTGCGTCCACTGGCAGGGAAGAGGTTCAAGTTACTTTATGCATGTATTAATTGTCATAAATTCATTTTCACATTCGTCCGTTCGTCGTTCGCTTGTACATTCATTCATCAGTCCAATGACTAAACCCATTCAGTCCTGACGCACTACAGCAGGAGATGGGTCGACCATGATAATTCAAGGGTAGTGCCAGATTAGCTTGGCGCCTGTGGGCGCCAAGCTAACCTGGCTCTGCCCTTGACCTATCATGGTCGATAAATCTCCTGCAGCTGGTGCATAGTCATTAGATGACTCCTTCAAAATTTGGGAAATATGCCGCCGGGCTGAATGAGTTAAATCCGGAACAAAATGGTTACTACCAAACGTGTAAGATGCAGAGAGTAACCCAACGAAGAAAGAAGCACGCTTAGAAAAGACAGTACAACCCCATTCATTCATTTATTCCGTTTACTGGCTCATAGTCTATGTCCTTCGTCCGTCTGGTAAACCAAACGTTGGCATTTTCTCGGAGACTGTTCATGCCGTGGTCTTCAAACTTGTTCCAAGGATACTTTGTGTCCTTTCTAAGTATACCAATTTCAGTGACCTCTCTCAAAGATCAAGGCCACAGGGGTCCAGAAATTGGTCAAAAAGAGACATATTTTGACGACAATTTATTGTCAACTTCAATTCCATTCTTTGTACAGAGATACCCGATGATTAAACTCTTCTTCGCATTTAAATTTAGACGACCCCCTTAAAAGGTCAAGGGTCACAAGAGTTCGACAAATGTTTGAAAAATGATAGAATGTTTTGTTTTTACCATCGTTCTTGCAAATTTGTTCAATCGAGTTTGGCACAAAGCTGATGAAAGGAACTTTTAATGCCTACTAATTTAGTTGACCCTTTGCTAAAGATCAATGGTCATGATGGTTAACAAATATGCCAAAAATGCATAACTACCCCCACCTTTCCCCCCTCCCCCCCCCCCCCCCCAGAAAAAGAGTGGATTTCGCTTGTACAAAAGCCATATGTTAAGAGCACTTGCTTGTTTTCAGGTCAGAAAAGTCAGATGAATTATCAGTCATGAAGCATGAGTCATGAATTATTAATGCATGTGAGCCATAAGGGTTTTGCCATTCCCCTTGTTAGTTATTCGTTTATTTATTTATTTATTTATTTATTTATTTATTTATTTATTTCATGCCAGGGGCTGTCAACAAGTCTGACAACATGTTTCACTTCCCTACAACTACCTCGACTAAGGAGCCATACGTGTACCAATCTTCTGTGACTGATGTGCAGTACACAGGTAGCGCCACCAGACCCTCGCAATCTGACCTCACCAGAGTGTGTGCGTCCAGCAGTGACTGCATAAACGATTACTTGCTGACTTTGGATGAAAACATCGCTAGAGCCACCAGGAAAACAGAAGGCACTTTTGAAAATCTTCAAGCGTCACAGACTATCAGTAAGTATAAGCACAAAGTACGTATCCTGTAATAGACTTATAGTTTTGCCGTCATTTTGCCGACAAGCACCAAATGTCCATTTTTGAGAAAAGCGAGATTTTCATTGCTGTGCAATGAAAATGTCGCTTTTAAAAAATAAAACAAAATCGACATTTTGGCTTTTGACAATTACATACGGCATAGTTATGGGGCAGTATTAGGGACTTAAACAACGTGGCTGATCAAACCTAACTATCCCGTACCATATGTGGGAGTACTGCCCAGTTTCTAAAAATCTTGGTTCATTAACGAAACATATATACACATTGGTCCCATGAGGATCTATGCCTCTTGCAGATGAGTAGTGCTCATTTTTTCTCGGCAGTGATGGGGTTAATATTAGTCATGTTAAAGGCATTTAACCCCATCCATGCCACAGCACGCACATTTATGTTTCTAAAAATCTGTGTTCATTCAAGGACCAAACGCTAACACCGTCCCCCCCAAAAAAAATGGCCACACATTGGTCTCAGCAAGAGAAATAGATTCTCATGAGCCCCCGCATTCGCGGGGGCTCATGAGGATCTATGTCTCTTGAAGTTGGATTGTGCTCGCTTTTTTCTCGGCAATGAAGGGGTTAAGGAATGACATTTACTTTGCAGTAAAATCCTGCGGTCTGCTGGACATCCCCATGGCGTCCAAATCCAGTAGCTACTACGGCGTGGGCAGCCAGGTGACTGTGAGCAGCTGCCGACCAGACAACAGCGCTTTGGTCAGCGGTGACGGGGCACACACATACACGTGCACTACATCCGGGCCTGACGCCGTGCCTTATTGGGACCCCGCTCCTAACCCGACGCTCTGCGGCCACTTCGTTTCTGGTAGTGTAATCATAGGCTAAAATAGGCCTAAAAGAAATAAAATGTCATTTATATTAGAAGTCGTGTTATGTGTGTAAATGTATTTTTCCTAAACACCTCCTTCTTTGCCTCCTTTGAGCAGAGTAAAAAAGCTGTAACACACACGTGTGATACACTGATCTTGGCTGTATCACACGTGTGTGATTCAACCTTGTTGAGTGAGCGGTCAAGTGTGCACAAAATTGTCTTGTAGAAAGTCTGGTCAATAAAAGGTATGGGCACACGCGAGAGAGAGAAGATGTGGGGCTACAACCACGCCCATTTCATAATCAATTAATTATTCTAATTAACTAGCCATTCAGACAAACCCACTCCAACCAATACAACCAATACCTTTATTAGTTAGCCATTTTATTTCCATTCCAGAAATAATTCAAATCAGCATTTTTTATCAGCTGCCAACCCGCGATTATTAAAGCAGACCCCCCACCCCACCTAAATAATTAATGCTGTCATCGACTTCTTTAAACAAAATTATATTACATTATAAAATGAATCAAGACGAATTGCTACTTTTAAACGATATCTGTGCTGTAGAGAACAAAGATTTAGACTCTAAAAAACGCCTTCTCTCTGTTGTTGTTTCTGGAAAATCAAAAGCTTTTCTCAGTAAACAATACATGACAGAAGACATAGAATCCCTCACCGCTGATGAGCTAATCAAGCTACATGCTAAATATGAAAATCACATTGCTTCACTAATGACACGTGATTTGAGTCGATCTCTTGTCTGCCTATACACAAAAGCTTTGAGTCACTTCCTACCTGTTGATAGTGACAGCCTTTCACATGATCTAGAAAGCAACCCCATAGTTTCAAGTTCAATAGGCAAATTAGCATGCCTTATGTTTTACAAGTTTGGGAATTACCTTGCACCTGTGGTAACCTTGCTTGTTACTGGGAGTCATATTGATTTTTCTAAAATAAATTTTAATGAAGAAAAAAATGGACGAGACCCAGACGACTCCACAATTGAGTCCTGTCTTGACACAAGTTCAAACGGTGACTAAGGTTAAAAGTCCAGGTCGAATAGAGGCTGTGAAAAAATTAGCTGAATATAACAGACACAAAAATTACAGCTTCAAGCATTAACAGAAAAGGCTCATGTAACTGACACACCATCAACAGCACCAGTGTCACTACCATCAGAACCAACACCCTCACACCCCCAAAAAAGTGAGAGACAAACAACCGAGTCTAAACCTGAAACAACAAAATATATAGTTGCTGGATTTGTTCTCGGATTTGGTTATGTAGGTTACCAATTATACAACAAATACAAACCACAGACTCGAACAGTGTCCAAAAAATCAAGCACTCCAAAAATAAAAGAAGTAGTCGCCACATTACCAGCAACACCCAAAGCCATGGACCCATTTTACATGCAGTAAATAAATTTATTATTTTAATTTTTGTGGTATAAGAAAATGAGCGACACAAAGAACATAATGAACCTTGTCTATCACTCTGCCGTAATAAGCGGGCTAACAGTTGCTTATTCTATGCTAGGGAAAAGTCTTCTCAAAATGAAATCGGCAGACTTGAGTAGACTAGATTTCGAAGACAGTGCAAAGCTAATTGTAGTAGTCACAGCGTCAATTGCCACAAAAGACTTTCTCGTCAAGCAGGGAATTATTCCCGAAAATGTTTCTAAGTAAATAAAAAATATGGCAACAATAGCTATTATGATTGGTGGGGCCGTTGTTAATGCACTTGCATTTAGTGGATCAAACTATCTTTTTTCAAAAATGGGGAGAGAGGAATCTGCAGAAGAAATGAAGCATCACAATGAAGCATCTGAAAAACTTGCACAAGCTCAGCAGGATTATGAGAAGCAAAGAATTGAGAAACTTAATTTTATCAATAAAAAACTCAGACTTGAAGGTCATGCTCAGCATACATTTTCAAATGTCAACGATGCGATCAAAGAATATTTTCTTGTTACTGGCGAAGATATGACCATCCTGCAACCAAAACATAGTGACTACTATCAACCAAGTCCAGAACAAAAAAATGGAGAAATAATATTTGTTCTAGTAGGAATGACATTTGTTTATTTTACAGGAGTTTTTATTGCTAGAAAAAATGACCGATGTCGGAGCTGAACTATCAAAAATATATTACTCCCCTATTGGTTACTGAAAAGGGAATACTGCAATAGAAAAATTACATGCCGCTGTTGGTGGAGATATTACACTCAAACAAATAAAACAGTGGCTCAAAAGACAAGCAATTTGGCAAATATATTTACCTGCTCCAAGAAAAATAACAAGACCTCATTTTGTAAATACTACCCCTAATGACACTCATCAAATGGATCTTCTGTTCCTACCACACGATACAATAAGAAAGAAACGATACAAGTATGCATTAACTGTTATCGACATAGCTTCTTGGTACAAGGAAGCTGAACCCATAACTGACAAGAATGCTAGTACGGTAGCCACTGCGTTAACACAAATATATAGTCGAGGACCTTTAAAATATCCTAGGCTTGTGCAAGTCGATGACAGATCTGAATTTAAAGGCGCTGTTAATCAATTATTTGCAAAGCATGGAGTGCTAGTGCGGCGAGGCATACCAGGTGTACATAGATCACAGGCAATTGTTGAAAACTTTAACAAGCAATTATCGGAGAGACTTTTCAGCTATCAGTATTCTAAGGAACTCATGCATGATGCACGTAACACTAAGTGGGTTAAGAGATTACCATCTGTGATAAAAGCAATGAATAATGAAGGTCATTTAAAACCTGCTGATGCTATTAAATTAAAAACAATGCCATCAGGGTCAGAAATAAAAACAACACCTCCAGACACAAGCTTGTTTACAAAACGGGTAAGATATTTGTATCAACCTGGCGAGGCCAAGAATGATGTCAGACGTAGGGCAACTGATCCAATATGTGACCCTCTCTCACAAAATCAGTCTTAACTCGCATTTTGGATGTTTTGACATATATACATTTCTGAAAACTACAATGTTTGCTGATTATTGTGATATATGATTGTATGCTGTAGTGCAAAAATTGTAGAAGTTGTTAGTGTTTCAAGTTGTTAAAGCCTCTGGCGGCCATTTTGAGAAAACAGCCTGTGAAGTTTCTGTGTGCAGCATAATTGGGGCCAAGCTCAGACTTTTAAAATCATTTTAAACCTATTTAATGGCATTTTTCACGATAAAGAGTTTAACCATACGATACTGTGGTGTATGTAGAATACATTTATGCAAAAAAGTGAAAATGACCCAGATTGACCCCCACCACATATTATTGCGTGTAGTGCTGATCGGCTCCCTGCGAGTTAAGACTGGTTTCGTGAGAGAGGGTCACATATGGTCTACATCTGTTCACAATATAAAAAAAATAGTTCCTGGCGCTAACGCAGCGATTTATTATCTATATGAGCCTGCCCCACAGAGGGCATTTGTTAGAGAAGAATTACAGATTATTCCCCCTGATACTGTTACGCATTTTTAACCATTTCATCAACTAATTCATCGATTAGTTCATCAACCAGTTCATTAGCTATTTCTTCAGATAACTTAAGCGCATAATGCCCAGGTGCATAAGCCTTTTCCTTAGTGTCTCCTTCGTTTTGTGTCTCCTACTGCTAGAGACTTTTTATGTGTTTGGATCATTTCAATATTGTGTCTATTTGACCTCAGTGTCTTGTTTGGATAATCAGGCATTAGTTCTCCTTCTAATACTTGCTTGTAGTGTTCATGGCGGATGTCTTTATTTTTTATCGATGTTTTTTTTTTATACATTTTGCTTTTGACTGACAGCCTTTTTGGTGCAGTATAGAATACATTTTTGATCTAAGTCCAACGTACTCAACAATAGGCACTCCATTCAGTTCATCTTTAAACTTTCCAGGCACTTTTTTGTTTTGTGTGCTGAACAGCGGGTGATCCTTATGGTAATCAGACGTGTCATACATATGCAGTTCTGTTTTCATGTCTTCATAAAAGTCTCCAGTAGGCACATCAATGATCATAGAGTCAGTGTCAGTGTATAGCAGGCGACACTCAGGATACTTTGGTTTGAAGTAATCATAATAAAATTCAAGAATCAACAGTTTTGATAACTCAAGAATTGCCATACCAATAAATACTGGCTTGTCCAGTTTAACAATCTTTTTTTTGAGTGTCACTGCATACAATGATGGATGAAACTCTTTATAGCCTGTGTACTGTGGCTTACCCGTAAGTTTAATTGCACCTGATTCAGTTGTAACCAGTCTCACATCTTTGCGGTGATGAGGATTTTCCATCGTCTTTCCAAAACAGGCATTGTTCATAAGCTTAAAGAAGTCTTTGTCAAATGCAGTGTTGCCGTCCCTCGCATGAAGGGTTGTGTTTTTCATTATGTAATCTTTCATGAAAGCACTTTGATCAAATTTAATACCTCTGTGAACTTTTTTTAGAATTAACCCATGTCTGATGTAAAACTGCAGCAATCGATAGTGACAAACGTAATTGAATTTGTCAATCAAATTTGGCACAAGTTTGGTGTCTTCTTTTTTCCCCGTCATACTCATTTTCTCAACTGCTAATGGATAATCATTGTGGTAATCATGTAGATGGTGTGGGTACTCCAGGTCGACTTCAAAGATCCAACCCTTTTTGTGATTCTGATCATAATTCATAACTTCATTTGTTAATTTTGTTATATCACATTGTGACAAATCATGTAGACAACAGTTTTTCAAGGGCAATAATTCACACATCGCAAAGCCATACAAATTGTTAGCGTCCAAGTACGTGATGAATGACCTTGACCTCGAGTGGTCAAAGTCATCAAGATATTTGTTGTTGGCTTTGGCATAATTGTTTGCAGCTATACTTATGCCTCCCCTCAATCCACGTTCCACCATTTCACCCATTGTATGATCAGACAACAGGTCTATAGATATCTTGCTGGATTTCAAAAATGCATCCCATGTCATGCCAGGACTAGTTATGTAGCAAGCTGGGTCAAGACTGTAGTGCAACAAACCCTTTTCACGATAACTTTCGAATACGTCTGCTAGCAAGCAAACGTCAGCTTTCAAGTACTGGTCATAGTAACTACCAATCATTTCACACCCTAGTTTACCCCATGCATCAAGAGCATGCTGGTAATCAGAGTCAGAAATACCTTTGCCAGTTAGTGTATAATAAAATTTCTCTTTTGGTGGCAGTCTCCTTTCCTCAAACACAAACCCAGTGATCAATGTACTCATAGGGATAGACTCCTTTCTTGATTAACTCAGGCTCAAAATATTTACTTGTAATTGGAAACTCCGTCAGTCCTTCTGCTAGACTAGCAAGCCCTAAAGACAAATGTTGCATCGAGTCATAAAATGCTAATTTGTCCAACCTAAAAGTCAAGTATTTTTCAGTTGTCTGGGCAATACAACTAATTTTTTTGTAAGACTCATCTACAGCCTGCATGATAATATGTGAATCATATCCTTTGAGATTGTGGAAAAAGATAGGCAGTTTGTATGCCTTGGGATCTATTTTTAGTTTCAAGTTGCAATCACCATGTGCAGCACCTCTGTAACGTCCAGTTATGTGGTCATGGTCGCGAACTTTTTCACCCTTCAGAAGTTGTTCACAACCTCCCAGAAGTTGTTCACAAATCCAACATGTCTTTGCTGTATCAAATTTTAGTTTATCTTCTTCTGTCATCATCAAAGGTATCTGGCAGTTTTCCAAATATTGTACTACCTGACTATACAATTGTCTCATTTCTGTGAAAACTCAGCTGCTGCATTTTCACCTCTGTAGATAACAGGTTCTTCGTTTACACCATCTGACCTAACAAGAATGTATCCAAAAGAACACACCACTTGGTCACTCAATTTTAATGTCTTTGGTAATGATTCTGGAACAGGACCATCATATGGAACAACCAGTGATTCAAAATCAGCATACACTACAAACGGCAGCTTTTGTTGATTCCCATAGTTTTTAAAAAAAACCTTACTACCAGGATCTGGATACCTAAGTACTGTTTGAATGTCATCAGGTGACCTACAATGTTTAACATGTTTGTGTGCTACTTCAATAAAGGAAAACCTCTTTAAACACTTTTTACAAAATTCCTGTTTACACTTGTGTTTTGTTGTATGCCCATGAATTAGACGTGACATACTCCTGGTAATTGTGTAGTGAAAGTTATCACTGGAACTTATTAATAAAAGGTCAACATGCTTATCTTCTGACTGACCATAAGTGGGGGCAAGTGGTGATACTCTAATTGGTTCTAATTTGTTTTCAGACTCATTATCCCATACATACACATTTACAGATATACCAGGATTTTGTTTTTCAAGCAAGTCTATGTCCTCTACCTTAACATGAAAATCTATACCACTGAAGTTGAGTTCGTTTTCAAATTTGGTATAGTTAGATACACGTTCAGGTCTTGTTTTTACAAAGTGTAGTTTGGCAAGCACACACCACATGAAACAGAAATTATCATTGTTCTGAATATTTACTACAGCCTTTTTATTTGCAACCTCAGTTGGCAGTGGCAACCATGATTTGCCTAAAATAGGATGAAACCTTGACTGCTTCAGTTGCAGTTCATGTACACGACCTTCATGCCAACCAGACCCTTGCATTTTTGCTCTGTCAATTGCTTCAAGGAAGTCAGGCAACAGTCTTTCTCTAAACACTTTTTCCAATTCTCTTCTCAAATTAATTGTGTGTTGTCTTGTCGAGATATAAGATACAATCACTTCACCATCTACCCTGGTAAATTCTATTTTAGCAACAATCTGAATCTTTACACTACCAGAAAGAAGATTATCTTGTATGACCAAAAAAGACCTTTCTATTGATTCATAGACACTGTAAGTGTTTGATATAGGCAAGTCTGTTGTGTGAAACACGTTTCTTAAGCCTGATGAGCCAGACGAGCTTTGGGCATTGCCCGTCATTTTTATTTGTCAGACAAAATATTAAATAGAAAAAATACACCTTGTGTAATACCACTTTATTGACTGTAATTATATAGTTCACTCACCAACAAATTAACCACTTCCCTGGTATGTGTCTTAAGGTCTTGTGCTCATGCTGCAGGTGTAATATCACTTTATTGATAGTAACAAATTCAATTTTATCATGTTGTTTACTTAGATGGTAGAATATGTGTAAACACATACTCTCAAACCAGTCACAGTTAGCATCATAAACTATAAAATCTTGTGTCTTAAGATCAACAGTCTTGTAATTATAACGTGGCAGACCATTAGAATATCCAAAAGTTACATTATATGCCATGTATATCTTCGTTGGTGTTGAGAGTTTTATCAAAGGCTCAAATGGGTGTTTAACTTGTGTTTTTAAGTCATAAAAATGCTTAACACCTCTGTGATATCAAACGCTCGCCCAGTTTGTCCGACCATCATTTTTTATAGACAAAACAAAAGGCTAAATTAATTTACTAATCCATACCCTGTGGGCTGATCTGTCTTTAAAATAAGCTTTAGATGCTTAGTTGATTTGAGTTTGTTTTTTTACATCATCTCGTTCATGCTTATTTGGGATGCTCACAAACCAGATAGGTGAGGCTAGCGCTGGCAGAATTGTCAGTACTCAAACCAAGGGAAATCACAGCGCTGGACAGACAGCAGTTAGATCCCCTGCCCCCGTCTATCAGGCACCCAATCGCCAGCCCACAGAGAAATACGCAGGTATAGAATAAGACAATCATTTCCATCCTCAAAAAGAATGGATCAGGTCTCTTATATAACCCATGTCTTTCTCCGGAACTTAGGAAGTAGGCAGGAGAAACATACATACACAAACATGAAGGTGCGCTACTATATGTGGTCGGGTAAATACCCTGATTTCCCACAGTAGATGCACAGAACATTACACAACAATGTAACGATACAAGTTATACATGATACTCACAAACCAGATAGGTGAGGCTAGCGCTGGCAGAATTGTCAGTACTCAAACCAAGGGGAATCACAGCGCTGGACAGACAACAGTTAGATCCCCTGCCCCCGCCTATCAGGATGACATCGTTTTCTCTGAGACAGTCTTCAAAGCTGTCACGATCTTTACAGTAAAACAAACAGATGAACTTTAACTGCTCACGAAAATCTTTCAGTACAGCATTATATTTCTGAGTAAGAATCCATACACTGATGTTTGCATGTCTGCCACTAAAGACCAGTTCTGCTAGTGTGTTTCTCTTCTTAACAATATCTTTCTCTGCAGAGCAATCATCAACAATAAACAAAGTTGACTGTCCTTCAAATTGCTTGTAAAAATACAGCAGGTAGTCATTCAGTTTTTTCTCAGGGTCAACTAAGTAAATGTTATGATCAGACCAAATGAATAAACGGTTGTGATAAGCTTTGTTGTGTTTGATAGTAGGACAAAATATCACAATGTTTTCGAAATGACAGATGTATCTTGTTTGTAATAGGTTAAGAACAAATTCAGTTTTTCCACAGCCTGTGGCGCCACAAAACAAGCCACAGTGTGGGTCGAGTGTCATTAAGTTCATTTTAATATAGAATATAATTTTAATATAAATTATGTACCCGCTTAGTCTGTTCTCTGCAATATTGAGTTGTGCATCATAAATCAGATACAAATATATATTTATTGCTCCAGCAGTTTCAGTCTTTTTTTTAATCAGAATTGTAATTCCATCACTGCCGTTTTCAACAGTATGGCCTGACCCATGTAGGTAGTCGTCATCTGTACTACGCAGGTCTAGCCAAAGTGCATACTTGTCTGTCAGGTATTGAGCAATTCTTACATCATACAGATGCAGATCTTTAGATTAGATGCCATGTTTGCTGGTTTTTCTCTAAGCCTTCCACCTGCAAAATATTTTGTGATCTCATCATAGTGCTGGTAAGGTAGCATACCTGAAGCATACACTTGATTAGGATGGCCTTCAATAGTACAAGACAAATGAGTAATCTTTGGATTGTAAAATGTTTCTGAATCCCGACCGTATGGACTCGCTGGTTTAACAAACAACATAAGAATGCCTTTCAGTGACCTAGCAGGTGTGTTCAAGTTGATGTTCCACATTGGGTCGCTTTTGTCTTTATGAATCAAACTGTGTCTTATGACACGATCATAATAAATCGGCAGTCTCGACTGGTACTGATTTTGAATGAGGGTAGCTAGATGAGCATGTGTGACAATTTCATATTCCAAGGAGATGTTAGAGATCTTGTATGTTGCGTCTATGTCAGCTGATTTAATAACTTTAGGGTAGTCATTGAAAATTAGTTCAAAACTAAGACGGTCATTCAGTGCTCCTTGGTAATAAGGTAAATGCGCTGTTAGGATTTCAAATTCAAGTGGAATGCAAAATCTATTTCCATATGTTTCTGCCACAATAACATCCTTGGCTTCTGTTGTTGATTTATCTGATGCATTGATTCTGAGTTTGGCAACATTATCAGACTGTATGCCTTGGTAAATACGGTCTTCTCTTTCTTCTCGAGTAAGCAACAGATCTTTGTAACAGTAGAATACATCAGCATCATCAAGACTAAACACTTCCTGGCCTTCAAGTTTAACTTTAATAGTCTTAATAATTGCTCTGCCTAGGTTGTCAACTAGTGTTCTTTTGTCATCTGTATCTGATGAAAGTTCAATATTAAAAGCAAGGCGTGCAGTACCAGGAACAATAACGTCATTGGGACCTAGGTTTGGAAACTTTACAGTAAGAGTTTGGTTTTGATCTATGGAGCTAGGATTGTTAGTGACGACAATTGATTGCCGAATGCCCTTAACACCAAGAGGCTCACGTAGTTTTCTATATGGGTCTAACTTTGATCCGTAAGACTGTGTCATTTTATTATACACAAATCAAAAAAATTAAATTAAATAAAACAATGGCAGTGGGAGGATTTAACCATAAAGATTTCGAAATGGATGCCATGGATGACTATGATACTAGTGCAACAGATATGACTGGAATGGTGAATACTTCTAGTGTATATCACAAACTGCTAAAAGACAAAGTAAACTCATTTTATGATCATGTTGGTGACCGCCCAGATGTAATAGATCCTAATCAGTTTGAACTTGTCAAACGTCACTTATTTGTAAATACAGACAAAGGTAAAGTACAATTGACTTATAAAAAAGATCCTGCAAAGTTTAGAGCTTTAAGTACAATCAAAACTGATGTTGGTGGTGAGGCAGCACTGCAGCGTTACCTTGGTGTTGGTAGTAAAAAGTTACCACCTCGACTTGCTAGTACCCTTCATGACATACAAACAAGGTTGCCAACTGGACAAGAAATTGAAATGACTGAAGTAACAAGACTTCCAGAAATAGCAGCCAAGGTAATGCATGAAACTTCATTTACAGAAGGGCAAATAAATGAGGCAATAAATACAATGGGTGATTCTCCTTTGACAATGCGGGAAATTATGGGGTTGGATAAATCACTGCAGTCAATCAGAGGTGAGCTGGTGAATAATGTAGCCAAACTAGGTGAGCTTGATAAACACATAGAAAAAGAAAAAGAAAAATTAGGTAAAGCTGATGATGAGAATGATGACATTGAAATAAAAGAAAGAATACAACACAGGTTAAATGATTTGCAGATAGAAAGATCCGCATGGCTAGAAGTGATTGAAATTGGAAAAGAAAAACTGAAAACACAGGTCAACAGGATTAGAGAAACTATTCAAAAAATACTTCACGAAGACACAATATTGGCTGAGAGATTGAAAACACTTTTCAGAGAGCAGGGTATCACTATTGCAAGTTTAATTACTGCTCTTGGATTTATTATCAGTACTGTTGTGTTAGCTGTAGCCGGAGGCGGTGGTAGTCCAGCTCCACCGGCACCTCCAGCCCCGGCTCCGACTGACCCAAAAGATCTACAGGCGTGGGTAAAGAAACAACTGTCACACATATCAGACTTGCTTCAGAAATTGGCAGTGAAAGCAATGGATGCTTTGCCTGGCATAATAGGAAGTGTAGTCAGTTGGTTGATCAGTACAGCGGCAAAGGTAGTAGGGTTTATGGCAGAGCATGTGTGGGTCTTTTTGGTGACAGTAGGAGGATTAATTATAGGATATTTAATGAAACAGGTAAAGAAGTAATATCCCTAATCCAGTAAGGCCTATTACCAATGCAGTTTTCTCTGACTCATGTGTGTTAACTGATGACTGTTCCGAGGCTTCTGTTACTGGTTGTACTGGTGTCGGTGTCAGTGCCGGGGTCGGGGACGGGGCTGTTACTGTCTGTACAGGTGAAGATGTTACTAATGTTTTTTGCACATGCGGTTACTTTTGGTGCAAGCGATGTTTGCTTGTTGGACCTAAGCTATGTGTGGTTGCTGGACCCAAGCTATGTGTGGTTGTTGGGCTCAAGTTTACAGATTGATTGTGTCCTAATTTCTGATCACGTCCAGCAACAACTATTTCATTATTATAATTTGTTATTGTCCCCATTTGGAGTTGAAGGTCAGATGGCAACATGTATAGCCCGATACCAACTACAAAGTCAACTTTCGATCTGGCATATCTGAGAACGTCTTGGTAGTATTGTATGCTTGATGGGAGATCTACTACTGAGTTGATCGAGTCTTCAAGGTTTGCAAGAAACTGTTTTTGTGCATCAAATTTCCCACTCCTGTTTAAGATATTCGATTTTGTTTGAGCTTGTGCTCCTAGTATACACCACACATATGTTCTGATAGATTTATTTATGCGCTCAACTCCTGCTTGAGTAAACCCGTCACTCCTGTCTAAGACAAATGTGGTCCATGCATTAGACTGTTTCTGTTCTATTGATCCTAACCAGACTTCGGATTTTGATGAGAATGAAGAGTAGGGAGGCCAGTAATCTTGAGGGTATTGTCTGTGACTCTCAGCATAATACAATGTACCCATGCCGTGGTGATCATCAAGTTTTTGTGTAAAGTCATACTTTGTACTGATGTTAAATTCATTGCAGATCCGTTCAAATGCTTTCAAATCCATGGGATTGTTAAACTGATTAAAACTGGATTCAGTGGGCAGTGGGGTATGGAGTTCTGACAGTATTCTTCTAAGCTGGTAATACGTGTGGAAACGATAGACAGACTTAATCAGTTTGTTTGGGTGATTTAAATGGTCTGTAAAAGAAACCCCACAGCCAGTAGTTGAACATAGTATAGCAAAGTTAAGCTGGTTTTGAAACATCTGTAGTGGGCTTGAAGACCACTTTCTTGCAGTTGCATCATCTGTTATTGGAGGGTTTAAGTAATTTTCATAGGGATTTGGTACTTTCACTTGAAATAAATCTGCTTCTGACAAAGCTATATCGAGCTGATTTAGTTGAATTATTTTCTGATCATAGGTTGGTGCGACATTGTACTTTGCATCCACATTAAATTGAAATGCATTTACAGTGGCAATTGTTGGTGATTTAAATTCCATAATGCTTTTTTTATGCGATAATAAAAATGTTTATAACCTTATCAAATATTGACACAAGCAAACCAGTGTGGTTAACTAATGGGATTGATAATCGTGATGGTAGCAAAGCTGTAGCTATCCATGAAATGTTCTACACTGTAAAGTGGTTTATGTAACAGATGATACAAGTTTTCATGTAAATGGAACTCTTGATGGTTTAGAAAAGGGTGATATTTTACGAGCTGGGTATTATGACTTTTGTACTTTAGCTGAATGGCTTCAAAATGAATTTAAAATTAAAGCAACTTTAAACCCAGCTAATTTACTTGTTACAATTGAATTTCTGAAAATGGGTCAGTTTTCTTTATCAATTAGTCTTTTATTATTACTTGGATTTTTAGGTAAAAAAAAAATAATACATCCAGATGAAGATTGGACATCGTCAGTCGGGCGTCTACTTGATCTTCTCGATCACTGTAATTCTCTTGCACCCCACCCGGGTCTGCCCTGGGGGACTTGGGTGCGGTTAGGTATTTTTTAGTTCCCAGGGTCACCCTGGTCAGCCCCACAGGGTGGGTTTTTCTCTCTATTCTGGGGCATGTGTTTCTGTCTACCCTTTGTCCATTCACCTGTATTTGCCTTTTCAAAACTCTCCCTACTGTCTGCACTGCCTGTAGCTCTTGATATTGGATGTGTGTTGCTAAATGGTCTTAGCTTTATTTAGGCCCCCCCCACCCGGGTCTGCCCTGGGGGACTTGGGTGGGGTTAGGTATTTTTTTGTTCCCAGGGTCACCCTGGTCAGCCCCACAGGGTGGGTTTTTCTCTCTATTCTGGGGCATGTATTTCTGTCTACCCTTTGTCCATTCACCTGTATTTGTCTTTTTAAAACTCTCCCTACTGTCTGCACTGCCTGTAGCTCTTGATATTGGATGTGTGTTGCTAAATGGTCTTAGCTTTATTTAGGCCCCATGTGTTAGGTTTATTTAATGTATTAGACCGGCTGGCAACATACATTCAATGTTCTGTTTATTTTTTTTCACAAGCAGTGCAGGCACGTCCTGAGAAAGCCTTGTTGCTGTCGGGACGTTAAGCAATGTACAATCAATCAATCAATTTATTTAGGCCCCATGTTGTAGGTTTATTTAACGTATTTGACCGGCTGGCGACATACATTCAATTTTCTGTTTATTTTTTTTTTTCACAAGCAGTGCAGGCACGTCCTGAGAAAGCCTTGTTGCTGTCAGGACGTTAAGCAATGTACAATCAATCAATGTAATTCTCTTGCTGGCAGTCTGATAGTCCTTGGTGACTTTAACATCCACTTTGACAATCAGAAGCACCACACCACCTCTGCACTCATGGACATTTTACACATGTTCAGTCTCTCACAAGTTGTCGACAAACCAACTCATAGACAAGGGCATACTATTGACTGGATCCTTCATAGATGTGACGATGATATCTTGTGCTCAGCACAGGTTTCTGATGCAATATGTTCAGACCATTACTGTGTGATCAGTCATTTGAGGGCCATAGTCCCACCTCCAGTGCCTATGCTTACCATAGTGCGCAATGTTCGTGCCATTGACAGACTAGCCTTCAAGGCTGACCTCGTTCAGTCACTGTCTCACCATCCTAGTCCTAGTGCCGAGGAGTTTGATTCATGTTTACGCACTGTCTTAGACAATCATGCACCATCTTCAAAGCGTAAAAAGTCAGCTCATAGAATCAGCCCGTGGTATAGGTTTGTGAGCAAAGAGCTGCGTTCGGCTAAGCAGATGCGGCGCCAAGCTGAGAGAATGTGGTGCTCAACTAGGTTGACTGTTCACAAGCAGATATACACATGTTCTAAGAAGCATGTAAATGAGATTGTTCATGGAGCAAAATCTTCGTTTTACAACAGGAAGATCAGTGAGTGCACAACAAGCAAAGAGTTGTATAATGTGACCAATAAGCTTATGGTGAAGAAGACTCCATCACCTCTTCCCACTACATTTCCCCCGTGCCAGCTGCCTCAGCTTTTTGCAGATTACTTCGTTGATAAGGTCCGCGAAATTCGTGATTCTCTGGATCTCATGCCCACTTCAGTTTTGTTCACCGAAAAACGCTTTAGTGGAGAACCTCTCTCAGCCTTCGAACCTGTGCTAGAGGATGAGGTCAGAAAAGTGATCACAAACACTGCCCCCAAAACTTGTGAGTTAGACCCCATACCCACTCCCTTGTTGTACGAGTGCCTGGATGAAGTGTTGCCTGCCATTACACAAGTTATCAACAACTCTCTCTCCACTGGTATTTTTCCTGAAAGCTTCAAGACTGCACTTGTGAAACCCCTATTGAAGAAACCATCTTTAGACCCAAATGTACTGAAAAACTATCGCCCAGTTTCCAATCTTACATTTCTATCAAAGATTCTTGAGAAAATTGTCCTTGTTCAAACTTTAAAGCATGTCAACTCTAATAGTCTGTTCAGTGTATTCCAGTCTGCATATCGTCCCCATCATAGCACTGAAACAGCTTTGCTGAAGATATTCAATGACCTGCTTTGTGCTTTGGACGAGCGTAAGATCACAGTCCTTGCTTTGCTGGACCTGTCCAGTGCGTTCGACACTATTGACCATGAAATTTTGCTGTGCTGTCTTCAATCTGTATTTGGCATTGAAGGCACAGTCTTGGCATGGTTTAGTTCATACCTGACTGAACGATCCCAGATTGTTTCTGTCGACGGCTATCGTTCTGAGCCATCACCTCTTCGGTTTGGTGTACCCCAGGGCTCGGTCCTAGGACCTGTATTGTTCTTACTGTATGTTCAGCCCCTGTCCGACCTGATCTGTAGTCGCTCCATTTCCCATCATGCATTTGCAGATGATACGCAGATGTACAAAAGTGATACTGTCGAGCGAGCTGTGAATGCCGTCCAAAGTATAAGCCAGTGCATTGACCATGTCAAATCATGGATGACCACCAACAAACTGATGTTAAATGATGGCAAAACTGAAGCAATGTTGGTAGCTAATCCAAGATTATCTTCGTCCCTGCCTTTACCGTCATCATTGTCTGTGGATGGAACACTCATTGGCTTCTCTGCGAGTGTGAGAAACCTGGGTGTTACACTTGACAGCGAGTTATCTATGTCACAGCATGTCAGTGCAGTGTGTAGATCCGCTTATCTGGAACTTCGTCGTATTAGTTCAGTTCGTCACCTGCTGACCGTGGAAGCCACTAAAACACTAGTTTGTGCATTTGTGCTGTCCAAGCTAGATTATTGTAACTCTTTGCTTTGTGGCTGCCCTCAGTATCTCATTGATCGCCTCCCAAAAATTCAGAACAATGCAGCCCGGCTTGTTGTGAGAGTCCGTAAGACTGAGCATGTCACACCCATCTTGAAGTCCCTTCACTGGCTACCTGTGTCCTCACGTATTCACTATAAAGTTATGTCAATCTGTTTTAACTGCCTTTCAGGCACCAGCCCAGAATACTTGTCCTCTTTGCTGCATGTGTATACACCCTCTCGTGAGCTCCGCTCCTCTTCTGATAAACGGAAGTTGTGTGTACCTTCTGTCCAAACTAAAACATTTGGTCAGCGCACTTTTGTTTATCAAGCCCCAGTGTTATGGAATACACTTCCTCTTGAGGTCAGAAACAGTGAGTCTGTCTCTGACTTCAAGAGGTCGTTGAAAACTCACCTCTTCAAGCTTTACTTTGAATAACTGCCAGTGTTTGATGCCTTAGTTGTAGTTCTGCAATCCTCCTTGTTTAGACTGAATGTTAATTAGAATATAAATTATTATGTATGTATTGTTGTTTAGTTTATTGTAAAAGTGGTGTGTTCGGGCATTGTGCTTTGTTTGTTATGTGCATATGTCATTGTATTTTTATTTTTGTGTACAGATTGTAAAGCGCTTAGAGCTTTTGAGTAAGATTAAGCGCTATATAAATACTCATTATTATTATTATTATTATTACTTTCACCAAAAAAAAAAAACAAGAATAACTGGTAGATATCCTGTTCATTTGTCAGTACACACAGTGCTAAATGTTCATTTGAAAGAACTAAGCACTACTCATAATCTTCTCAATGGAAAGCCTTCAACATTGCTGAAATGTGTGTCGACTGGAACTGCTCCTTATTGTGAAAATGTAGTTGTTAGATTTCCTAATGCTCAGTTTAAAAAATTAAGTACAAGTTTCTTTGAATCGTTGTACTTATATGTAACTAATCAGGATGACAAACCAGTTGTGATGCATGATTTTTATGTTGTGTTGGAAGTTAAATAAATGTTATTTTTGTTAAATAAAAAATGAGCGGTCTTGGTCCAAAGCCGAGAGTTACACCGGTTGCCTGTCCAGTAATAGAGTTGAAAGATTTGGGTGATGTGCGGGGTTTTGATGAAAAAGGAGAGGTGGGAGAGATATATGGCCTTGAACTTGATTCCCGTGGGTTGTACAAGTGGAAAATAATCGATGACGTGAAAGACGATGCAGAGAGACAGTTTCCTAAACTTGGTCAACTTTGTGATGTTACTGTTCAGACTATTCCTGAGCATAATGCGCTCTATGTCTTTAAACATTTGAATAATAAGTGGGTAGTTTTTCCTGCTCCTGTTCCACCTGAGCCTGCTGCACCTGCAATTGATTGGGATATAAAGTTTAAATTTATTAATCCTTATGTATTTTTTACTGATGAAGGTCCCTTAATATTTAGGAAAGTTATTAACTCTGGGCTGTTACTTGTGAGCCTTGTTCCGAGCTATTTCGTAGACATCAGTAGTAGCAGAGAAAAACTAAAACTGCAGGAGTATGAAAAACGAAGGTATCTTCTTACAAATAGAAAGGGTAGAACAGATACTTCCATTGTGTTTGTACCAGATAGCTTTACCATAGCTAGAGAAGCCACAATAGTTTTTGAAATTCTCATGAGGTCTGTGGATTCTGTAAAAGAAGCGGATATTGCACAGGGAATCAAACTTACATGGGATGACACAGTAAAAGAGTCAACAAAGGTCATTATAGCTATTAGGAAAGGCGTAGATATAGACGTATCGAGTAGTAATCCTGCTGTTAAAATAGTGGTTGATAAAACAACTCTAGTTAATCTAACTTACATTAAACTGGAACACATAGATCTTATTTCATTTTATTATGTTAGCAAATTGTATACCTTTGAAGAGTTGCAAAATGAATTCGCTGATTAAATAATAATAAAAAAATATTTGTCATAAAAAATGGTGAACATGTATCCGCAAATACTACCTGAGCTGCTTGAGTCTATTGTTCCAGATAAAACATTACAGGCAGACTCATTTCGCTTAATGAATATTACAGAAGCATTGAAGTATTTGGAAGGAGAACAGGCAAAATACTCCAGGTGTAAAAGAAGATATAAAACGGTTTTTAATTCTGTACACAACACATCAATGGCTGTGGGTGTGGTTTCAGCTGGATTATCTGTCACTGGTTTAGGTCTGTTTGCCACTGGAGTGGGAAGTGTTATAGTAATTGCTATTGAAGGTGTTGGTGCTGCCACAGGCCTGGCATGCTTTGGTTTGGAAGCCATTAACAAAAGATTTCATACAAAGTTGCAGAAGCATGAAGCATTGAGTACGCTTGCTGGTGCTAAGCTGAGCAGTATGAAACTTATTATCAGTAAGGCTTTAGATGATAATAAAATTGATGATCATGAATTTAAAAGAGTGCAGGATGATTTGGTTAATTACAAACAACGGAAATCTGAAATACAGAATAAGATGCGTAGTCAACCCGTGAATGTTGAAGAACTAAAGAAATCTTTTTTAGAGGAAGGGAAAAAGATAGGCATAGAAGAAACTATGAAAAAGGTTCAAGGATTTATAAGCAATTAACAATAGGTTTTGGTAATCCATTATTTTTGTCATACACTTTGCAAAGAGATGTCATTCCTTTCACGTCTGCCCATTTGATGCCATCAGCTCCACCACCTGACTACTATTGAGAAAAAAAGTTTTCTTGTTGTCCTTGTAACTTGGGAAATCTGTCCGAGTGTCTTATTGACTAGGGTTAAGAACTTATGTTAAGACACTTATAAGAACTTGTTTTAAGTCATTGAAAGAACTTATGACAACTAACTTCAAAGTTACTTACAAAGTTACTTACAGGTTTATAAAGTACCTTATTAAGTACTTGTAATTTACTTAGAAACATCCAGAAAGTAACATAAACAGTAACTTGATAATTTTACCCATGACTTGAGCACTAGAAAATAATCTGTTTAGACTCAGTAACAACATGGGAGAGAATTTGCCTTGTTCATTATCAGCATAAGAAATAATAACAGATTATTTCCCTTTGTTCAGTAACATCAAGGGAAGGAATCACCCCATGTTCAGTAACAAAATTTCAGATTACTTCCCTTTGTTGAATATAGGTTTATACAAGGAAAGTAATTTGTAAAAATTTTGGAAAGACAAAAAAGTTACTTCCCTTGCTTCATTAAATTATGTTTTAATTTTTGACTAAAATAAACATTGTTTTTCATAAAATTAAATGACAAGATGTGCCAATAATTATGGTAGATAATAGTGTAAAGATGTTATCACTTGATTTTGTTAAAAAAAATGTGTGATTTATTGTTGTTTTAACAAAAATAAACATTTTTTTGTATTACTTTTTTATTTTGGCACCTGCTTAAATTTTTTAGGAGAATGTATGACTATATATGAAAATGTTCCTATTCATTGTGGGTCCGTGAGTGGTCCAGTGGTCTCGCAAACAAACAAGGGAGTTATTTGTGCACATAACCCGGCTTGTAACTCCCTTGCCTGTTCCAAACACCTCTGGGACATCTCCACACTTTCGTTTCGGGCAGCAGAGTCGAGGAGTCGGTAGATTCCCGTCTGGGGTGGGCGGAACAAACCAAAAGCTAGGCCACACCAAAAGCTCTCACAGGGAAGGCGAATTGTGCACTTAAATCTGGATTATAGTTGACTCTGTGAGAGCAACTGGAAAAAGACCAGGAGTGGACTTTTACCATTTTTTGGTTCCAGTGTCATTGACCTCGTGACCCAGCGACCTTTGATCTGACCCCATGACCTCTGACCTTGACCCATGACCTTGACCCATGACTTTGACCCATGACCTTGACCCATGACTTTGACCTTAGTGACCTTGTCTAAAAAAAGGACATACTTTCCTTTGCCGTTAACGGCAACACAGATAACAAATTAGTTATAATTACTTGGTGAAGTTCTTGATAGATTCAGATTACTTTACAGTGCTTGTAGCATCAACCTTATGTGTGACCTGTATACTTGATCTCATTTACTTCTATTCAATTATTATTATTATTTTATTTTTATTATTTTATTTATTTATTTTATTTTCATTTTATTTATTTTTATTATTATTATTATTATTATTTTTTTTTTTTTTTTGGGGGGGGGGGTAGTGTTTATGACCAGAGGTTTGAGTTATAGACCATCTGCCTCCGCGTATGGGGATGGGACAGCTGTCCCAGAGTTTAAGAGCCCTCCGACACGTATATAATAATAATTACAGTATTTATAATGCGCTTATCTTATAATAATTATAACTAAGCGCACACTCACAACTCGCGCACGCATGCGCACGCTTTAGACAATGACTCACGTACCACAAACAGTGAAATACATTACGACGGTCAGCTTGGGGTGGGGAGTGTGGTGATATAGTGCTAAAACTGTTGAAAGAGGTGAGTTTTGAGGGCGGACTGGAAGGAGGAGAGAGAGTGTTTCTGACGGAGAGAGAGTGGGAGAGTGTTCCAGGTGGATGGACCGTAGACGGAGAAGGAGCGGGGGCCCAAAGTGTTAAGTTTTGTGCGAGGGATGTGGAGGCGGAGAGGGTCAGAGACAGAGCGGAGGGAGCGGGAAGGTGTGTAGGGGTGAAGTAAGTTGGAGAGATAGGCAGGAGCGCAGTTGTTCAGGGATTTGTAGCAGAGAGACAGAACTTTGTATTGGATGCGTTGGGGGATGGGGAGCCAGTGAAGGAGTTTGAGCAGGGGTGTGATGTGGTCGGATTTTTTCTTTCTGAGGACGAGGCGGGCAGCATTGTTCTGGACGCGTTGGAGAGTGAAGATGGTGGAGTGAGGGAGACTGGAAAGGAGAGAGTTGCAATAGTCGATGCGAGATAAGATGAGAGAGACAGCAAGTTTGGTGGCAGCTTCGGTAGCGAGGTATTTTCTGATCTGACTGATGCGGCGGAGGTGGAAATAGCATGCCTGGGTCGTGGCGGAGACGAAGCTGGTCATGGACAGAGAGGAATCGAGGATGACGCCGAGGTTCTTGGCCGAGTCAGAGAGGGAGATGGGGGTGCTATCGAGTTGAAGGTGGAGAGAGGGAGGGAGCTGGGAGAGTTTCTGGCGAGTGCCTACCAGCATGGCTTCCGTTTTGTCGTCGTTCAGTTTCAGCTTGTTTGCTGTCATCCAGTTTTTCACGTCTTCGTAGCAGTCAGCCGTGCGAGTCAGTAGTGACTGAGTGTTGTCGAGTTTGTCTTTGTCTTGCAGTTGTGAGTCGTCAGCGTAGAGGTGGTGGTGTATGCGGTGAGACTGGATGATGTTGGACAGAGGAGAGGTGTAGAGTGTGAAAAGGACCGGGCCCAGGACGGATCCCTGTGGAACTCCGCAGGAGAGCGTTACCGGGTTGGAAGAGACGCCGTTGATGGTGACGGACTGCTGTCTGTCGGAGAGGTAGGAGAGAAACCAGGAGTGAGCAGAGTCAGTGATGCCGAAGGAGTGGTGGAGTCGGTGGAGGAGGATAGAGTGGTCTATAGTGTCAAAGGCGGCAGAGAGATCGAGTAGTGTAAGAAGGGAGATGTTGCCAGAGTCGGTGGAGAGAAGCAGCTCGTTTAAGATATGTAGAAGGGCTGTTTCAGTGCTGTGATGTTTGCGATAGGCAGACTGGAATGGACTGAGGAGGTTGTTGTCGGTGAGATGGAGGTTGAGCTGGTTGAGAACAACCTTCTCAAGAAGCTTGGACAGGAAAGAGAGATTGGAGACTGGGCGATAGTTCTTGAGTTCGTTTGGGTCGAGGTTGTGTTTTTTGAGGAGAGGACGGACGATGGCGGACTTGAAGATATCGGGGACGGAGCCGTTTTCTAGAGATGCGTTGATGATGTCGGTAATGAAGGGTAGAAGTTTTGGAAGGCCGTCACGGTAGAGAGAAGCTGGGAGGGGGTCAAGTTCGCAGGTTTTGAAGGGCATGGACTTTATGGTCTTGAGGACTTCATCCTGAGAGACGGGGCGGAAGGACGAGAGGGGAGTGCCGGAAAAGGTGGGGTCGGGAGGGCAAGGCGGAGGAGACAGGGTGTCGAGTGTGTCGCGCAGATTTTGGATTTTGTCAGAAAAATAGGTAGAGAAAGCAGGCGGGAGTTCTTCTTTGCTGTGTGTGTTGGGGAGAGGAGAGTCTTTAGAAGTGCCTAGGAGTGTGTTCATGGTGGCGTAGAGGGTTTTGGAAGAGGTGGATTCCAGGATTTGGTTTTGAAGGTGTTTGCGTTTAGATTCGGAGATCATTTTGCAGACTTTGGATCTAGTTGTTTGGAAGATCTGTCTGTGAACGGTGAGGTCAGATGAGCGCCAGAGGCGTTCCGCTTGTCGGCGCTCGCGCTTGGCCTCAGCTATGTCATCAGTGAGCCAGGGGGAGGGGAGTCGGTTGGGTATGGAGCAGGTGGTGACAGGGGCATGGGTGTCTAGAAGTTTTCGAAGGGAGGAATCGAAATGGGATGCAAGATCGGGGGAGGGGGCGGGGTCCAAGAGAAGGTCGACAGCTTCGTCGAAGAAGCTCTCGCGGTTGACAGATTTTAGTTTGCGGCGAGAGACAACGAGCTTGGTTTTTTTCGGGGGAGGTAGATTGAGGGAGACGAGAATAGCGAAGTGGTCAGAGGGAAGCACAGAGGAGGTGTCAGAGTCGAGAAAGAGTTGATCGGAGGTGCGGGTGATGATCCAGTCGAGGGTGTGGCCAAGTCGGTGGGTGGGTTTAGTGATGTGTTGTGTAAGATTGTGGTTTGAAAGTGACGTGCAGAGGCGTTTTGTGTCAGGGTGCTCGGGTTTGTCAAAGTGGAAGTTAAAGTCGCCTAGAAGGATGTGTTTTCCGGGTCGTGTGCTGTAGTGGTCGAGGAGGAGGTCGAACTCGGTGAGGAACATGGAGTTTGTGAGTTTGTTTTTGTTTTGTATATGTCCACTATGGGGGCTACCACGATTCCGGTATTGTATAAATGAATGACTGAATGGATGAAAAAGAAATGAATGAATGTTTGAATGTAGAAATAAATGAATGAATGAAAAAACGAACGAACGATTCGAACGGGGGGAAAAAACAGAACGAATAAATGAATTACAAAGATGTTATTTGTTCTTAGAACCTTATGATCCGAAACTACAGACCATCGTGAAGATAAAGTAAAATCGTCAGCCGGTATATGATTTTATACCTTACTGCTCCACAGCCGTTAGGTTCAAAATCGCGGCCGGACAAGTCCACAACTCCTTTGTATAACAACAAAGACAGGCAGTCTGTGATTTTCCCTGGCAGTATTCTACAATAAATTTAAACCCTTTTGATGTCGGTAGCTGTTTTTGTCGCGATGATTCCTGCAGGAATCATCGCGACAAAACCCGCTACCGACAGCCAAAGGGTTAAGTCCATACAGCTAGAGTGTCCTCCTCACCAGAGTGATGCCCAGCGCAGAGTGCCACACTGAGTGCAGAGTGCCTTTGTCCACTGCAAACTCAGGCTCCACTTCAAGCCAAAACCCAAGAAAGTGGCCCCCCCCCCCCCCCCACCTCAAGAAAAAGCTTGATGTTGCCAGCCTTCAGCGTGACGACATAAAAGCTGCCTTTCAGACAGATTTACAGCGCAGGCTTACAGACACAGCTGACCCAGCAGACTCCTCCCCTGAAAGACACTTATAAGAACTTGTGTTAAGTCACTTGAAAGAACTTATGGCAACTAACTTCAAAGTTTCTTACAAAGTTACTTACAGGTTTATAAAGTACCTTATTAAGTACTTGTAATTTACTATCGCAAAATCCTCTGCAGAAGTATTGGGTTTCGCTAGAAAGAGGAACAAAGACTGGTTTGACGAAAACGACGTAGGGATCCAGGAACTCCTAGCAAAACAAAGAGCTGCCCATCAGGCCCACCTAGCCCAGCCTTCCTTCCCTGTGAAGAAGAATGCCTTCCGCCTGGTCTGCAGCAGTCTCCAGCGCAAGCTCAGAGATCTCCAGAACGAGTGGTGGACCAGACTCGCACAGAGAACCCAGCTTTGCGCTGACAACGGTGACTACAGGGGCTTCTACGAAGCACTGAAAGCAGTGTATGGCCCCAGGCACCTGATACAAAATCCCCTGCAAAGCGCTGATGGACAGGCACTCCTCACAGATAATAACTCCATCTTGAACCGCTGGTCGGAATACTTTCAGTACCTCTTCAGCTCTGAGCGCACTGTTCAAGAAGCAGTCATCCTCCAAATCCCACACCTCCCAGTAAAGGTTGAATTGGACAAACCGCCCAGTGCTGAAGAGACCCTCACAGCCATCCACCAGCTCAAGAGTGGCAAAGCAGCAGGCATTGACGGTATCCCACCAGAGATCTGGAAACATGGAGGCCCAGCACTGCACAACAAGCTCCATGACCTCTTTC
Organism: Semisulcospira habei; assembly: GCA_036245525.1. NCBI lineage: Eukaryota > Metazoa > Mollusca > Gastropoda > Semisulcospiridae > Semisulcospira > Semisulcospira habei. The sequence goes on from BTPG01000005.1 coordinate 12,967,685, forward strand.
TCTGCTGCTGGGAGGAAGGAACACTACCAATAGATCTCCGCGATGCAGTCGTCATCACCCTGTACAAGAACAAAGGAGAGAAGTCTGCCTGCTCCAACTACCGTGGAATTACTCTGCTGTCCATTGCCTGGAAAATTCTTGCAAGGCTGCTTCTGAATCGGCTGGTACCTGCCATTGCAGAAGACCACCTCCCAGAGGGCCAGTGTGGCTTCAGAGCCAATAGGAGCACCACCGACATGGTCTTTGTGCTGAGACAGCTTCAGGAGAAGAGCCGTGAGCAGAACAAAGGGTTGTACGTAACGTTTGTTGACCTAACAAAAGCGTTCGACACTGTGAGCAGGCAAGGCATGTGGCAGATCCTGGGGCGACTTGGCTGTCCCCCAAAGTTCCTCAGACCCCCACCCGGGTCTGCCCTGGGGGACTTGGGTGGGGTTAGGTACTTTTTAGTTCCCAGGGTCACCCTGGTCAGCCCCACAGGGTGAGTTTTTCTCTCTATTCTGGGGCATGTGTTTCTGTCTACCCGAGGTCCATTCACCTGTATTTGCCTTTTTAAAACTCTCCCTACTGTCTGCACTGCCTGTAGCTCTTGAACCCCACCCGGGTCTGCCCTGGGGGACTTGGGTGGGGTTAGGTATTTTTTAGTTCCCAGGGTCACCCTGGTCAGCCCCACAGGGTGGGTTTTTCTCTCTATTCTGGGGAATGTGTTTCTGTCTACCCTTTGTCCATTCACCTGTATTTGCCTTTTTTAAACTCTCCCTACTGTCTGCACTGCCTGTAGCTCTTGAGATTGGATGTGTGTTGCTAAATGGTCTTAGCTTTATTTAGGCCCCATGTGTTAGGTTTATTTAATGTGTTTGACCGGCTGGCGACATACATTCAATGTTCTGTTTAGTTGGTTGTTTTTTTTTTTCACAAGCAGTGCAGGCACGTCCTGAGAAAGCCTTGTTGCTGTCGGGACGTTAAGCAATGTACAATCAATCATGTAGCTCTTGATATTGGATGTGTGTTGCTAAATGGTCTTAGCTTTATTTAGGCCCCATGTGTTAGGTTTATTTAACGTATTGGACCGGCTGGCGACATACATTCAATGTTCTGTTTAGTTTTTTTTTTTCACAAGCAGTGCAGGCACGTCCTGAGAAAGCCTTGTTGCTGTCGGGACGTTAAGCAATGTACAATCAATCAAAAACCAAAGTTCCTCAGCAAGATCGTCCAGCTACACGAGGACCAACAAGGCCAGGTCAGACTCAACAGTGACCTTTCAGAACCATTCCCCATTCTCAACGGTGTGAAGCAGGGCTGTGTGCTGGCACCGACCCTCTTCACCATCTTTTTTAGCATGATGTTGAAGCAGGCCACAGTGGACCTCGACGATGACGATGCAGTTTACATCAGGTATCGTCTAGATGGCAACCTGTTCAACCTCAGACGACTGCAGGCCCACACCAAAACCCTAGACCAACTGATTCGTGAGCTGCTCTTTGCTGACGACGCTGCCCTCATTGCACACACAGAGAGAGCCCTGCAGCGCATCACATCCTGCTTTGCAGACGCTGCCCAGCTCTTTGGACTCGAGGTCAGTCTGAAAAAGAAAGAGGTCCTCCATCAGCCGGCACCCAAGGTAGAGCATCGCCCTCCCCATATCACCATCGGCGAGTCTGAACTGAAGTCAGTGCACCAGTTTACCTACCTTGGCTGCATCATCACGTCAGACGCCAAGCTGGACAAGGAGCTGGACAGCAGGCTGGCAAAAGCAAACAGCGCTTTCGGGCGTCTATATAAGCGGGTGTGGCACAATCAACAGCTGAAAACAGGCACCAAGATCAGCGTGTACAGAGCTGTCGTCCTCACCACCCTGCTGTATGGTTCCGAGTCCTGGGCCCTCTACCGCAGCCAACTACGACTCCTTGAACGCTTCCACCAGCGCTGCCTGCGTACAATCCTTGGCATTCACTGGAGTGACTATGTTACAAACGTCGAGGTCCTTGAACAGGCAGAAACTGTGAGCATCGAGGCTTTGCTGCTGCGGACACAGCTCCGCTGGGCTGGGCACGTCTCCAGGATGGAGGATCATCGCCTACCCAAGATCACCCTGTTCGGTGAGCTCGCCACTGGACACAGAGACAGAGGGGCACCAAAGAAGAGATACAAAGACTGTCTCAAGAAGTCACTTAGTGCCTGCCAAATCGACCACCGCCAGTGGTCTTCACTTGCTGCGGACCGTGACACCTGGCGCTCCACCATTTACAAGGCAGCTGTCTCCTTTGAAGTTTGAGGACTCTAGCAGAGCTAGCCTTAAAGACAAGCGGCGCAGGATAAAAAACAGATGCCAGAACCCTGGCCAGACCTCCCTCTGCAGCCACTGCGGTCGAACCTGCCTTTCCCGGATCGGCCTCCGCAGTCACGAGCATGCCTGCAGACATCGTGGACAACCCCTATAGAATCTTCGTTCGCGAAGTCAAGCCAAGAGAGATAGAAACCCCGTAACTGCCAGGAAAAAGAGAACACCAGCTCAAAGCAAGATCCATGGATGGATGATCCCATTTGCTGTTGACTAAGTTTGGCGTGATTTCATAGGCATTATTTGTGTTCGCTGGCATTAAGCAGTGTGCTAGCCGTGCTTGGGCAGGGAGTACGGCCAAAGTCGGCCCGCAGACCTTTTGTTTGCTGATTGGTCTTTCCTCACAAGTCTGTGTAAATTCAGACAACATCCCAACGAAAAAAGAAACGCGCTTAAAAAAAGACAATTACAACACAATTATTTTTAATAAATTCAGAAAACATCCCAACAAAAAGAAAAACATGCTTAGATAAAAGACATTTACAATTGCCTTTACTAAGCGTTTTTCTTTAATAATCGTGTTGTAATTGACCTGTCTAAGCGTGTTTCTTTCTTCGTTGGGTTCTTCTCTGCATTTTACACTCATATCTGTCAACATTTTTGGTCTTGATTACATAAATTCAGCACAACATGAACATGTATTATACAGGCCTGTAATTTTGAGAATTTATTATTTTGTTTAGATGAATCCCCGAACAAAGCGATTGATGTCGGTTCGATCGCCGGGATTACTGTCGCCGTCGTCGTTGTGGTTGCCGTCGCCGCTATTATCGCTATCGTCTTATGGAGACGCCACAGGAGCGACAGGTGAGGCTGAAACGCAGCGAGCATACATTATACACAATTTTCAAACGCGGTCTCTTTCATAACCCGCGCCACCATCAGCACCAACACAGCAACTCCCGTCTCCCATCTAAATAGCAACACACGTGCATGTACAGAGTGTGTTTGATCAGTTTTTGATAAAACTGAATTGTTGTGTCGTCTACCAGCTTCTCACAATGGTTGTCGCCTTCATTTTGCTGCGCTGAATACCAGAGCAGCGAATCGAGGGGGACAACTAGTGTGTCACCATCCCTGACTCCCTTTAACCCCCCTCCCCGCCCCCACCGTTTTACCATTAATCCACACACACACACACACACACACACACACACACACACACACACACACACACACACACACACACACACACACACACACACACTTTCCCCTCTCCCCGTCCCAAAGGGCCGTCCATTATCTTTCTTTTCGCGTGGAGGTGAGACCAAAACTGCCTTAGCAAATTATCTCGTTGTGTCCCAAAGTCGAAATCCATGATTTTTTAATTTTAGTGTTGTCTTTTGAAGAGAGCATTACAATTCAGGAGACAGATCGACCATGATAGTTCAAGGGCGGTGCCAGAATAGCTTTTCTGGCACCACCGTTGAACTATCATGATCGATCCGTATCTTGCTGTGGTGTGGCTGGGTCAAATGAGTTATGTCACACATCATTTAAATTGCTGACAGCTGTATAATGCATTGTGTGTAACATCTGTTAAAACGTAACAAAAATGTTAAACGTGTACGTTGATAACACTTTAGTGCTTGAACACTAGTTACACAGTGTAAAGGTATGCACGCACTCTGAACAGTGGATAGGGGATATACAGATCCCTTTTTCCTATAGATTCTCTTGCTAGTGAGGTTCTCCCGATTAAATACTATTCTGCTAATTTGAACTCTTTAATTTTTTAATTTCCCCATAATATTCAGACAACATCCCAACGAAACGTTAAGAAACACCATGGAAAATGGTTATTGTTTCAAATAAGTGCACCTTTTGTCTTAAAATTTCTGACACCGTTTATAATTTCTGGGCGCGATTAGACATGCAGATCGTGTCCAAACATTTCAAGACATTTTTTTTTTAATTTGACATAGTTTTCCTTATTTAAAATCATGACCATTTTACCGGGTGTTCTTTAACTGACTGAGTAGTATACTATACGAACTTTGACGAGGCTAGTTTGTTTTTTCTTCTAGGCAGACTTGTACTTAGACGTAGACGCTAATGCACCGTATACAACAAATTGCCAGGGGACCCAACTTTTCTTATTGTGATATCCGAAGTTTGTTGTAAGCGATGTAATCAATATACACAGGAAGTGTTGCTATATCCTACTTTTATTATTATCCACCCTTGTTTTATGTAGAGTAGTTTGTACATCCATATCAATGTAATTTATATCAGTACATTATTTGATATTTAACTTTCCTGTAATTTCTAATATATTAACCCTGTAATTTCTAATTCTTGTAATCAGATGTGTTACGTGGTAGAATCGTGGTCGTAGTATGATATCACACCAGACGGCACACACGTAAGGTTCTTTTAAATAAACCTCATTCAGCTGCAATCCGTTACACGTGGCTTAAGGATGTAGACAATACTGGAGTAACAGTTCCAACAATATTTTATTACAGCGATGCGATCTCCACGAAATGCGTTCACAATTGCACCAACACTGATAAAATATCTTCTCAGCAAAATGTCCACACGTTGACACAATGCGTCTCTCATACAATGTACATCACCATTCACTGCATAACTCCGTCACTGACAATGAAGCACGATATCTTGCGTACTCTCTCTCGCAATGTCAATACACTGCAATTATACAACTGAACAACTTTTACCGACGCTGTTACATCGCAATTTTACAACTGAACAATGTACGACCCTCGCTTCCTAATACGATTTTTTATAGTGGTATGTTTTCCAGAACAATCGAGCAAAATCGAGCAAAATCATACAACACAACCAATCAAAACAAAATACAAAATACGTAACTAAAACTCATAAATATTAAAGAGGAACAATCACACTGGAATAGTCCACACTAATCTGGCTGCTATTTCCAGCCCCTATGTTTGGAAATTCCCGTGCGCTACGACGTCACACAAAAATAGGCCAGACAGGTCACGACCTTGCCCGCATTCTCTGGAAGGTACACGACTAGCGCGCAATACTGATCGCTAAACTTCACGCGAGCAGTAAATAATGGTGATTACTCGCATAGTTTCTAGACTCTTTGGGATTCAACTCCGTGTGTCAAAAGATAATCGATTCTGCACTAAACGTTGATTGATTGTACATTGCTTAACGTCCCGACAGCAACAAGGCTTTCTCAGGACGTGCCTGCACTGCTTGTGAAAAAAAAATAAACAGAACATTGAGTGTATGTCGCCAGCCGTTCAAATACATTACATAAAGCTAACACATGGGGGCCTAAATAAAGCTAAGACCATTTAGCAACACACATCCAATATCATGAGCTACAGGCAGTGCAGACAGTAGGGAGAGTTTTAAAAAGGCAAATACAGGTGAATGGACAAAGGGTAGATCTGGATCGTCTGCGTTTCTGGTACCGCTAACATTTCCGATGATAAGATCATAAACTGGGGTCTTCACACACAACGCCTTCACCTCTCCTGTTAGATACGGGTTGTTGACACTGACCTTGGCGAGGGGGGCGACTCTTCCACTCAGCCAAGACGAGGGTTGTGCACTCATGTAGCTTCTGGTCTTCAGCTACTAAATCATCTCTCACGATGACACAGTTACAACCGGTGTCTCTCAGCACTCTCACTGGTGTGTCGCGGACAAATCCTAACACCACCGGCATGTTCGGCACTTCATTCTCAGGCAGCGCGATGTTTGAGACTGGTAAGAATGTAGTCCCATCGCCGACTGGAATGCGTCCATTCTTTGTGAAAGATTCAATCAGCTCTGGTGTCACTCGCGTTTCTCTAGACTCAAAGTCACTGGATGACGTCACATCATTGGCTAATACAGCAGCGGCTCTGTGTTGAGACGTAGTATTGCTTCTGCCTGCTATCCCGCGATCTTGGTTGGATCTTCTGATGTTGTCGCCTCGGGGACCATCTTTAGAAGGACACCGTATCGCTTTGTGACCTTTCTTTCCACAGAGAAAACATGTCAGGTTCTCCACCGGCTTGTATCTCGGGGTGTCTCTGACATTGTGGATTTCCTCTGCTGGGGCGGACACACGATGCGGTTTACTGGACCCGAACTTCATGTTGTGGGCGTCAAGGTATCTTTGAGCGAAGTCTGCTAGGGCCTTCAGGGACTGGTCTTTTTTGCTCTCTGAGGTGGGCGGCCAGATCTTTAGAACATGCGTTGAGAACTTGTTCTTTGATGATGAGGTCACACAGGTTCTGGTACTCTTTGTTTAAGCCAGCCAGCTCTATCCATTTCTCCAGGTAGCTTCTGATTCTTTCAATGAATAGACCGGGTGTTTCTCCTTCTTCAGGCTTGCAGTTCCAAAATCGTCGCTTGTAACCTTCTTCAGTGAAGTCGTACTGTCTCAGCAGGGTGGCTTTCAACTGTGTATAATCTTCAGCTTCTTCTCTTGGCAGGCAGGTGTAAATTCAAGCGCTTTGCCAGTTAGAAGTGCACTCAGTTTGATAGCCCACGTCTCTTGTTTCCAATTGTTTCTACTTGCGAAGCGCTCGAATCGTTCTAGGTAAGCGTCCATCTTATCTGAGTTCTCAACGAAAGGTGGAAGCTTTGGCGCACGGGCTGTTTGCTCTCTGCTGGCTGAGGCTGTTGCTTCAGAAACCCTCTGGCTCTGTGCCTCAATCTCCATCTGCTTTAATTGAATTTCATGTTGTCACTGCTTCACCGCCTCTTCTGCTTGAATTTCGAGTTTCCTACACGCTCTTTAGCTCTGTCTGCTCTCTCCAATCTCTTTTCTTCTTCAAGTCTCTTTTCTCTTTCTCTCTCCAGTCTCTCCTTTTCTTCTCTCTCTCGTTTCTTTTCCACTATCTCCTCTCTCTCCAGTCTTTCTTTTTCTTCTCTCTCTCTCTCTCTCTCTCTCTCTCTCTCTCTCTCTCTCTCTCTCTCTCTCTCTCTCTCTCTCTCTCTCTCTCTCTCTCTCTCTCTCTCTCTCTCTCTCTCTCTCTCTCTCTCTCTCTCTCTCTCTCCTCTCTCTCCAGTCTCTCCTTTTCTTCTCTCTCTCGTTTCTTTTCTTCTCTCTCCAATCTCTCCTTCTCTCTCTCCTTTACAAACTCGAGGAGTTGAGCTCCTTAGAGTCCACATTCCTTTCCAATTTTCAGGAATGTCTACATTTCCGATGTCGCCATCTCTGCTTGTCACTGCTGGCTGTTTTCTCCTGCTACCCTTTCCACTGAACCAACCGAAGGAGGTCCCGTCGGATGTGCCAAAATGTTACGTGGTAGAATCGTGGTCGTAGTATGATATCACACCAGACGGCACGCACGTAAGGTTCTTTTAAATAAACCTCATTCAGCTGCAATCCGTTACACGTGGCTTAAGGATGTAGACAATACTGGAGTAACAGTTCCAACAATATTTTATTACAGCGATGCGATCTCCACGAAATGCGTTCACAATTGCACCAACACTGATAAAATATCTTCTCAGCAAAATGTCCACACTTTGACACAATGCGTCTCTCATACAATGTACATCACCATTCACTGCATAACTCCGTCACTGACAATGAAGCACGATATCTTGCGTACTCTCTCTCGCAATGTCAATACACTGCAATTATACAACTCAACAATGTACCGACGCTGTTACATCGCAATTTTACAACTGAACAATGTACGACCCTCGCTTCCTAATACGATCTTTTATAGTGGTATGTTTTCCAGAACAATCAAGCAAAATCATACAACACAACCAATCAAAACAAAATACGTAACTAAAACTCATAAATATTAAAGAGGAACAATCACACTGGAATAGTCCACACTAATCTGGCTGCTATTTCCAGCCCCTATGTTTGGAAATTCCCGTGCGCTACGACGTCACACAAAAGTAGGCCAGACAGGTCACGACCTTGCCCGCATTCTCTGGAAGGTACACGACTGGCGCGCAATACTGATCGCTAAACTTCACGCGAGCAGTAAATAATGGTGATTACTCGCGCAGTTTCTAGACTCTTCGGGATTCAACTCCGTGTGTCAAAAGATAATCGATTCTGCACTAAACGTGAACGATAGTGAAACTTACTGAAAAGGTACGTGATTCGTAATCATGATAGCTCAAATAAACATCGGATCGTTTCCTACGAGTTATTCATGCACGGTCTCACAGAACAACACAACCACAATCGTAACAAGATGTATCAGAAAAGACTAATAATATGTGGTGATGGGTGTATCTTTATTTCTCTGTTCTTTCGTCCGTCTGTCTCTGTGCGTGTGTGATTGTATGTGTGTGTGTGTGTGTGTGTGTGTGTGTGTGTGTGTGTGTGTGTGTGTGTGTGTGTGTGTGTGTGTGTGTGTGTGTGTGTGTGTGTGTGCCTGTGTGTGCCTGTGTGTACCAAACGCCACACCACTCGTGTTGAAGCGACGCGCAGCCTGTGACAGCCAAACGCAACATGAGTGGGGAAGGCAAAGAAAAGGGAGACGACAAGAAGATCGATGCACCTTGCCTCACAGAAGAAGAGCCAAGGTCAGTTCAAGGTTATTGTCAAGGTCAGTGTCAAGGTCATACTGGTTGTCTCCCTAGGTTTGATGCCGCTGATACGCGGCAGCGAACCTAGGGAGACAACGTGTTGAATCGAAGAGGTCGATAAGGCCTTAGGGATGGGGCAAGGTCAGTATCAAGGTCATACTGCTTGTCTCCCTCGGTTCTCTGCCGCTGATAAGCGGCAACGAACCGAGGGAAACAAGTAGTGTGTGTTTGAATTATTTTATTGTTATTTTTATTATTATTATTATTTAAAGACAGCTCCGTCATCAATCGTGATTATACAGCGTATAGGATGCTCATCGGTCATCGGTCATTGACGCATACAAATTTGAAATGACGCATTGCTCTGACAGTGAGCCGGTCATATGACTTATTCATTTTTCAAACACTGAGTCACTGAGACCCGCACCGAGTTGGTTGGCGTGTACGAGAGAGAGAGAGAGAGAGAGAGAGAGAGAGAGAGAGAGAGAGAGAGAGAGAGAGAGAGAGAGAGAGAGAGAGAGAGAGAGAGAGAGAGAGAGAGAGAGAGAGAGAGAGAGTTTGATGCTCTAGTGCACTGTACACAGTCAGTCCTCAATGAACAGAGTGCATCTTAAAAATTAGGGAGGAGGGAGGCCAGCTGCCAACAGAGATGGGTGACACTTGCTCTCTCGAACAAATGTAAACAATACTGCAAGCATGGGCCCTGACTAGGTACACGGTCCAACATGACGCAAAACGCTTTCCGCCTGTAAGAGGCATACATCCTCATCAGTTCTCAAGGCTGTATTAACTCTAGTCTAAATCTCTTGTTGGTCTCATTGACGCTGATTTTGATCCTCGGAGTCTGTATGAGGGTGCCGCAGCGAACTGGGTCTAGATGTCTGTAGCCAGTTTTTTTCATGCAGTACAGCAGTTCACGAATTCATAATAGATGTCTAGAAGCAAAGGAAATGGCTTTACTGTTGTCAGTGCTGCCGGTTCGTAATTTTTGCAGAGATATGCGTATTTTTACATGATGTCCAAAATGTTGTAATGAAAGATGTTGTAATTGATGTACCTGTGGTCAATCAGTAACTCTGCTTTGTTCGCGTCTTGTAGTTGAAGTCCACATCATGTAATTAATTGTACACTGATAGTCCATAAGCTAGCAGGATCTACCGTGCACCCCCCCCCCCTCCAGTACTCAATAAGATGGGTTTCAAAGTGTACCTTGGTATGTCCTGAGATGTTTAAGCCATGTTCTCCAAAAATCCTTAGGAACACACCAGAGATATAGCCGATGGCGCAAGGGTACCCAGATTCACGCTCTTTGCGGATGCTAAATTGAGGTTGAGAAACATTTTCTTCTAAATAAATCAGAGTTCATTCTAGAAGCCCAAATCAGACAATATTATGTTAAGGCACACCTTCTGCGTCCTCTGCAAAAAAACCAGAATGAAAACATATTGAATCTCTGGCTCACAGTCATGGTATTTGTGCACCCTGTAAACGTCCATTTCTGCGACATCGCAAAAAAAGACAAAATTAATGCCAGATGCCTTCAGACATTTTCTATAGCACTGTCAGTCCATTTTCAGGCTTACATCATTAAAACTGGATGTCACAATTATAATAAACTTGACTAGGTGATTCTATGATCACTGTGATTGCCACAGTGGTTGATTTTGTATCCCTACCCCCAAGTTGTGAAAATAAACAAAAATAATTAGAAAAAAATTACTAAAATTATTCTATTTCATTTTGACCTCTCTTTACCTATTAAGTTTCAATAATGTGAGCATAAAGTTCAAGAAAATAAGAAAAGTCGGCATCCTTTACGGTAAATTCGTGGTGAATGATAGCTTTTTCCCATTTAAAATTGCCGAGTTGGGAAACGTACGTTGTTTCTGATGCGCCTCAGAAATTCTGTATACAACGGATAGTTTTTTTTTTTTTTTTAGGTTTTATTGGTTAGGACAGTTACTCCCAACCTAATTTTATGATGCTGTGATGCATTTAGGGGTCACAGTGGATAAATCTGCTGCCCTACCACCATTTTACCAGTTCACAAAAGAACGAAAAATGATCATAACAATTGCTTATGTCATACTCCTCTGTTTAACCATTTTTGTTGCCAGTTTTCATAACAAATTATGTATATTGAGCATAAAATTTGTGATCATTTCATTAATTTCAATGTGACCCATCAATTTAATTGTAACTATTTTTAAGTGGCTGGTCTTTTAGGTGATATTTTACCTAGCCTAAGGCTGGTCTAATAAGGTCTCCCCTTTTCTTTTCATTTATTTTCGTCTAGAAATGTTTAAATATGAATATGCGTAATAAAGTTTCATGGTTCCTAACAGCCTAAACAATGTTATCAAAATACTTAGTTTCCACATGTCCACCACGAGATCATCACTTCCACCCCCATTTATTGCCTTCTTCTTCTGCAACGTTCAATTACTTAATGGCCGTCTTTAAATCTTATTATTGTTCTGGCTGCCTATGAGTGAGATGTCAAAGGGTCGGCAGCAGGAAAATGTTTCTCAACCTCATATTAGCATTCACAAAGAGCGTGAATGGGGTACCCTTGTGCCATCGGCTATATATATCTCTTGTGTGTTCCTAAGGATTTTCGGGGAACATGGCTTAAACATCTCAGGACATACTAAGGTACACTTTGAAACCCATCTTATTGAGTACAGTGGGGGGTGGGGGGGGGGGGGTGCACGGTAGACCGTGCTAGCTTATGGACTATGACAACCACAATCTGTTTGCTTTGTTTGTCGTTTTCTAGGAGAGAGGGGATTGATTGTACATTGCTTAACGTCCCGACAGCAACAAGGCTTTCTCAGGACGTGCCTGCACTGCTTGTGAAAAAAAAAACTAAACAAAACATTGAATGTATGTCGCCAGCCGGTCAAATATGTTAAATAAACCTACAACATGGGGCATAAATAAAGCTAAGACCATTTAGCAACACACATCCAATATCAAGAGCTAGGCAGTGCAGACAGTAGGGAGAGTTTTAAAAAGGCAAATACAGGTGAATGGACAAAGGGTAGACAGAAACACATGCCCCAGAATCGAGAGGAAAAACCCACCCTGTGGGGCTGACCAGGGTGACCCTGGGAACTAAAAAATACCTAACCCCACCCAAGTCCCCCAGGGCAGACCCGGGTGGGGTGATAGGAGAGAGGGGAGGGTGGGGGTGTCTATCTATGACAATTTCACAAAAATGTGTTGTGTTTGGTGTCCTGGACACTAAAGCTTTAATCAGTACTGCCATAAAACTGGTTCTTGTTGCTGAAAACCATTGTGCTCTTCACTGTAGCACAGTAATTCAGTGCTTGCACATGTTTACTGAAAAAAGCATATATATAATGGAAGTCATTGAAAGGCAAACCTGATTTCATTAGATTGCAAAATAGCAAAATAAATAAAAATCCGATAATGCCAAATATAACTTGCCTTTGGTATTTTATACACCAAGTATAACACGTATAGTTGGCTGCGTGATGAATGTAACCAGTGCAAGAGTGAGTTTCTAAAGTCTGCAAGAGGCATAGACGTTCAAAAGTCCTCACCACCTAAGGGTCGTTATGAGAATCTATGCACATTGCTTGAGATTTTATCTGATAGTGTTACTCAAACTGAGGAAGTAGATGCGGACTAAGTAACGATTATAATCCACATCTGCAAGAGGCACAGATCCTCATGAGTCGCCTCTGCCCGCGGGTTCATGGAAATCTACGCCTCTGACTGGTGCCATTCATGCTCATGTTTCTCAAATTGAGTCTAAAGGCCCCGCCACACATGCCCGATTTTGAGGCCGATTCTTGAGCAGTTTCGAATCGGAGTTTGATCGGTTGATTTGATTGTACATTGCTTAACGTCCCGACAGCAACAAGGCTTTCTCAGGACGTGCCTGCACTGCTTGTGAAAAAAAAACTAAACAGAACAATGAATGTATGTCGCCAGCCGGTTAAATAAACCTAACACATGGGGCCTAAATAAAGCTAAGACCATTTAGCAGCACACATCCAATATCAAGAGCTACAGGCAGTGCAGACAATAGGGAGATTTTTTAAAAGGCAAATGCAGGTGAATGGACCTCGGGTAGACAGAAACACATGCCCCAGAATAGAGAAAAAAAACTCACCCTGTGGGGCTGACCAGGGTGACCCTGGGAACTAAAAAGTACCTAACCCCACCCAAGTCCTCCAGGGCGGAGTTTGATCGGACCGGACTGCAAAAACGTCTGCACTGCCATACATTCCCCGACTTTATTTAGCCGACCGGTTTGAATCGAAGATCAAGGTCGTACCTGTTCAGCGAAATCGCTGCTAGTTTGGACAGTGATGATGATGTGCTTGCATTATCAGCAGTTTTGCATCATATTCGGGAAGACTGAGGCGGGCGAAACATCGGCAACGAAGGTGGTTGACTGATATTCCGCCATTTGCAAACTGAAACGACGTGCTTTGCGAGACGCGCTCTGATTGGTTGAAGCTTACAATCGGGGCCGATTCGGATCGGAAAAATAGAGCAGTTTCTAAACACCCGATTCTCAGCCGATTGCGATCGGATCGGATATATGACGTCATCCGATCGCAATTGGATTGGAATCGGCTTCAATATCGGGGTACAACCGGCAAGTGTGGCGGAGCCTTAACTGAAAACAGCCTTGAGACTGTAACCAAATGGCAGGCAAGCACCGCGAAAACGTGAACAGTGAGAGTCTGCGGGCCAACTGAGTTACCAAGATGTGTTGACAAGTTTGACAACTGAACAGACTACTATACCATGCCCACAAACAGCACATGTGATTGAAGTAGAACTGTACATCGCAGTTGATAACTTGACAGTAGCCTGTTCAGTAGACACAGCGGCTGCATCAATTTCAACCTTTTCTCGATTATGATTGTTGGCTCGCAAAGCAACGCAAAGCCGCTGTGCCTACTGAACAGGCTACACATGCTGCTGACATTTCAAAATCGAAAATGCTGAAAACGTGATTTTTTTTTTCTTTTGTTGACTTACGGATTTTCAAAATGACCTATTGATTTTATGTTCCTCCGGTCATATGACTTATTGACTGCAAAACTCAACCTAATCACACTGAGCACCCGAAAATATTCGTTATTTTGTGAAATTTTCATTAAAGGTGAAGGTCACAATAAGCCTGTACGTTGCGGGCTCAGAGGTGACAAAATCTATATAATTATGACTTCTGTCCCAATGCAACGCCGTCGACGGCTCAGCGACGGAGCCGTTGTCATGGGACATAACTCCACCGGCTTTCTCTCCCTTGTGCAGCAAGGAGAATGTTTGTGAGATCATATAGTCTGTCAGACAAAAAAATCACATGGCTGCTTAATCCACACCCAGCACGCAAGTGATCATCGAGCCGATGTGCGCCCGACAGATTTTGTTTACAGAACAGCGATTGATTGACTGACACGTCTTTGCATGGTCAGTTTGACCAACGCCAACGAGGGGTGACCGGAAAGATGGTTCGTTCTGTGCGGGGGGAAAAAGTCGTAGGCTCTTTTTTCCCCACGTGTGCATAGATATGTAATAGTGCTGATGTGTGATTTTGAACGGCAGGGGTCAGCTACATAAACGACCTTAGTCCTGCGCCAGCCACTAAATAAGGTTCTCCGCTATAGCGGAGCACCTTGCTTTGTGGCTGGCGCAGGACTAATCTCACTCATGCAACTGGCTCCAGGCGGTAGGGCCCAAAATCACTGACGAGCCCAACTGTTTGCTTCACGTGTTTGTATTGCGCCGTGTTTTTTGTTTTTAATCGCTTTTTGTTTGTCTCACTGTAACGCACGCAGACTTGCCCACAGTCGTACGCACAGACTCTCACGCAACAGACGCATACACCGCCACTGACTCAGACGGGTGCATTCATGCGGTAAAACTCCACACACGGGCTCCCTTTCTAAAGTGACTTTTATACAAGATAAATATACGAAAAAACGCTCACAACTATCAAGCTATATACATCACTCCTTTCCCCACACCCAGCATCCACATCACATACACATCACACACTATCTCGGCCAGGCTAGGCTTTAGTTTCACACTGTCTCCAACCTGTTTGATGTTATTGCCTGGTTACGTTGGTCCTTCTCACGTCTAGGCGTGAAAGTCCTTCGTTGGACGCTTCTTCCTGCCGTCCTGTCTCTTTGGCACGGACGTCCTCGTACTCGTACTGTAGCGCAGTTCTCGCTTTGACTCGGGTGTCTCGGTCCCGGTCGCTTCACTCCCTGAGTGACGAGCTGGAGGGGTGATGACCTCACGTTAGGTCTGGTGACTCGACGTCTCGGCGTCCGTCGCTCCCTCTTTACAAGCACTCTGAATACGACAACAAAAGTCCCAACGTAACACTTGCTAAACACACAACATATTGGATCAATGAGAAACGTCACGTAACCTGGCCGATACAAATAACTCACACGTTCATTCACACACACACGTGCTTCATAAACTGTCTACTTCCGTAACACCCCCATATCTGTCACTATCTTGAAACAAGACTATAGCCTAACACTCTTGCTATACACTACTCTATACACTGGAAAAGACTATGCTTAACCAACCGCGTACTACCTTCATAGCGACTTAGACATACACACCTCACATTCCTTTAGTTATCTATCGCGGTAAACAACACTATACAAAATCACCGGTTACTTCACTGAATTCTAAACCAACATAACTAAACCAAACCGGTCAACACTATACAAGCAAATTACTCTTAGCAACGCATACTGTCTTTGACTAAACAACTATCAATACTACATATATAGAAACATACCTGAATCCTAGGCTTCAGAGTCTTGGAATACGGGCCAGGTATCTCAAACACATCCGTTTCATACAACAAGACAGCCCGTACTCCCGATCTAGACCTCTGACAGACACAGCTTTTGCCTAGAATTCACTAAACAGAACTCACCAAAACTCCGTGCTAACCATGTCTTACAGATTCCACGTGGACAGCAGGCCCCACGGACTATCGGCACAAACAAACCGTTAACAAAAAAACGTACCGTACTAACCCTAATGTATGAGCACTATGCACGAGCATAGAGCTTCATCACACTCACTGTATAATGCACTTCAGTAGCAGTACATTTGATGTGTGTTATCCCAAGCACTGCCGTGAAATATTGTACATGATCAAGCTGCAAGAGTCATAGACGTTCATGAGCCCCCCGGAGTTGCAGGGACCCATGAAGTACTATGCGTCTTGTTGGAATTTCCTTTGTATCAATGTTCCTTTGATAACTGGGACTCTTTCAGAAACACAATATGTGATCACTGGCAGTGAAGGGGTTAAACTAGTCTGACTTCGTGTAGACCTTCATTGACGGAAACGGAGTTACTCTGGGCCATCGCCTGACATACAACTAATTTATACTGACGAGCAAAAGAAATGCGATGTTTTTTGGAATCATCGGATCTGATGATTCCAAAATGTCGCATTTCTCTTGCTCGTCAGTATTTAATTATATACAAGTAAACTTGCGCAAACCTTGCTATTGTAATGCACTAAATTCAGTAGATATTGGCTTTACAGTATACATGTATATCAAACTAAATGGTTTAGCAGGCTATAGCAGTGCATGCATGAAAATGCTTGAACATAATTATAACCTACACTTAGCTGCAAATGTATTGTTGGGCATTTTATTGTTGACATCTTTCGTGAAACCGGTACGTATTTCATGGGGCCCGAAAGTTACGAATCAGCAATGTAATGCAATTTATATCCTTTATATTTTATTTTAAAATTACACAATTATGCCGACAATAATTATGTGTTAGAGCTCAAATCACATAATTTGCGGCATAAAACCAGTGCCTCCCTCCCCTCCCCCACGCCCCTAAAGTTCCACTTTTTAAAATCTCTTTTCTTTTCAGTAATGATCTCCTCACTTCTATTGTCAAAGCCAATGTGCATGAGACAAAGATTCTCATGAGCCACCCTTTGAACATTGGAACCTGTACCGTTACGTTGCAATACTCTCCAGACAGACCTGCTCAGGTAGGTCGCCACAAGTACACTTCTATTCAAACGAGATGCTGCGCATCTCATTTGAATAGAAATGTACTTGTGGCGATCTCCCCGAGTAGTGCCTCATTTGACCCGAAGTGTTATGGCGTAGTACTCTCTGACTGGGTCTGTGAGGGCAGTTCTTACTCCCGGAAACGGTACGGGTTTAATCCCTGCCTCTTGCTGATGGCGTATGCGGCCGTATAGTCTCTCAGTCAGGCGAGTTGAGCGCAAGGTCAGCCTGCCATGGTCCTCTTAGACTGATACTTACAGTGTATCGAATGTGGCAACGATCGAGGTTTTAAAAATCCTGCGATTGATGGCTACGGGCAGCGAAGGGTTAAATATCTTAAATCTTGTCTGTTGCAGAGACCATCCGGCTCCAAGATGGCAGGCGCCGCGGTCTAAAATGTATTGAACTCGAGAGTCGTTCGCGCCGGACCGAACCAGACCAGACTGTATAATCATCATTTTTGTTACGCCGAACCACAATACACAAGACCATATGTGTGCTAGTCTTTGATTTTGGACCTTACGGTTATGACCAGCACATCTAGGGGAAGTCGATGGTTTCCCTGCAAGGCTATGGGACTCCCACCAGCTATAGTGCAAGAGTTGTCCTGGGTACGAACAAACAAAAAGTACCACGGTAAATCCCAGATTTGTGCTTTCCACTGCAGTATAATCAGGTTTGGGATGATCGGTGCATAATTGCTCTACCTTTTAAAAATTTAACCCCTTGGCTGTCGTAGCGGTTTCTGTCGAGGTTCCTGCAGGGATCACATCGTCAAAGCCCGCTACTGATAGCCAAAGGGTTAATTCATTCGAGACGTGCCGCCTCCGGATACGCGACTTTACGCCGCGTATCCGGAGGCGGCACGTCTCAAATGAGTTAACTGTTGTAGTTGTTATTTACTAGAACCCGTGCTAAGAGGTGACCAACGAGCATCCAATACCAGTATGTAGAATGATATCATAATCTTTGTGACGCGAAAAATTTCTCTTCAGTGGTTAGCACGCTTTAGTAAGTCTTCTCCTGGGATAGACTGCCCTGACATATAAGTAGCTCGCAGGTAAGGCCCACGACTAGTCCGGAATATGCTGCATTGGGTCACACCACATCAAACCCCGCTAAACACCCAAAATATTCTATTCATACTTGACCATACAGCATTTACATCATACCAGATCCTATTAATGTCCATTCATAGCTGAACTTTTGTCCATGTTGTATGCTAGGATTTGTATTCCATTGTAGTCAGAGGTCATGTTTTACCACTGAAGACGGATGTCATTCTAGCGCGAGTGTGGTCATCTAATCATGAGAAGAAGGGGAAAAAAAGAGACTTTTTCTTTTGTTTTCTTCTTTTTTTTTTTCTTTTTTTTTAACATAATCAGGACGTTTGGTTGAAATTGTGAGATGAGTGTTGCGTATATGTTGCGTAGAACTGGTTTCTCATCAGTAACCCACCTTTCTTACACACTGCATGACTGATTATTGGTTTAACTCATTCGCGGCCAGCAGCATCCGGATGCGCGGCAATAAGCCGCGCATCCGGATGCGGCTGGCCGCGAATGAGTTAAATGAAGGTACACTATGCTGGGGTCCTTGCTATTGGCTCCATAAAGAGTGGTTCAGGATCGGATAATTTGCTTTTTAAAATTGTTTACTCGTACTTTCTTGCTTTTCAATTGAACAAATTGCATTTTAACCCTATGTCAGTCAGTAGCGGAAGGAGTCATCGCGACGAAAACCTCTACCGACAGCCAAAGGGTGAAAACTATTTAGAATACGTCCGAAACGTCAGTGCCGAGTTGGCATATATTGCATGATTACATTGCCGCATTTAGCGTTCTATGTTGTCGTTAAGTAGTCGCAGTTATTGCTTCTTATGTGGTATCAATTAAATTGTGGTGTTTGTATAATTTTCTGTAAAAAACATGAAGTGCGTCACGCGACTGAATTTGTTTCTCTCTTCCTTTTTATTCACACAAATTTGGTTACCTTTTACTCAGAAAGAAATGTGTGCTGGTCTCACTGTTGGACCTTACGGTTGTCTTCCGTAAGGTTCAAAATCGCAGACGGCACACGTTTTGATTTTGCTCCTGCATTGTTCTGTATAAATATCTTTTAATTCATTTGTTGGTACAAGTTTAACTCATTCAGCACGGCGCACGTATTTCCCAAGTTTTGGAGGCGTCATCTAACGACTATGCACCTGTCGCAGGAGATGGATCGACCATGATAATTCAAGGGCAGTGCATGTCGGCGCCAAGCTAATCTGGCACTACCTTTGAATTATCATGGTCGACCCATCTCCTGCTGTAGTGCGTCAGGGCTGAATGGGTTAAAAGTTTTAAAGTAACAATTTTTTTTCATTTAGCGATCAATCCGGTCAGTAGTGTCCAACACAAATGTTTGCAGGCCAGTAGTTGTTTTTTTACCCAACGACCTAGATTCATAAGGTCTAAGAATAAGATCAAAGGTCATCTATCTATCTATCTATATCCCGTAGTCTTGCCGACCGTTGGGGCACCACTGATGACTTGGCAACAAGCTCCCTCCATTCCTCTCTGTTCTCTGCCATTCTTAGCGTATCACCGAGCCTCAAGGTCAAAGGTCAACCCGTAAAATAATGAACTGCAACCCCGTGGCTGTCGGTAGCGACTTTTGTCGCGATGACTCCTGCAGGAATCATCGCGACAAAAACCGCTACGGACAGCCACAGGGTGCAGTTCTTATTATATACTTTGATAAAGACCTTTGTCGGGTCCGATAAGGGGAGTCCAATGTCGGAGGGGAAAGTCTCGGGCTAAAGCCCTCGACTTTCACCTCCGACATTGAACCTCCTGATCGGACCCTCGAGGCGACAAAAACCACTGGCAAAGCCTAACTCGTAATACAACTAATAATTTCTTACTGTTAGTATGTTTTTTATTATAAAAAAAATATTTTAGTCGATTAAGGTGGGTGGAATAGCAAGGGGTGTGGGGTGTTACAATTTCAGTTCCTTTGTTGTTGTTGTTGTTGTACAGCGCTGTGTGTTATGTAGTTTTCGATGTATGCTTGTGTTACAGTATTCTACGTGTGTGTTGGCTTGGGATTTTAGGCCGTAACGTTCAAAATCACATACCAACACATAATTTATGTGTACTACGGTCTGACCTGTTGATTTCTGTTTGTGTTGCGTTTGTAGCTCTGTATACAAGATTGTTCACTTTTTATGCAATAAAACGTTTACTAGATTGGAAGAATGCAGTGTGCGATGATTTACAGTTTTTATAATAAAACGCTTCTAGAAAAGGTATGTGTGCGTGTGAGTTTGGATGCGTTAGTGTGTGTGATTGTGAGTGTGCGCGCGGCTGCGTTTATAGGGCAGCCAAAAAGATTGTAAGCAAACAACAAACCGAAGCAAGCAAGGAAATAGCAAGCCAAAAAAAAAAAAAAAAGGGGGGGGGGGCAACCCAAAATGACTAAACAAACAAAAAACCTAAATATGGAATTAGCAAGCAACCCACACCCCACCCACACCCAAAAAAAAAACCACCAAACAAACAACAAAACCAACCAACCTAAGAAACATACCTAAAACAACAACAAAACAAAGGAAAAAAAACAAGAAAATAACAGCAAACCAACATTCCCAACAAACATACACATTTAAACAAATCAAATATTGTTTTATTATGCGAAAAACAAAACGACAAAAAGGGAGGGGGCGGACCCCGAAATGTGTAGTTTATACAGTTATTACGCATTAGTAACAATAGGATTCAAGTGCTGTTCCAACTAGGATGAACAAAATCAACTGCTATAGACAAATTACATCAAAGCACCCCAAGCAAGTACTCCCGTAAAAAAAGAAACGTAAAGGAAAATATCAAAGAACACCGTGCCATAGCGTTCAACCATCGCAAAGTGATTTAACCCTTGGCTGTCGGTTAGCGGTTTTTGCCTCGATGATTCCTTCAGGAATCATCGAGGCAAAAACCGCTAACCGACAGCGAAAGGGTTCAAGAGAAAGTCGGGGTTGGTGGATGGAGAAAAAAAACCCAACAACCATGCATACGATGTTTCCAGGGGCGGATCAGTTACCTCGATGGGGGTGGGGTGGGGGGACCAACGTTTTGTTTGGGATCTTTAACCTGACACAAAAAGCCTCTCCGACGCAAGACCTTGCTTCCTGTCGCCGGTCGAAATATCGAAAAGCTGGAGGGGCAGGGGGTTTGGGGGGGGGGGGGTGGAGAGGGAACGTGTGCGTGTGTAAAAAAAAAAAAAATCAAAGGTGGGGCGGTCCAAACACCCCAAAAAGTGACTTTGTGTAGCATTTTAAAGTTGTTTTTTTTTAGGGGGGAATCCCTGCAACTCCCCACCCCCAGATCCGGCCCTGGTTTCCAAAATGAAATAGAAAGGCTTTCGAAAAATCTCCAGAAAACTATGATACGCGTATGTCTACACTTTTATGCACAAACATGTATTTTGATTCTTATTCGATTATGGTATAATGAAAATGCACTGATTATAACACATACTAGCATCGACTAAGGTATAATGCACACGCCCCCCTCCCCCACTGATTATAACAGATATCATAGACTAAGATATGTAAATATAGCACAGATTATGACAAACAAATAAAAACATCTACTAGGATATAATGCAAAAAAGCACTGATTATTGATTATACCCATAATAACGTGGACTAAGGTATAATGGGGAAAAAAGCACTGATTATTGATTATACCCATAATAACGTGAAGAAGTACCCAACGGAGAAAGAAACACGCTTAGAAAAGACAAGTACAACACAATTTATTAATATTTCGGGTAAATACCCTTTGTCAAAATAGACAAACAAACAAACAGAGAGATTAGCCGCTACTTATCTTCATTGGCAAGGAATGTGGCAACTGAAGGAGGTGACGTAAAATAAAAGAAAAGGAAGAACAAAAGTGCGGAAAAAGTAAAAATGACGTCAACGAAAAATCGCAAGAGAGAGACTCGGAAAGAACCTGAACACGAGAGACAAGAGTGTGTGCAAGCACGTGCAGGAGCGAGCGAAAGAAAAGGCGTGTAGATGAGGCCAGAGAAAGAGAGAGAGAGAGAGAGAGAGAGAGAGAGAGAGAGAGAGAGAGAGAGAGAGCGAGACGGAGAGAGAGAAAGAGAGAAAGAACGAACGGGGAGTACCCTTGGGCACGAAGTAGGCTGAGTGTCTAATACACAAAGCCTGCTAAACACCAACCCGAAGGCAAACTTTATATCACCTTCAAGTTGAGGACTACCTCGGGGAAAAACGGGAGGACCCCGGGAAAAAAAAACCCAGCGTTTAGCACGGTACACAACAAGTAATAAGTCATGAAAACAAAGCAAATAATCAAATTCAGTAAGAGAATATTGGTATAAGTGGAGAGTAGGTAGTTGTGAAACCGTCTTCAAGGGTAACTAAAAAAATAAGGGGGGGGGGGAGAGAGAGAGAGAGAGAGAGAGAGAGAGAGAGAGAGAGAGAGAGAGAGAGAGAGAGAGAGACGGGTGGGGGGGGGGGGAAGGAGGAAGGGGGAGAAGGGAAAAGGAAAAAGCGTAAAGAGAGAAAGAGGGCTAGAGAGAGTGGTAAAAGGGGTAGTGGGGGGGGGGGGGAAAGAGGGAGAGAGGTATAAGGAAAAAAAAAAGGGTGGGGTGGGGTGGGGGCGGAAGACAACCAGCCAGAGCCACCAGCCCCACCCAACAGGCACCCACCAGCCCACAGAAAAACACACAGGCACGCAACAAGACGACCACATACATCCCCAAGGGGATGCACACGATCGCCTCGCCACAAAACCGCGTATCAAACCGTGAGCCGAGACCCGGCGCCCGACAGGGAAAGGCAAGGGATCCAACTAAACGTTCGGCCAGCGCTGAGAAAGTCCCCAAGGGAAATGTACATATCAACCAGCGCCAACCTCACCTAACTGGTTAAGGAGTAGTACGCTTTTTCCTTTTCCCTTCTCCCCCTTCCTCCTTCCCCCCCCCCCCCCCCCCCCCCCCCCCCGTCTCTCTCTCTCTCTCTCTCTCTCTCTCTCTCTCTCTCCTCTCTCTCTCTCTCTCTCTCTCTCTCCCCCCCCCCCTTATTTTTTGAGTTACCCTTGAAGACGGTTTCACAACTACCTACTCTCCACTTATACCAATATTCTCTTACTGAATTTGATTATTTGCTTTGTTTTCATGACTTATTACTTGTTGTGTACCGTGCTAAACGCTGGGTTTTTTTCCCGGGGTCCTCCCGTTTTTCCCCGAGGTAGTCCTCAACTTGAAGGTGATATAAAGTTTGCCTTCGGGTTGGTGTTTAGCAGGCTTTGTGTATTAGACACTCAGCCTACTTCGTGCCCAAGGGTACTCCCCGTTCGTTCTCTCTCTCTCTTTCTCTCCGTCTCTCTCTCTCTCTCTCTCTCTCTCTCTCTCTCCTCTCTCTCTCTCTCTCTCTCTCTCTCTCTCTCTCTCTCTCTTTCTCTGGCCTCATCTACACGCCTTTTCTTTCGCTCGCTCCTGCACGTGCTTGCACACACTCTTGTCTATCGTGTTCAGGTTCTTTCCGAGTCTCTCTCTTGCGATTTTTCGTTGACGTCATTTTTACTTTTTCCGCACTTTTGTTCTTCCTTTTCTTTTATTTTACGTCACCTCCTTCAGTTGCCACATTCCTTGCCAATGAAGATAAGTAGCGGCTAATCTCTCTGTTTGTTTGTTTGTCTATTTTGACAAAGGGTATTTACCCGAAATATTAATAAATTGTGTTGTACCTGTCTTTTCTAAGCGTGTTTCTTTCTCCGTTGGGTACTTCTTTGCATATTACACGCTTGGCAGTCACCTTTTTGGTCTGGATTCATAATAACGTGGACTAAGGTATAATGGGGAAAAAAGCACTGATTATTGATTATACCCATAATAACGTGGACTAAGGTATAATGGGGAAAAAAGCACTGATTATTGATTATACCCATAATAACGTGGACTAAGGTATAATGGGGAAAAAAGCACTGATTATAACGTATAATAACACCGACTCGCACTGACTTTGACACATAACACCATCGACTGGGGTATAATTAAAAAATAGCACTAATTATAACATATGATAACTTCGAAAAAGCATGAGCAAAATGTAGCATCCATTAGTAACATCAGCCAGGTATAATGCAAAACTAACACTGATAATAACACACAAATAGGCCTACATCGAATAGGGTATAATGCAAAAATAGCACTGATTATAACACAAAACAATATAATCTGCATAACACAAATCACCTGTAGATCACGTCTACTGACAATAACTCATTTGAGACGTGCCGCATACCGGGATACACGGCAAACTGTGGCGTATCCGTATGCGGCACGTCTCGAAATAGTTAACAAACCCCTTGATGGATGTATGCAGCCATCCGTACTGTAAACAACACCGTTGTCAGCATACACGAAGAATTACAGAATTCATGGATGTAGCAAGTGTACGCTCAAGGTTACAATTTGACAAACACATGTGAGAAAACGAGCAAAAGTGAGTAAAGAACAGTGGTCGTGTTGTTGTTGCTATTGTTTTTTCGTAAATCAAGCATTTTTGGGAGGCCTTTATGCATTTTTGTGAGGTGCTTGCGTACACGCACGCAACTCGAAACCGCCAGTAATGGAACGGTCTGAAAGGCGAGCAGACCCCTGTCGCTCCTCTCCCCTCACTTTCCGATCTTTCCAGCCAGTGGTGAAAAGGTTCGAAAGAATCAAACACGCCTGTCTCGCCTAACAAATAAACTGCCCCCTCCCCTCCCCATCCCCCCCCCCCCCCACACACACACACACACAATCCGCATTCCCATTTTTTGGTGTAGGCCTAAGTGTCATACACTGTTATCATGTCATACGCAGTTTAAAGGTCCTGGTTCAGCAATTAGTTAGAAGAGGACAGCCAAAAAAAAAATTAAAGTCCCTACCTGACACAAAGTACAACCCGTACAGGGCCCCGTCACATTGGATCCCCGAACACGCACGTTACTATAGCTGCTGTAGAGTGTCAGACGTCCTTGACGGCTGTCACAGTTCACGCAAACGGGTATACACTACCCAGTTGCCAAAGGTCACTTCCAGTAGCATCAGTCTGCACACGGGAATATATCCACGGTTCACGTGCAACCACGGGATTATCCAACCGCTGAACCTGCTGCGCGGCTTCTGAAGTCTTGCCGGAAAATTGTTCACCCACCAGAAAACATCGCTCCACAATGGCCCAGGGAATGTTGACGGTAAGTCCACGATGATATGCGTTTTCTTGCACATTTTGTTGCCTTGTATTTTAGCATTTCCTCTGATGTTCTTGGAAAGGCCCATCGCTTATGTGGTTGGTAGACACCATTCTTGTTTACGAAGGGAAGCTACTCCGAAGCTACTGTTATGGGGAAGCTATTCCCTTTGCCACAACGCCTACTTCCGGCTGTGCGAGATCGTAAACAAAAGGGAAAGGCCTTATACGGGCGATCGAGCAGTGATGTAATGTGATATTTCATGTGTGTTGTGGTGGTGGCGGTGGTGTGTATGTGTGTGTTACGATAAAGTATTATGTTACCTGTGCAATCCAACATATGGTAATGTGTTAGACTGCCGATCACATATCATTCGTATATATACACGCTTACGGCAGTGGCCTGTTCAGTAACTTGATGTTCTGTACCAGAAATGTTTTATAACATAAGGAAATTATCATCTTCAGACATGCTGAGTTGAGTGATTTGATGTGTTTTTCTTTCCCCACAGACAAATTGCTGTTCGTGCACAAGAAATGCACGTTGTATAATGCGTGCATCGTGCACCTGTTTGCAACGACAGACCGTGTGCATAAACTGCAAAGCTAAACTCTGCAGAAACAACGGAGAGGTAAGTTCCCAAATGCATAATAAATGCTTACAACATAAAATTAGTTTCATACCTTGCTCATTGTGTGCACATCTGCAAGCCATGTTGGATTTATTGATGAAGATGCCAGGTAGTACATGACACCATAATTATAGTTTTTATACCAATCTCAGTTATGTTTATCAGATGGTAGGAATGGGTGACCTCCCTAAAATGACTACCAAAGGTAGCAGTAATAAAAACACAAAACCAAAAATACAACAAGTTGTGTATAATATATTTCACTTCACACAAAATGGTAAAATAGCATTGTTTAAAAATTGCATGCCACCATATTATCCCTGTATAATATATTTGTATTGGAATTAATAACAATGTCAAACATTCAAAAATTAGCTTTGGTGTCACATCTTTTATGTGTGTAAATTGTAATGTTGGTATTGTTGGACGCAGCTAAATGCTGGGCCCCATTTAGCAGCATTCATCTGTAATAATTTAATAACAAATTTCATTCAGTGCTGATAAAAGCTATAGGATTTCAAAATAAATGTTTTGTTATATGGACAGATTTATCTCTAACCCCCAAAATGGGGACCAACCAATTTAGTTTAAACTACTTGATTGATGACCTTTTTGGGGTCATGTGAAAAGAAGCCAGTATCAAATGTAGAACATGCATGCTAAATTTGCGGATTGTCCATTATTTCTGTGCTGTTCCCCTTTTCTTATGCCATAACTGAAGCACATTATCATCCTACTCTAAATTCCCTCAATCAAACTATATGTGTACACACTGGGTTGCATAATGAGGTCTTTGCGCACAGATTTCCCAGACTGTAAATATACTGTAGAACCAAAAGATCAACAACAAACATCTCGATGCTGAATGATATCTATTTTGTTTTTTTGCTTTGATGAACAGAAAGCTTTTAACCCAGTACATCCTCAGGCTGATTTTGGTAAAATGTGCTTACTGTCTTATAAAGGCTATATTACAGATTACGAGATTGATCAACCAGTTTGTTCAACGGCGGTGCCAGAATAAGGTGCCAAGTTATTCGGGCTTCACCCTTGAACTAACAGAGTCAAATTCATTTCACACAGTAGTGTATCAGAATAAAAAAGGTTAACATACCTACAAAACTACAAATACTATATACATCCCAGCCAGCACACCAATATAGGTCCAATATTGGCCCAATATTGGCTTAGATATTGGGCCGATATATGGGTGGCAATATTGGTCCAATATTGGAAGTGCAAGTTTGCCCGATGTTGGCCCAATATCGGCTAAATGTTGGCTGCCGAGCTGGATCCATCCTTGGGCCAATATAGTGAATGTTGGCTGCCAATATAGTGCCAAGCTGGAACCATCTTATAACCAGTATGGTGCCAATATAGTGCCAAGCTGGATCAATCCTAGGACCAGTATGGTGAATATTGGCTGCCAATATAGTGCCAAGCTGGATCCATCCTAGGACCAGTATGGTGAATATTGGCTGCCAATATAGTGCCAAGCTGGATCCATCCTAGGACCAGTATGGTGAATATTGGCTGCCAATATAGTGCCAAGCTGGATCCATCCTAGGACCAGTATGGTGAATATTGGCTGCCAATATAGTGCCAAGCTTAATCCATTCTGGTGCCAACATGCAGCAAATATTCTGCCAACCTTCTTCCAACCTGTATAGTATTGTGCCAGTTTTGGATATTGGTAATTTGATCCAGCTTTCAGTCATCTGAGGGAAAAAACATATCATGCAAACATATATAAATCTGATAGTTAGCTTCATTATGAGCCAACACTAGGCCTGGACAATTGCCATTTTCCCTTTGCATGGCAAGATCAAATCAAACGTTCATCAAAATATGAATACTTCTACGATGCATAGAAATGAAATGATTCGGCCGAAATAAAAATGAAATAGAAAGTGTCATAAAAAAATGTCACCTTTCCCATAAATGTCTGTGCCACAACATGACCATGACTACACGTTTAGAAGCACAATTTGCTTTTCACCAACAGGACAACACTGCCATAACTCCACAGCATATAGCCACCCTCCATGTGGAGACCCAACAGGCCAGACTGCGGCAAGCACCTCACCAAACTTCCGGAGTGTTCGCGGCA
Organism: Semisulcospira habei; assembly: GCA_036245525.1. Lineage (NCBI taxonomy): Eukaryota > Metazoa > Mollusca > Gastropoda > Semisulcospiridae > Semisulcospira > Semisulcospira habei. The sequence continues at coordinate 12,995,577 of BTPG01000005.1, forward strand.
ACATCAGCAAGAAACTCAGGAATAGCCAACAGTATGATGGAGGTGAACAGTGCTCCTGTCCGTGCTCAAGAGGCAGCTGCACGACGAGAGGCAAAGGTTAGTTATTACACATACTGATCTAGAGCAGATACTGCACTGCTTTGGAAGGTGTTCACTCTGCTACTGTGTGTATGTCATGGCATAATCTGCACATCTGAAACCAGCATCAATCAGAGCCAGTGTAAATCCATACAAAACAATAGTCGTTTTGCAAACAATCTATTTGTCTAAGTGACTGTCACAAGATGTATACAGATTGAGGCTAATAATGAATGGCTTTGACAAATGGAGTAAATTTGTGACTGCCAAAATTTTGGGGAGGTAGGGGGTGGGGGGGGGGGGGGGTGGGGGACTTGCATTGCTTGCATGGTAACCTTTGATGTTATATAAATATGCTTTCAGGCCAAAATTGCGAGCATGTCTCTTGACGAGGCTAAAGATGCATTGAATCGTCTTGCGGACGAACAGCCCTTAGTGACAGCGCCATACATAGGTGTGGAAGCAGCGCCATATGAGCGTCTCACAACTCAGGACAAACCAGCCTTCTGCTCCTGTGGCAATTGCCTATTAATGGACTCTCACAAAGATCGCATCTGTTGCAGGTATTCCACGTGCATAACAGAGGAACACACATTTATTGACATCTGCATGAAACAATCAGTGGTTGAAATCTGTGGTGTCACTAATTACGGCCGCACCTTTGCCAATAAAAATCCAACATACAGCAATCGAAAATACCGACATTGTGCCTATAGATTTTTTCAACTGTGGCAGGAGGGTCATATGGGGCCTGGTAACAGGAAGCGTTGTCCCTCTTGTGTTGTAGCCAGAATCAGATGGCGGTACCCGGACCCCAATCAAACCTATACAGGCTATGCCTCGGCCAACGAGGGTATAAGTAGTGATGAGGACGAGCAAGTTGATTAGTACATTACTTGCAAGGGGTCTAGACTGTTATCTGATCCTGGTCACAATAAATGGTGATCAAAGGGCTTGCACTGTACTCGACAAACTTGCATATGCCAAAGTCAGTACCATAAAAGAAAGGGCTAGGCAAAAATAGCATTGTTGTTTATTCGGAAACTTTTATAACCAACAAAATTTCAAAATACTCACTTTAGGGTATAACATTTCTTACCATAATAATAAAATACAGGCCACCATAGGAGATCTGAGTACATTTATTATCCAGCAAAAGTGGCTGCATGGACTAAACAACTTATAATAAAGTTTAACTCTCTCACTAATGTGTTTGTGCTGATGATTCGAAATCGTGCATTGCCAGGAAAGTAATGGTTTGCTACCATCTTGCACCGGTGAGTGCAACAGTACCCTATTCAAAGACTTGGTAGCACATCATTTTGATTAGTGTCTGCATAACTGTCAAAAACATCTCAAATTACAATAGGTAAAAAACACACACTTTGGTATGCACAGTGTTGCAATTTTCGATTACTTGCAAAGCAATTCATTTTCTTTTTGCTTTTTCTATCCCTTGAAGTACATTTTGGGGTGTTCCACTTCTGTTATGCAGGTGGAAAACAGCAAGTATCCACTTTCTACTGACATCTATACATCCTGTTCAGTAATGTGCATCAGTCTGTAGACAGTGTATGCACAGCTTGTACATCTTGTGTGCAGAAAGCAGGTTTTCTGTGGATGATTCTTCGATCACCATTGTGTTTACTGTAAAATTAATGCATCATCTCATCGTGTATGTGACACCTACCTCCACGTCTTTGCTGCTGTTGAAAAACTGCATGAGCTCCTGGGTTTACCCGGTCATCTGCATTGCGCAGGTACAGAGCAAAACTGGAGGGCCTGCCATCACTGATGCGCTTGCCATACAGTGCTTCGAGGCATTCTTTCATCAGACCTAAAAACATAAGGAAAAAGAAAAACAATTTTCAGGTGTTTTGATTTTTGGTCCAAGGATGGAGAGTGTTACATTTGTTTCCACAATAGACTTGATTCCGATTAAGGGCAAAACTGAACTGTCCGCAATAAATGGACTACAAGCTTGGACAAACATGCAATAACTTTTTGTCCACTGTTTGCATAAAAAGACTAATAATTTGCAGTCATCATTTGGTTTGTATGGCGACAAATTCACATATGTAATAAGTCACTATTTGCACATGTTTGTACTTTTTTCAGGCAGGCTGTGCACAGTAAAGTATGCCATGTCTAACATACAGTGTTGTTCAATGTTTTCCATATGTTTCCACATTCATCATTACAAATCACATATATGTATCCGGTTTCATTTTCCATCCTTCCTATGTGTACATAAAGTCTTTAGCAGCTGCATAAAAAGTAGACCACACCTTCATGTTGACTATACAGTGACCATGTACACAATGTCTTCCTGTCTATAGTGGTCTGTAGTGGCTACCTGTCCCTGTCTATTAGGTGGCCATTATATAGTATTTGTTGTCGGTGGCATAATTTGAAACAGTATATATTTTTGCAAGCAGCATTATTTTCAGGCTAAAAATACCATGCTTTCAGGTGAGCAATGGCATACTTTTGGTTTTACCATACCTGGAATATAGGCATATTCCTTCTCCACCATTGCTTGGTAGGCTACCCAGTGTTTGGTTCTTTTACTGTAATGGCAGAAGAGCACAGGATTGCCAGTCTGGGTGTAGTTCTTATTTCTGTTGCGGTGGTGGTTGTGGTCCAAGATTGCTAGCATGTTGCGCACCGCATATCCATCATAGCCAAAGTTCAGTCTTTTGGGACAGTAGTGAAGTAGAGAGTGCGAGTAGAAGCACTCAATTTTGGAGGTGTGGCGGGCAAACGTATAGTGGGTGAAGGAGCCCAGCAGGTTGGGGTTCATGATTACGCCTCTGCAACACAAAATAATGACAGAAGATCATATACAAGTGTGCACATACAGAGTTTCATTTACTTATGTACAACCTACAAAATGGTACAGTCATGTCAGTTCATTTACAGTCTAACTCACCGTCAGTATAATACTAGTATGGTAAACAGCAGCTATTGCTGTCAGTCTATATTGGTGCCAGTTTGACCCACACTATGGAAGAATGTGCCCCTGCTTCTGATGTAAACACCCCCATGTGTAATACAGTAAAATCTGCATATAATGGCCACCTAATGGACAGGGACAGGTAGCCACTAATGACCACTATAGACAGGAAGACATTGTGTACATGGTCACTGTATAGTCAACATGAAGGCGTGGTGTACTTTTTATGCAGCTGCTAAAGACTTTATAATTGTGGCCGCTATAGCAGAATGAACTGTCACACATTTGCCAGAACACTTATGCTACAACTTATAATGGTGCCGACCTGTAATACCCCATCACCAACCTGAGAGTCTTGAAAGCCTTTGAGGTGGGGTCTAGGGGGCAGGACTTGTTTCCTCATGCAGAGGCCCATGGTGGCATTTGCCCACAGTCCACCTGTGGATACCTGAAACCAAGGGGCAAATAGTGCAAAGCACACAAAAAAGGACAAGCAAACAGAAAAGTTGAAATATGTACACTGCAAATATGAAACATACACATATCCATGGTGATCAGAAATGGCAAAAACTGAAACTGCATTTTTGAAACATTATATTAACTATTTTCTTTTCCAATGAGACAAAATAATGGCTGCCTTCTCCTAAAACGTGCGTCCCTACATGATCAGTGCAATCAAATGAACAGCCTGAGCGTCCGGAAAATGTGCAGCCCCTGCAATTCATATGAGACTGGTAATTTGCAGTGTGGTACTTTCCATGTGCTAGCAGCCAACAAATTAGTTGAGTCGATAAATCTCCTCCAACAAAGTACGCCACACTCGATGATAAGACTGAAACATGTCTACCGTACTTTAAAATAATGGCATATATTTCAAACAATACCTTGAACATGCCAGAGTAGGGAAGCCCATCGCTCATGCATCACCTCGACATCTCCGGAGCAATGGGTGGCGATATACCAAAAATGGTTCACGACAGGCCTAACCCATGTTTTTAGGTGGCTGTTAGCACCTTTTGCAACAGCAAGGATACTGAAATAAAAATTGCTGATTGATAGACTTCAAATAAGCAACAAACTGAGCAGAATATTACGTTCTAGTAAATTATATATATGCTTAGAAATATTTCCTTATTTTACAAACAGCACGACATATCCTTCATGTAAGCACACTATTCAACTCACCTTTCAGCGATTCGCTTTCCTTTGTGCCAAATATCGAGGGAATGATGAAGATCCGGATGATCTGTGGCTGCAATTGAGTCAGTAATACAAGGCCATTAGTACTGAAACAAGATATGCATGAAAATAAGGTCAAAAATTGCACCTGTTTGAAGACTTTCTGGAACACTCCAGTTGTACATGTACTTGCAATGTAAAGAAATAGTTACACGCGATAGAAACAGTCACATGTAAAGCGGAATGTACATGCAGCCCTCCCCACCCCCCACCCCCCACCCCCACCCGCACACACACTGAGGTAACTGATCCACCACTGTTATGTGCTAGTATACAACTGATGTCACTGCAATGTGAACAGCAAACACACTGGTGTGCTAGGCTGCAGATGCACTCTACTGTCATGGTTCTATAGATTACCTAGCAAGGAGATCACAGCAGAGCTGGCATCGCTCACAATTTCTCGCACTGGTGTTGTTGCTCGCAGAAAGTTGAGGCCAGTCCCTGTATTTGCTGCTTCCATTGCTGCTGATCTTCTTGCTGTTGCTCGGCTGTCACCAAAGACCGCATGAACTATGACCCCTGAGTCATAGTCCATAAAAACAGTTGTGGATTTTGATGCACAGTAGCCTGTTAGAAAAATAAAATGTAAACTGAGAAATAGTTCTGACTGGGCATGTCTGCACATGTGGGTGTGTCTTCCCAAATATTGTTGGTTATAAAAATCCCAGTATGCCAGTGTCTCACATCATGCAATATACACAGTATGTGCATAACGTAATATAATACTCTGGTAAACACATGTGTACACAGCCATACACATGTACATGCAACCCAATAATTATTAGATGTGTACTGTCAATCTAATGTCAGTGTACTAAATTATGCACTTATGTAAGAGATCATGCTTGGTATCTTTCTCATGTTTATCCTGTTATCTTTCTCCTGTGCTATTATGCAGCACCCTCATAATCAGCTACTGCAAGTACAGATGCAGCTCTTTTCCAGACATTATACCACATTTGACATACTGATAAGACTATTCCTTACATGGAAACATAACAAACATGAAAGGTACATACCAGGGGAGTCATAGCGTGTGTCCACTGCAACAATGTGTCTATCATCTGACTGTCGCATTTGCTGCATGTGCCTCTGGTAAAAAGACTGGCCCACAAAAGAACAGATAAAAAGTGTCTGAAGAAATAACCAAGTATCAACCTTTACAGAAAATGAAAAGAAAAAATACTCACATGCATGCTTCGCCAAAAGCCATAAAAAAACATGAAAGACTTTAGGATGAAAGTATACATGTACATTGCGTACAATGGCTCCCCCTAACATATAACAATTACTTCACTGCCTAATGTATATTTGTATGTCAGGTTTATGTGCACATGCAATAAAGATATAACAGATGTGTATATATGCATTTGTCTAAATCTGTGTATACACACATTTTGGGTAAATTGGTGTGATTATATACTGACCTTGATGGGTTCAAACAGTAGGCGCTGCAGCCGGAAAAATGTTGACTTTGATGGTATTTGCAGTTTTATGAATCTTGCACCCTGTGCAAACTGACTATACGTCATTCCACTTAGCAATACCATCAAAGTCAACATTTGCCCGGCCATCCCCCCGCGCACCATAGTAGGCTGTTGTGCTGTACACTTGAGTGCACTTGTCCTAAAAGTATAAAGAAAAACAAGAAAGGAATTATTGGCATCCATGCCCAGTGAGCAGGAAATCAGCATGTACATGCAAACTGATTTATATGTAGATGCAGCATACAGTGTGATAGCTGCCTCCATAATTGCATCAGTTCTGTCTGTCTGCCTCTAAAACAAAGTTGCATAATGATCACCAGCAGCAACAACAGCAGCTGCAGCAAAATCCATCACACACACACACACACACACACACACACACACACACACACACACACACACAAACACACACACATGTACGCACAAATGCATGCACACACACAGTTTGATCACCTACCTCGCCACTGCATGTATATTTTACAGTCAGAGATGCCATGCGTGGTGTGTTCTGCACTGTTGCCAGATTTGGGGGGGCTCCACAGGTGCGGCACCTAGTCTGCTTGACCAGATCTACAAAGGTCTGTTCCGAAATCAAGTAGAGTGGTTGGCGCAGATGTTCACTAAGCATCTCTTGTGCCACCTCATTTGCTGTTGAGCTGAAAGTAGGAAACAATATTCCATTCTATGTGTAAGTTATACACATGTAACACACATGCAAGCTATTATATACACTGAGAGCACAGACACATACATGTATAATGGCAAAGTAAACATCAAAGGTCATAATTATTCAAGTGAGGAGGAGGAGAGATAATGGCAATGATTCTTTATTTTACAACAGTGAAAGTTTTTGCTGGCACAACTATTTTCGAACTTGCCGTTGCTAATATAATCGACACATAATGCACAAATTAAGAGCATATTGTATTGCAAATAAAAATAATTAAATTTGCAAAAAAATTAAGAAAGAAACACATGCACACACACGCAAACGCAGAGAGTGTGAGAAAGAGATAGTACCAGTCTATTTCTTCCTCCTGTCCCTCGTCATCTTCCACATCTTCCTCATCCTCTTCGGTGTCTGTGACCATGATTTCTCGGAATTCTTCATCCTGTACACCCAAACACTGTTTTTTTTTTCAGCACGAAACTTATTTCCCTCATTCGATGGAACCGATCACTCTTGTCCACACACATACACACACGCACGCACACCACATCACAACACCACGGCAACACAAAATGACATAATTACGTTCCCCTAGTATTTGTTTACATTTCGTACTGTTTGTTGCTTAGCATGGGAGTGGCGTCCCCTGATAGCACATGTTCAAGTTACTTCCCTTCCTTTCGAAAGATGGCGGCTACCTGGACTGTTGCATGGCTTGTGTTTGGAACTAAGTGCTGTACAAAATGCTATTTTGCTAAATGCTCGGAGGAGAAAACTAAGAAGTGCAAACTATGTGGTGTTAGACTTACCGTCAGCATTTGCTGAGCCATGTTGGAGCCGGCGGTATTTGTAGATTTTTCGGCAACCCGTAGTTCTGTGAGACTTCCTGCAAGTTGGATAATACTGACAATCCCGTGGTTGCACGTGAACCGTGGATATATTCCCGTGTGCAGACTGATGCTACTGGAAGTGACCTTTGGCAACTGGGTAGTGTATACCCGTTTGCGTGAACTGTGACAGCCGTCAAGGACGTCTGACACTCTACAGCAGCTATAGTAACGTGCGTGTTCGGGGATCCAATGTGACGGGGCCCTGTACGGGTTGTACTTTGTGTCAGGTAGGGACTTTAATTTTTTTTTTGGCTGTCCTCTTCTAACTAATTGCTGAACCAGGACCTTTAACCGACCCTGTGCGAAACGGACGCAAAAGGGAAAACACCAGCGCGACGCCTAAAAGAATATGAAAAACATATTACAATTCGTGTATGTCTAACCGCCAATACATCAATACAAAAAGGAGAAATTCCCCAATCTAGGGACAAATAAAAGTTACTATCTGAATATGAAAGGCAAGAAGCAAAGCACACCGCCAACTCTGCAGAACGGTCAGCAAAAGCGCCCAGCGCAATCACAATCAGGTACATGTACTATACTGACGCAATATCGTCAACGATCCTCTACCCGCAGTTGGCCCTGGATGCGAAAGCCGTTCCTAGCAAAACATTCGTTGGAGACGCAACCTCGCCCGTCCTTTTCTACAGTGGATAAAAACATAGACTTAACTTAAGCCAGCAAGAGATATAGATTCTCATGAGCCCTCACATCTGCGGGGGCTCATGAGAATCTATGCCTCTTGCACACTCTGAGTTCTACCTGTGCCTTCAAGCAGTACTGGCAGCGGTGACATTTGTTACACTTGAAAATACTCATAATAACTCGTAAAAAAGAGGACATTTTGTTAATTTTTCAACCTCGAATAAAACCCTGTTCTTTCCCTTATAGAATTTGACAGTAATCTGCAACAAAATCTGATAAATAGGTGTGCTCGGAGGAGTTTCAAAACACAAGCCAAATCAGTAGCGAACATGAAGTTTGTCTCAAATAAATCTCCAGTAACTCCTAAACTACAAGATGCTTTTAACACTAACTTCATTTTTGTCTAGTATAACATCATCTCTGTCAAATTTGATCTAAATTGTTTATGCAGAAGAACAGATGGTAAGTATATTAAAGATCAAAATTAATAAATTGTGTGGAAGTGAACATAATCTGCCGCAAATCTCTGTTTGCCGCATTGTAAATGCCGATAACTCCACAACCACTTGCTATGTGTTTCTTTAAAAAGTATTAATGGAAAGTGTATTGCCCCTATTGTGTATCACTTCGGTTACAAAACGGGAGACAGTAGCTCTTTGCCTACGGCTGGCGGCTCCATTCGCCACGAGACAACTTCCCGTAGCACAGTATAGCAGCGAGAACCGGCCAGCCAAGGTTCGCTTAGTGTTCGTGCGTGGCCATTTTTTAGTACTGAATGTGTTGTTTACAAGCCGTTACTTGGCATGCGCACCAGCTCCAAAAAATGAACTCATAACAGAATTACTTAGTAGCAAATATGCATGTACATGAAACAGATTTTACTTTGTAAGCAAAGAGTTAAATAGCTGTGAAAATATTGTGATGCAAATTGTTTCAGCTGATTAAGTTTCATAACATAAATCCTGCCTCCAGTACAGGGTTTCTTCACTGTGCCTACAGATCAAAGCAGACAATTTTGCCGCCGTGACATCCAACCCACAAGCGCCCTTGGTGGTTGGTGGCCAGCTGCTGAGGACGGTCAAGCTTGCAGCCATCAGATTCCAGACGGCGGACAAAGCAGCAGCCATCCTTGTGGTCAACAACATGCACTGAATTCGCGGTAGAATAAGCGACAAGCATTATCTCTCTTCCATCAACCTCGCAAAAGCAGACGTCGGTAGGTGGAGCTGCACCGTCAGCGGGTATATAGCTTGCAAAGGACCTGAGGTTATTTGTCGTCTGAATCTTGTCATATATGTCGACAGGATTGGTGCAGAAAGCTTAAAACCTCTCATCGGCGGATACGTCGAAATTGTAGGTACCGTTTACAGGGTATGTACAAGAAGAGTTGTTGTCGATCACTGGCGGTAGACTTTCAACGGATGTGATACGCAAAATGTCACGTATGTTTGCGTCAGCCGCGTTAGGCCATATTAAGTATGGAGTCGCTGATTTTGAAATTGTCGCTTCTCCTTTGCCTGGTGCTGGCTCAAGGATTCCTCTCTCCCCTCCAGGTCTAACCCATTTGCCGTCACTCAGCGACACAGCCGTGTCACCGTCGCAAGTGATGAACGGGGGGTTCGTTGGGACGTTTTCGTAGATAGTTTCCAGGCACTGGTCGTCATCGCTGAATATGGACATGAGGTAGACGTTGCCGCCTGGATTGTAGATGACCCAAAGCCCGCCATCCGACGTCAGGCACATTCTCTGGAAGGCAGATTTGGGATTATTTGAGTAGACGATCTCTCTGAAGGGCAGAGCTCCGTGATCGGCCAGGTTTCCTCTGCCTAGAGCAAACTGAGACTGAGACAATGCCTTCAGCCGACGCTGTACCGGCACTTGCTGTTGCAGAGCTTCCAAACTAACGGCCTTCGTTTCTACTGGCGCGCCTTGCTTCGCCACACCGATGAAAGACAGGATATCGGTGTATCTGACCGCTTTCGGCCTGTACCCGACACCCACAGTGCCCCGCTGTATAACCAAGTTGCCATGGCCAGACTTGCCCTTCCCGATACTGTCATTCTCGGCGCAGAGTTTGCTCACCAGTCCCACGGCCTCTTCAGCGTTGCCCTGGTCAATGACGTGCAGGATGTGCTGACGTTTGGCCACAACAGCGGCGTGACGCTCCGTGATGGGCTTGGTCTGCTCTTCCAGGTCGTTGACAGCCATCTCCACAGCACTCTGCACGCTCTTCAGCGCCTCTTCCTGGGCCTGGCTCACCATCTGCTGCAGTTGGCTGGCCCGCTCACGGATCTCCTTCTCCGCTGATCGTTTCTCTTGGTCCAGGTCGCCGTGAAAGTCGTCCGCCTTGGCCAGTACTGCTTCCAGAAGGTGTCTGCGCTGGTCCAGTGAGTGGCAATCGTCTTGCAGGCGGCCTTTGGCTTTGGCGCCGGTGTCAATGACGTCCTCAGTCTCGTGGCCGTCATGTGACGTCAGTTTGCACTGGATGCAGATGGACACCTCACATCGGCAGCAAAACAGCAGCAGCAGCTGGTTCTTGTGCTTGGCACATTTTGTCTCCATGACAACCCTCTCCCCTCCTAGCTCGCCAGTCTTTACACCTACCGGCAGTATTGTGTGCTGAGTGCAGGACTCAATAGAGTAGTGAAGGCCGCGACAGGGGGCGCAATACACCTGCTGGCACTGGACACACTTGTACTGTGCTTGCTTTCCCTTGCTGCACAGCTGGCATTCTCTCCCTTCCTTGGCCTCTTCCTTAGCAAGGTCCTTCTCCAGGTAGAAATTGGCCTGCGCGAAGAAGAGAATAGGTAAAAATTTAAAAAATACTTAACACTCTTTCTCGACGTAGAAATCGCCTACTCTATACTGAAATTTGGGACAAACAGGAATATCAGTCCATCAGTCAGTCATGCAGTCTTTGTCATTGATCAGCAAAAATCAGTTATACATGGGCTCCACCAGCAGCGCTATGGTCTACAAGGAGCTAATTCTCTTAGGCTAATTTCGCCGCATTTTAAAGGTCACTGTTAAATAGTGAATCGACCCGAATTTAAGAGAAAAAACGTGATTAATTATAAATAAGCCAAAATATTACTTATCGCGGAGGTTTCAAAATATGAGGGGGGGGGGGGAGGTATGACCCTCCCCCTCCCCCTTCAAAAAAGAAAGAAAAAGTGGGAAATGTTTGCATGAAAGTCGCGTACTTACACATCGTTGTGATTGTTATAAACTGAATTGGGGGGGGGGGAGGGGGGGAGGGGGGGGGGGTAAGGTCTGTCCATCTATTTCAGGTTAAAGGTCCCAAGACAAAGCTAAAACTCTCTCCTCGCCCCCCCCCTCCCCTCCCCTCACCTCCTCCGAAGGTAACTGATCCGCTCCTTGGCGAACGTACGTGTTACGGACAGCCAAAGGTTTATAACCCCTTCACCGCCGAGAGAAAGTGAACACGATCTAACTGTGAGAGATGCGGAGACTTAAGAGGATTTATGCCTCTAAGTGTGGTGTCTACTTTGTAACAATGTTCCTTGGAAGGCTAGTGATGAATTAAGAAAGACTGTAGAAACATTAACTGCGTCCAAGGGCAGTGAAGGGGTTACACTTTTAGGGCTTACTGTCTTTTGTCCATCACGAAGGTGACTCCTAAGACGGGGCACCGAAAAGAGGCCGGAAAAGAGTTCTAATGGTGAAGTTTCTTGGAATAATTTTTATCCCATGAAAGTGCAAAACAGTTATTCACAACAACTTAACTCATTCAGCCCGGCGCACGTATTTCCCAAATTTTGGAGGCGTCATCTAACGACTATGCACCAGTTGCAGGAGATGGATCGACCATGGTAATTCAAGGGTAGTGCCAAATTACCCTTGAATTGTCATGGTCGACCCATCTCCTGCTGTAGTGTGTCAGGGCTGAATGGGTTAAATAGTTCGCTCCTCAGTATCATACGACAGCGTCTGATTTTTGTCTCCTGTGTTTGGGACATTTTGAAGTAAAACAAGGAAAAATATGGCGAGTCGGAGCTTGGCAGGGGGTGGGGGGAGGAGGGGGAGAGGGGAGTGGGGGCGGAGCGCAGGCGAAATTCAAACAAAACAAAGGGGGGGGGGGGGGGGGGGAAGCGAGGCCATAGTCGTCCGGCCGTGAACACATCAGAAAATATAAATCTCTTGCATTTTGAGGGGGTGGGGGTTGGGTTGGGGGGGGGGGGGGGTGTGTAACTGCCAACTTACTTGTTTTTAACTTCAATACTAACATCTTCTCTCAACCCTCTCTTATGCGCTCGAGAAGTATACGGCTGTTTAACTTTTTTTATCGTCAAAAGGCTAGATGCAGCCTGTGTTTTTAAGAGACAACATCTAAGTCGGTCACTTTCATAAATTAAAACTGCCACTAAATGATACATGTGTTGGTTCTTTGTAATGTACGGGAAAGCTCACTTTGCTAAGATAGTGGCACAAAACGCGATGCTCTGAGACTCAAGGGCCTGTTTTTTACAGGTCCGTTGGCTAACGGCTCGGTAGCGTTTTATCGGCCGGTAAACTAAAGTGAAATCGTGAATACCGGCCAGCACAGTAGTAATTATTTGTCTGTATGGGAAGATAAATCAAGTGGAAGGACATATATTCTTCATGTTTGATTATATCTGTCCTTGTGTTTGGCTTGTGTTGTTCTCTGCAAGTGTATTTTAGTATAACCACTGTAAGAACAAATCGAGCAACTGACAAAATGACCTGCAGTGGAGACGCTTTACGAAGAGCGAACTGAGTCGTTATTCAGCTGAACAGTTTGCAGTGCCTCAGTGAGTTGTAGATCATTAGAGCATTTGATTCAAGTACTTAGATGAAGTATTTGTTCAAGAGATTTTATATACTAAATTATTCACTGTGCCTGTTCAGAAGGGAAAATCAGGACAGTGAAAAATTAACTGTTACACAAACTGGGTTGTCACTTCAGCTTCATCATCATCATCAGTCCCTTGCCCGAACTGGGCGTTGGGGGGACTGAAAGGCAGCAGCAACAGACAGTGCTCTCCACTGAGTTCTATTTTGGGCGGTGGCAAGCAAGTCTGGCATCTCGAGTTCGGTCCATTCTTTTATGTTTGCGACCCAACTCTTTCTCTGACGACCTCGCCGACGACTTCCTTCGAGAGTGCCTTGGAGGATAGTCTTGGACAAGGTGTTGTGTCGGGTCACGTGGCCAAACCAAGCAAGCTTGCGCCGTTTCACGGTTGCCAGAAGGGGTTCATGTGGGCCCACCAGGGAAGTGACGATGCTCCGTACATATTCGTTGGTCTTGTGCTCGCGGTACGAGATGCGGAGCAACTTCCTCAGGCACTTGTTCTCAAAGGCCTGGATTTTCTTTTCTGAGTCTGCAAGCAGTGTCCAAGTCTCACAGCCGTAGAGTAGAATAGACACTACGAGGGACTTGTAAAGCCTGTACTTGATGGTGAAGCTGATGGAGTTACTTCGCCATATCCTGTCCAGCCTGGCCATTGCGGATGTTGCTGTACCTATCCTGATACGGATCTCTGCTACGCAACTACCGTCTTTGGACAGGGTGGCTCCCAAGTACTTGAAGCTATTGACCTCTTCTAGCTTCTGGCCGTTCATGTGAATGTTGCTGCTGCTGTCGCTTGTGGTGTTGATCATCACTTTGCTTTTATCCGTACTGATCTCCATGCCATAAGACCCTGCGCTACTTGAAAGTTTGTCTGTCAGGTTTTGGAGCTCACTATTGCTGCCTGCCATGAGGTCAATATCGTCTGCGAATCGAAGATTGCACAGGGATCTGCCACCAATAGAGATTGAAGTATGGTGGTCGTGGAGGGTTTCCTGCATGATCTTCTCCAGGAATATGTTGAAAAGGACAGGAGAGAGCAGGCATCCTTGACGGACACCGATCGTCGTCCTGAAGAACTCGCCTGACTGATTGTTAAGTAGAACCGCGCTGCAGGCGTTCTTGTAAAGCGCTTCTATCATTTGGATCAGTCCCTCCTCTGTGTTGAACGATCTCATGACTTGCCAGAGTCCGTCGTGCCAGACGCGATCAAATGCTTTCCTGAAATCAATGAAGTTGTGGTAGAGTTCGCGCTGATGCTGCAGATGTTTCTCGATCAGGACGCGGCAGTTGAAAATCTGCTCTACAGTGCTTCTTCCAACTCTGAAGCCAGCCTGTTCTTCTGCCAGCAGTTCCTCGGCGAAAGTTTTGAGGCGGTTGAGAATGATTCTAAGCATTACTTTGCTAGGGTGACTTATCAGACTGATAGTTCTGTAGTTCTGGCACTGTTTCATGTTTCCTTTCTTGGGGAGCGGGATCACTAGAGACTGTGTCTATTCTACTGGCCATTTCTTTTGCTCCCAGATCTTTTGACAGAGTGTAGTGAGGACCTTCGTTGTTACTTCTCCTCCATGTTTCAACAGTTCAGCAGGTATGTTGTCTACACCTGGAGACTTTCCTCCCTTCAGGCCGCGTACGGCTGCTTCCACCTCTTCAGCTAACACTGGCAGGTCTTCAGCCTTCCTGGCCCCAGCCTGGTTGTTTTGGAGGATGCTGGTGTCTGGCTCAGCCTTGTAGTTATACAAGTCTCGGCAGTACTCAGTCCATCTGTTTAGTACAGCAGTGTTTTCCGTAAGGAGTTGGCCGCTGCTGTCTTCGATGACTGTGGCTGTTCGCTGTTGAGTCTTGGTGAGGGTCCTTAGCGTTTCATAAGCCTTCTTGCTGTTGCCGTTTGCCATGCCCTCTTCAGCTTACATGAGGGTTGTTCATTAACTCTGTGCATAATTATTCGATACGTAGATTAACAAGGTTACGCTATTCAAGCAGCCTGATGTAAGTCTGTAAAATCAATAGTTAGTGGTTAGAAATTCCTAGGACTGTGTTTTGTTCAAACTGTGTCGCTTCAGCGACAGATTCCCAGTTGGCTCCATTGTATTCACTGAAACTTTGAAGGTGATAAAAAGACAGGTCAAAGTGCGTGGGGCTCGTTGTATTTATGTATACTTGTATGTATGTGTGTATGTATGTATAACACAACTGTACCTTTTAAACACGGTCTGCAATTTTCAGCGATCACGAAACCCGATAGCGTTTGAGCCAAAACCACAAAGCCACCGCGGACTCGACGCGAACACTCAGAGCAATAACTGAATAAGTTTATAGAACCCATAATTAATACATTATCTCAGAAATTCACCGGCGTCAAACTTATTATTGACTGTTGACGGTAGACAGCACTCAAATGTACACACCGGCACTTCAGACCATGAACGGAATTTGTGTAATTTGATTTCATAGCATTTAAAAAAAATAATAAATTATAAAAAATTAAAAAAACGCTCCGAAGAAGAAACTTTCAGACCTCCGAAAACTTTTGCCTGAGGAAAAATGTTTGTGTATGGCAGGACATAAATGAAATGTACTTGGATGCGAAGAAAATAGTGTAAACTATGCCCTTTTGCACTTGAAAGGGTAATGTTTTTACTTTTTACTGTGATGTTTTTTTAGCTCCCCCAAATAAGCAAAAAACACCGTTTTCCATCATCTTCAAAGTTTTCCAAAATTCCCGGCACGTTGCTCGGACTTGATGTTGCCCAGGTAGCTTTACTGGGCATGCGTCAACTCAGTTACTTAGGAAGGAACTTTAATCATATATAACCCCTGTCATTATAGTCAATAAAGCAAACAGGTCACTGAACTACGAATGTCATGCTTTTAATTCTTTTCTTTACATAGGTAAAGGAAGTGTTAACCATTTCCACAACACAGCTTCATAAACATTCATGTACGTATTTATCATATTGCACTCAGTTTAGTACACTAAAAGGAAAGCGTTGCAACAATAATTCAGTTTTTGTTTTCAACACTGTAACACGATAGCTCTGTGGAACTTTCAAACTACAATAATGACGTCACTTTTACTGTCAAGCGACGTAAATGTTAACTTTTGTTACCGTCATAATGTATAATGACGTGCAATCTTCTTATCTCCAAAATTTTGTGGACAAAATGGCGGGAGCAGCTAGGTCTAAAATCTCTCACATCGCAGTAGCTGTCAAGAGCTTGTGCATTGACTACAGTCCTCTAAATCAGTTTATCTTGGAATATGCTCGCCAGGAAAGTGACATTTTTTGTACCTTTTTTAAGTACCTTCTATTTATAGAAGGGACTTTTTAGGACGGGTCGCGGTGGGGCGAATTTAATAGTATGTCCATGATGTCAAAGGCGGGCAGGCCTAAACCTCTCACAATTGAAGTAACAAGATAAAAACGACGTCATGTGTAGTTACGCTGATCTCGCTCCTGAACGTACATGTGGCGCGAAGCGCCGTATGTGCGTATGTGTGTGCGTATGTATGTAAACAAGAGAATTTCCGATATTTCTGTACACACAAGCTTGAAACTTGGCGAAATACGTTCTAAGAGAGCCTCCGAGCATAGTATAATTGAATGTCTCATTGAAGACATATACAACCGTTTATAGGAAGTCGGTTGACCAAGATTTGAGTCCGTAATTTTTGTCGTATTCACTTGAACTTTTGGATTTAGCTAATTTGGATAAAGACTTTGGATGAGTTCGTTAGCCAGCTTTGTATCCTTTCAAATTTCAATTTCTTTAGTTAAAAAAAACCCCATTATTTCAGAAAATAATGAAAACAGTAAAAAACAAAACTTGACTTCTAGAGAAAGTCAGGCAGTCGTGGTGACGTAAAAGAGGCAACTCCTTCACCACGCAGACATAATACTCTAAATATGACGTAATTCTCTCTCTCTCTCTCTCTCTCTCTCTCTCTCTCTCTCTCTCTCTCTCTCTCTCTCTCTCTCTCTCTCTCTCTCTCTCTCTCTCTCTCTCTCTCTCTACTTTACGAACTCACCAACTAGAAAACTCTTCTTCAGCGCTCACATCCAGTCCCACATTGACTACGCATCTACAGTCTGGGACGGGTGTAGTGATGCGTGCTTAAAGAGGCTTAATTCCCTCCACCGGAGGGCAGCCAAGCTAATCAGCCCTTCCTAATAGCAGAGACAGCACTGACGAGCGACTTAGGGCCCTTGACATGCTTCCGTTACGTAACCTCTTTCTGTTCAATAAGAGCGTGTTAATGTTTAAAGTCCGAAAATCCAAAACCCCACGGTACGTCTCGGATTTGTTTAAGGATGCTAACACACCATACAAGACATCAAGGAACAAACTGTCAGTATCTAGGCCACGACTTGATATATTCAAAACTAGTCTGTCTTACTCAGGGGCCAAACTGTGGAACTCCTTTCCGGCTAATATTACCGAGGCATCTTCATTGTCCACCTTCAAGGCAAGACTATTCCGGCACTTAATTGAGCCGCCAAACAAAGCGCACGCGACTACTGCGTTCTGAATGACTGTTATTATATATGCAGTATGTGGGCGCGTGTGTATGTGTGTGCGTGCATGTGTGAGGAACAGTGTGTTTTGTGCATATTTGTTTATGCTGGTGTGTGCGTGCATGTGTGTGTGTGTGTGTGCGCGCGCGCGCGCGCGTGTGTGTGTGTGTGTGTGTGTGTGTGTGTGTGTGTGTGTGTGTGTGTGTGCGTGCATCTTGAGTGCATGTATGTGTGTGTTGGGTTAGTCAGGAGGAAGTAAAACGTCTAGATAATCTTGACGTGTATGCTTACAGTTTTTGCGTTCAATGTACCGAATGTAGTCTTATCAGTGTCCAATGTATACTATATATGTGTTTATTATGTAGTAGTATTTCATGTACCGTATGTAATGCATATTAGCCAGTCGTGGGTCGGGACTGTGCTTCGTCTGACGCGGGCGTTGGTTGAAGGCCCCGGACATACATCACGATACCACGTTTGTCCCGGCCTTTAATCCAATGTTTGAGACGTAGCGGGGTCTGACCTAACTCTGATTTACGTACTTCCGTGTGTGTGCGTGCGCGGGTGTGTGGGTGTGTGTGTGAGTGTGTGCAAGCGCGTGTGCGTGCCGGCGTGCAAGCGCGTGTGCGTGCCGGCGTGCGTGTGTGTGTGTGTGTGTGTGTGTGTGTGTGTGTGTGTGTGTGTGTGTGTGTGTGTGTGTGTGTGTGTATGTGTGTGTGTGTGTGCGCGTGCGTGTGTGTTTTCATGTAGTTTGTAGCAAGGACAAGAATGAAAAAAGGTCTGCGCACCTATTCTTTTATCCTTGGAAAATAAAGTTTCATTTCATTTCATTTTCTCTCTCTCTCTCTCTCTCTCTCTCTCTCTCTCTCTCTCTCTCTCTCTCTCTCTCTCTCTCTCTCTCTCTCTCTCTCTCACACACACACACACACACACACACACACACACACACAAACATGCGCGCATCTCCAGGAGGAAAAGATCCTCATGCGCCAAGCGGGCGCATGAGGATCTATGCCTCCTGGAGATGTTTCGAGCGCGCGCGCACGCACGCACTAACACGCTCACACACATTGACGCGCTTTCAGCAGAGCATGCAAGTGACCCGTGTACTTAGTATATTATGTAGCTAGGTAAAGTCAACTTGCTTTCACACAAATTATAGCAAGACTGAAATTTTACCGTGAAGTTCTAGTTTTGTCACCATTTTCTCAAGCCTATGAAGCGAAAGTGAAACTTATATCACGTAAAATATAAAATTACGTCAAAACTAAAACTTGCGTCATGACAAATGACGTTTGACAAATGAATGACGCGTATGTCCTCTGCCCATTATAGAACTCACTGACGCATTGGCATATCTGCGAGTCTTTTTCAATAGGAGATAATTCAACATCAGAATCAGGTCAGAAGACAAAAGGTAGAGACCCTTGAGAGCGAGGACGGTTCTCATATAGAAGGGACTTTGTGGGTTATGGTTCATCCCATCTTGCTTCAGTCGCTTTTAGTTTTACAGTATACAGCACAGAAAGCGAGACAGCGATACGCGAGTCTCTCTCTCTCTCTCTCTCTCTCTCTCTCTCTCTCTCTCTCTCTCTCTCTCTCTCTCTCTCTCTCTCTCTCTCTCTCTCTCTCTCTCTCTCTCTCTCTCTCTCTCTTTCTCTCTCTCTCTCTAGCAACGGCAAGTTCGAGAAATGGTTTCACCAAATTTTTCACTCTCTCTCTCTCTCTCTCTCTCTCTCTCAATGCTCCGTTTACTGAGGTTTATGATCACCAATTTCCTGACAGTGCCTTGTGCTGGATGGATCTGTTTCTCAGTGTCTTCAATAAACATGCGCCAATACGTGAAAAACGAGTTAAACATTCCACCATACCACCGTGGTTAACAGCGGATATCAAGCGGGCTAGGTCATTTAAAGACAAACTTAAAAAAAGAGCAAAAGTACGAAGAATACAAAAAACAACGCAATCGTGTCAAATATTTAGTTAGAGCGTCTAAGAAGTCTTTTTTCAAACAAATGCTTCGAGACAAAAAGGACACGGCATCTGTTTGGAAAGCTCTGAACGCCATAACAAAGGGTAAATCAGCACCCGAAATCCCATCTCATATGTCAGCTGATATATTAAATAACCATTTCTTAACAACAGCCGAAATACTGGCATTGTCAGCTGCAAATAACAGTAAACCATATGAAGTGCCGAGTTTTCTCAGAGAACACTTTAAAAAATATATATATCAAATACTTTCACCATGCATAATATTACAGCTGCGGAAGTCGGCAGATATATTTCTAGCATGCCGAACAAAAAGACTGCTGGCATTGATGGTATTGATAATGAAACCCTAAAAATCTCATTACCGTATACAGTAGAATCACTAACATATATTTTCAACTCTGCATAAAGCAAAGTACATTTCCAACCATTCTTAAAGAAGCAAAGGTAATCCCAATCCCTAAATCTAAAGATCTTGAAGATATCAATAATTATCGTCCAATCTCCCTTCTGTCAGCTTTGTCAAAACCCCTTAAAAAACACATTCAAAAACATCTCCTTGACTTTCTGGAAAAAGGTAAATTACTTAATATTCACCAGTCTGGTTTTAGACCGAAACATTCTTGTCAGTCAGCACTGACACATATTGTAGACAGCTGGCTGGAATCAATCAATAAAAGCCTGATGTCAGGAGCAGTTTTCTTAGACCTTAAAAAGGCGTTTGACCTTGTGGACCATGACATTCTCCTAAATAAGCTAACAGTTTATCACTTGAACGCAACCGCCATAGCATTCTTCCGATCATATCTCGAAGACAGAAAACAAATGGTGTACGTCCATGGAAGATACTCTAAGCAAAGAAATGTAAAATACGGCTTCCCCCATGGATCTATTTTGGGACCTCTTTTATTCATACTATTTATCAATGATCTACCGTTGCATATCACTAATTCTGACGTTAATTGTAATCTATTTGCTGACGATACGAGTCTTCATGTTTCTGGTTTTTAAAAAAAAAAACGACGGACATTAGCCATAGTTTACAATGCAGTCTAGGGCAGTGGGCAGATGTTCACATCTGCACGGGACTTAGACGACCCCGCCCTCCACGAGTCCCCTGCTGCCTTGCAGGCCTGGCCGCTTGGCTGCGGAAAGGCTAAGGGAGGAAACCCCTGACATCAAAGCCCCCGTGTCTCCGTGGAAGGCTTTTGAGCCAGAGACTAGGACAAGGACGACCCGAGGACCTCGATGCCATCGTCCCAGCTTGCTAGGCCATGGCAGACGAACCAAGGGTTTAAAGGGTGGGGCCAGTACTGCGCACACTGAACTCCACCAAAAAGCTCCACCGCGCAGGCTTTAGGAAACGTCCACGGACCATGACACTGACCATTCCAAGTCCTGTAGCGACGTGTGAGGGGCGAAACGGCAGGTGAAAGATGTCACTGGAAGCCGCAGTCTCAAACCTGCATGCAGGCGGTTCAGGATATTGGTCGCCTGATGTTGACCTGGGGATGACAACATCACTCGGCACACCCTGAACGACCAAGCAGCCTTCTCTAGGGACAGCACTGCTTGCTCCACACGGAGAGGGGCCTAGAAAAGGTGGCCTAACCAAAGCTCGTCCCCTCGCAACCCCAGTTGGCTAGCCGCGGTCAAAAAACAAGAAAGAATAACGGATCCACTCTCATGACGACCACGACCGGACTCAACGTAGCATGCTGGAACATCCGAACCATGCTCGAGAAAGCAGACAGCGGACGCCCTGAACGTCGCTCCGCCCTCATTGCCCATGAATTGCGGAGGTTAAACATCAACATCGCCGCGCTCAGTGAAGTACGTTTTCCAGACAAAGGCAGCCTCCAAGAACTTGGCGCTGGGTACACCCTCTACTGGTCAGGCAGGCCTGAATCAGAAAGACGGCTCTCAGGCGTGGGTTTCATGGTCAATACCTCCATTGCAACTAAGCTGGAAAACCTACCAACGGGTCACTCAGTCCGCATCATGTCTATGCGCTTCCCACTGAGACACCAGCAACGCGTCACCCTTCTCAGTGTGTACTCCCCAACCCTCCTGGCAGAGCCTGCTGAAAAGGACAAGTTTTACACTGACCTGCGCAGCCTCATACAGAGCACCCTGCAGACGACAAAGTCATCATCCTTGGCGACGCCAGAGTGGGCCAGGACTCTGAAGCCTGGAAAGGAGTCCTTGGCAAGCATGGCGTCGGAAACTGCAATGACAATGGCCGCCTACTGTTGGAGTTCTGTGCAGAGCAGCAACTGGTCATCACCAACACTACTTTTCAGCAAAAGGACAGTCGAAAGACCACCTGGATGCATCCTCGCTGCAAACACTGGCACCTCATCGACTATGTCCTAGTGCGTCAGAGGGACCGCAGTGACGTCCTCCTCACCAGAGTGATGCCCAGCGCAGAGTGCCACTCTGACCACCGCCTTGTCCGCTGCAAACTCAGGCTCCAAGTCAAGCCAAAACCCAAGAAATGGGGGCCCCCCAAGAAAAAGCCTGATGTTGCCAGCCTTCAGCGTGACGACGTGAAAGCTGCCTTTCAGACAGATTTACAGCGCAGGCTCAAAGACACAGCGGACCCAGCAGACTCCTCCCCTGAAACACTTTGGGAACAACTGAAAACTGCTATTGCAAAATCTTCTGCAGAAGTCCTGGGTTTCGCTAGAAAGAAGAACAAAGACTGGTTTGACGAGAACGATGTAGAGATCCAGGTACACCTAGCAAAAAAAAAGAGCCGCCCATCAGGCCCACCTAGCCCAGCCTTCCTGCCCTGTGAAGAAGTCTGCCTTCCGCCTAGTCTGCAGCAGTCTCCAGCACAAGCTCAGAGATCTCCAGAATGAGTGGTGGACCAGACTTGCACAGAGGACCCAGCTTTGCGCTGACAATGGTGACTACAGGGGCTTCTACGAAGCACTGAAAGCAGTGTATGGCCCCAGACACCTGGTACAAAGTCCCCTGCGAAGCGCGAATGGTCAGGCACTCCTCACAGATAATACCTCCATCTTGAACCGCTGGTCGGAGTACTTTCAGAGCCTCTTCAGCGCTGAGCGCACTGTTCAAGAAGCAGTCGTCCTACAAATCCCACAACTCCCAGTAAAGGTTGAATTGGACGAACCGCCCACCGCTGAAGAGACCCTCACAGCCATCCACCAGCTCAAGAGTGGCAAAGCAGCAGGCATTGATGGAATACCGCCAGAGATCTGGAAACATGGAGGCACAGCACTGCACAACAAGCTCCATGACCTCTTTCTCTACTGCTGGGAGGAAGGAACACTACCCAAGGATCTCCGTGATGCTGTCGTTATCACCCTGTACAAGAACAAAGGCGAGAAGTCTGACTGTTCCAACTATCGGGGAATTACCCTGCTGTCCATTGCTGGGAAATTTCTTGCAAGGCTGCTCCTGAATCGGCTGGTACCTGCCATCGCTGAAGACCACCTCCCAGAGGGCCAGTGTGGCTTCAGAGCAAACAGGAGCACCACCGATATGATCTTTGTGCTGAGACAGCTTCAGGAGAAGTGCCGCGAGCAGAACAAAGGGCTGTACGTAACGTTTGTCGACCTAACAAAAGCGTTCGACACTGTGAGCAGGCAAGGCATGTGGCAGATCCTGGAGCGACTTGGCTGTCCCCCAAAGTTCCTCAGCATGATTGTCCAGCTACACGAGGACCAGCAAGGCCAGGTCAGACTCAACAATGTCCTCTCAGAACCATTCCTTATTCTCAACGGCGTAAAGCAGGGCTGCGTGCTGGCACTGACCCTCTTCACCATCTTTTTTAACATGATGTTGAAGCAGGCCACAGTAGACCTCGATGATGACGATGCAGTGTACATCAGGTATCGTCTCGATGGCAGCCTGTTCAACCTCAGACGACTGCAGGCCCACACGAAAACCCTAGACCAACTGATTCGTGAGCTGCTTTTTGCTGATGACGCTGCCCTCGTTGCACACACAGAGAGAGCCCTGCAGCGCATCACGTCCTGCTTCGCAGACGCTGCCCAGCTCTTTGGACTCGAGGTCAGTCTGAAAAAGACAGAGGTCCTCCATCAGCCGGCACCCAAGACAGTGTATCGCCCTCCTCACATCACCATTGGCGAGTCTGAACTAAAGTCAGTGCAGCAGTTTACTTACCTTGGCTGCATTATCACGTCGGACGCCAAGCTGGTCAAGGAGCTTGACAGCAGGCTGGCAAAAGCGAACAGCGCTTTCGGGCGACTTTTCAAGCGGGTGTGGCACAATCAACAGCTGAAAACAGGCACCAAGATCAGCGTGTACAGAGCTGTGGTCCTCACCACCCTGCTGTATGGTTCCGAGTCCTGGGCCCTCTACCGCAGCCAACTACGACTCCTCGAACGCTTCCACCAGCGCTGCCTGCGTACCATCCTGGGCATTCACTGGAGTGACTATGTCACCAACGTCGAGGTCCTTGAACAGGCTGAAACTGTGAGCATCGAGGCTTTGCTGCTGCGGACACAGCTCCGCTGGGCGGGGCATGTCTTCAGGATGGAGGATCATCGCCTACCAAAGATCACCCTGTTCGGCGAGCTTGCTACTGGACACCGTGACAGAGGGGCACCAAAGAAGAGATACAAAGACTGTCTCAAGAAGTCACTTAGTGCCTGCCAAATCGACCACCACCAGTGGTCCTCGCTTGCTGTGGACCGTGACACCTGGCGCTCCACCATTTACAAGGCAGCTGTCTCCTTTGAGGACTCTCGCAGAGCTAGCCTTAAGGACAAGCGGCTCAGGAGAAAAAACAGAGATGCCGCAACTCAGAACCCTGGCCATACCTTCCCCTGCAGCCACTGCGGTCGAACCTGCCTGTCCCGGATTGGCCTCCGCAGCCACGAACAAGCCTGCAGACGTCGTGGGCAACTCCTATAAAATCTTCGTTCGCGAAGTCAAGCCAAGAGACAATGCAGTCTGAATGAGGTATCTGACTGGTGTAGACAGAACCATATGGTTCTTCACCCAGCTAAAACAAAGAGTATCTTAAGCGCCACGCGTCAAAAACATCAACGCCGACTACAGCCATTACATTTACAATTAAACGCTGAACCTGTTGAACAAGTCACTGAGCGTAAATTCTTAGGAATACATGTTGATGAACAACTGTGCTGGGAGACCCATATAAATGCTGTTTGTAAGACCATTGCTAAAAACACTTTCTTATTGTCCCAGCTTAGACATGTAACGGATACAAATACCCGTAAATTTTTTTTTCATGCTCATATAAAGTCCCACGTTGATTATGTCTCCACAGTGTGGGACGGCTGCAGTGATGTCCACATGAAGAGGTTAAACTCCATATACAAAAGAGATGTAAAAATGATAGATAGACGCCCCATCCCTACCACAGACAAATTTAGACATTTAAACATTCTCGGTCTGCGTCAGCAACTTACTTTAAACAAACGCGTCTTTATGCATAAGATACTGAATAATATGACACCCCAGTATCTAATCACTAAATTTATATCTCACCAAGAACGTGAACGGACCTCAAGAAACAATACCTTAATCTTACCACTGCCAAGAATCGACCTTTTTAAAACTAGTATGCCATTCTCTGGTCCGTTTGCTTGTAATTCAATCCCTGCACATTTGAAAACTATTACCTCACCAGGATGTTTTAAAACAAAACTTTCTGATTACCTGATGAGTCAAACTTAGTTCTTCTCAGGTACTGTAATATTTCCTTACCTTATGTATTTCATAAGATGGTTTTTATGTGTGTGTGTATGTGTGTGTGTGTGTGTGTGTGTGTGTGTGTGTGTGTGTGTGTGTGTGTGTGTGCTCCTGTTTGTTTGTGTGTGTGGGTGTATGTGTGAGCGGCTCGCGCGCGTGCGTGCGTGTGTGTGATGAGTGTTATTATTTTTTCTGTATACTATAATGATGCTATTGGGTTTTGTACGTAAATATATTTTTATAGTTTCCCTTTTTTATGCTGTAGATGTTAGCAACGGCAAGTTTGTAAAATGACGATTTGCTTCCTGTCAAAACTTTTTACCGTTGAAAAATAAAGTTCCATCATCATCATCATCATCATCATCATCTCTCTCTCTCTCTCTCTCTCTCTCTCTCTCTCTCTCTCTCTCTCTCTCTCTCTCTCTCTCTCTCTCTCTCTCTCTCTCTCTCTCTCTCTCTCTCTCTCTCTCTCTCTCTCTCTCTCTCTCTCTCTCTCTCTCTCCCTCCCTTATCCGCAGTGGCTGCTCCCGTACCACTCAGGCGGCTTGCGGCCCCAAGTCATCTAATGATTGGATTATGCCAGGGACAGCTGTGTACTGAGTGTTTTTTTTTTTGTGTTTTTTTTTTTTTCATAAATATGCATTCATAGTGACATGTGAACTAGTTTAACAGGACACAAAGTGTGAGGCTTGTTGTTATCTATTTCGATTCTACTGTCATATTTAGTTGATTGGTGCTGATTTTGTTGCGATAGACAGATATCTGGAGTGAAATTACCGTGCCGAGCATTTTGGCTACGTTAATCTCATTTTGCTCCAGACGCAGACGTCGTCTGTGATATGACTATGTATTTGCAAATGAGTAGCTTTCTGACTGAGCCAGAAATGTTTCTAGACAAAGTGTGACATTAAGCGGCTATTTCGAGAAGCTGCGTGAAAAGGGACACACGGATTTGTTTCATTGTTATATCCACTGTGCCTAACGGTGAATCTGCACTTTGGAATGTGAAACTAGTAAATTTTGGTTTTTAGTCATGTGTGGATTGAATAGCGAAGGTTATAACTTGAACGTACTCATTAATTTGAGGCCGGAGTATGACTGTATAGTGAAAGTTTTCGTGAACTCTTAGTTATCTAAATTGTTTTTCTTCTTCTGTACAAAGATCAGTCGTACAGACTTATGAGAGAAAGGATAACTATTGACTATTGACTTTATAAAAAGGTCTTTTGTCGTCGTGTGTACACTAGTGTCTCTATACAACGAACAATATGGCGAGTGGATCCACTGGCTCAGCCACTCAAGGACTGAAAGTCGGACATTTAAATGTGTATCATTTATATCCGAAAGTACATGATGTCTCCCTGTTTCTGAACCAGCCGTCACATTTTCACCTCTTTGGTCTCACTGAATCTCGTCTGGACTCTCGAATCACTGACGCATGTGTCAGCATTCCGAATTTTTCTCTTATTCGACGTGATGCAATTTCTCCTGGACATACTGGGCTAGCTGTTTATGTGTACAGCAATGTTGAGCACAGGGTACGCAGACGTCTTGATCTTGAGACCAAGGAGGTGGAATGCGTGTGGTTGGAAGTCAATCTTCCTAACACTTCGCCACTGCTAGTTGGCTTTGTGTATAGGAATCCAGCATCCACCGCCGAGTGGTATGATGACTTTGTACAGGTGATGGATAAAGTGAATGACACAGGCAGAGATATACTCATTCTCGGTGATTTTAACATTGACATCTCAAAACCCCATTCGATGTGGCAATGTACAACAATGCTGTTTGGACTAAAACAGATGATTACCACTGCAACCAGAGTAACACACTCTTCGTCTTCTTTGATTGACCACTTCTATACAAACAACCCTCAAGCTATCACGGAAACTGATGTCCCTTCACTAGCTGTCAGTGACCATTTTCCCATCACCTGTACATGGTCATGTTATGTTCCTAAACAGAGCCGAACCCAACATGTATACATTACTTACAGATGTTTTAGAAAACTAGATAGAGATAGTTTCCTTTATGACCTCAGTTTTTTGCCGTTCCATGAAGTTTACAATCACAATGACCCTGATGTAGCACTCTCACTGTGGCTTGAGCTGTTCCTCGGAGTGCTAAATAAGCATGTCCCTTTAAAAAGAAAACGAGTCCGGTGCCGTGAGCCCCCCACCTGGATTACGGAGGAGATTAAACAAACCGTTGAAACCAGAAATCGAGCCAAGCGGGACAAAGATTTTATTGAGTTTAAAAGGTTACGTAACAGAGTCAAATACCTTATCCGGGAGGCACAAAAAGCACTGGTAGAGAAAACCATACGTGGCGGGAATCCGTCTTCAATATGGACAGTTTTAAACTTACTAACTAACAATGGTAACAATTGTTTTGCAAATACGACTGCCAACCTTACAGCCGATGCTTTTAACGACCACTTCATTTTAGCCCCGAAATCTTTACTACATGCTGAAGGTTTGGATCAGGTGGAACATGTCGCATCGCAGAAGCTTACTGACTTTTGTAAGCAAATACTGTCCGCGGGCGATGCTTTTAATATCCCCTTCATCGCTGTACATGAAGTGGGCAGATTTATCTCTAGTCTCAAGAACAAAAGAAGTCAGCTGGCATTGATGGTATCAATGGTTTTATCCTCGAACTTTCTCTTCCATACATTGTGGAAAGCTTAACCTATATTTACAACCTATTTACTCAAAATAATATTTTTCCGGCGGCTTTCAAAAAATCTAAAGTGGTACCTATACCCAAAACAAAAGACACATCTGATCCAAATAATTTTCGGCCTATATCCATATTATCTATTCTGTCGAAGCCTATTGAGAAGCATGTATACAAACATCTTCTCGAATTCCTGGAAGAAAAGTCTCTCCTGAATAAATATCAATCTGGTTTTCGCCCTAAACATTCGTGTCACACTGCCTTGGTTCATATGATTGACACTTGGCTGCTCAACATCAACAGAAACAAGATGTCTGGTGCTGTCTTTCTAGACCTAAAAAAAGCGCTCGACCTTATAAACCACGAAATTTTATTAGAGAAACTAGACTGCTACTTTAACAATAACAGCCCAGGAACACTCTCATTCTTTCGTTCATATATCTTAGGGAGAATTCAAACTGTGTACATCAATGCTATCTTCTCTTCTAAAAAGCGTGTTGAGTATGGCGTGCCCCAGGGATCCACACTAGGACCGTTACTTTTCTGTTTGTTTATAAATGATCTTCCACTTCATATATCCAATCCAAATACCGATTATGACATGTTTGCCAATGATTCAACTCTTCACGCTGGCGGGAAAACTGTACCTGAAATATCAAGCAATCTTCAGCTTAGTCTTCAGGAGGTCTCACTGTGGTGCAAAAAAAATCAAATGCTTGTTAATCCACCCAAAATGAAAAGCATGCTAATCACAACACGCCAAAAGCATCAGCTCCGCCCCCATTCACTTAGCCTCTCTTTTGATTCAGTTCCCATTGAGCAAGTCAAGGAATATCGCCTCCTCGGGGGAATTGTTGATGACCAACTGTGCTGGTTGCCCCATCTAACACAACTAGGGAAAACATTATCAAAGAAGCTATTTTTACTGTCAAGATTAAAATCTATCATTGATACTAAGACACGAAAGCTATTTTTCAACTCCTACATAAAACCTCACATTGACTACGCATCTACTATTTGGGACGGCTGTAGCAAGGCTAACCTTAAGCGGATTAATTCTCTATGCAATCGCGCAGTTAAACTGATCCTCCCAATCCCTTCTCTAACTTTGGAGGAAACGCTTCAGGCAACAGGGCTCCTTCCTTTACATCAACACTTTACGTTAAATAAGTGCGTACTTATGCACAAAGCCCTGAACGAGAAAGCCCCCCCTCTAACTAGCTAAGCTTTTCACTGAGAGCGAAAGGGTTTACAGCACTTTGAGGAACAGTCTCGTCATTGAACGACCCCGAATAGACTTGTTTAAATCCAGCCTTTCGTAAGCGGTTGCCTATTTATCGAACTCACTTCCTCCACATATAGAGCAAACGAGACATCTTCCATTGTTTAGGACGAAAGCTTTTAAATACATCTCTGAGCAAACTTGAAAGAAACGTAGATAATATGTCCAAAAGAGCCATGTCAATGATTTCCTGTGGTCCTCCGTTTTGCACTTGTTAGTTTTTACATAATATCTCTCTTTATCGTAGTGTTTTGCCTGCTCACTAAATTCCTACACATGAGTAGCTGTATCATAAGCGTGCAGTCGCTTTCTATAACACACTTAGCATCGCACCCTCCCCCCCCCCCTCCCCCCCAAGACCCTGTCATTTTGCTGTGTGTGTGTGTAATCTTCAGCGACTTTGGAACTTGTATCGGAATGTAACACAAGTGACCTGTGGGGTGTAGCCTCTTGTTTTGGGCTTTTAACATATTGTTTTAATGTTGCTTTTAATGTTGTAGTTTAGCAAGGACAAACATGAAAAGAGGCCTGTGCGCCTATTGTTTTCATCCTTGAGAAATAAAGTATCATTCATTCATTCATTTTCTCTCTCTCTCTCTCTCTCTCTCTCTCTCTCTCTCTCTCTCTCTCTCTCTCTCTCTCTCTCTCTCTCTCTCTCTCTCTCTCTCTCTCTCTCTCTCTCTCTCTCTCTCTCTCTCTTTCTCTCTGTGCATCACTGGGCATTTATTTAAACAAACCCTGATGGTTAATACTTTCATGTAATATATGCATTTCTGTATAGTGTTTATGTGAGTGTGTGTGTGTGTATGCGTGTGCGTGTGCGTGTGTATATGTGTATATGTGTGTGTGTCTCTGTGTGTGTGTGTGTGTGTGTGTGTGTGTGTGTGTGTGTGTGTGTGTGTGTGTGTGTGTGTGTGTGTGTGTGTGTGGTGTAAGATGAATGTTGAGTGTTACTATTTTTTTGTGTATATAATTTTATTAATTTTATTATTATTTTGTTTGTGTTTTTTTTTAAACATTATTGTTGCATGAAATAATGTGTGTAAATATAATTCTTTATTATTTTTTTTAACCTATTTTATATTGTAGATGTTAGCAACGGCACTGGTGCCCCGCTTGTTCGGATAGATGATGTCTCTAAACCACCCGCTCTTTATCTCGCCGGTCCTTGTGTAGAACACTTGGTCGTTGTCAATAAAGTTGACCTTCAGCGAGTGACACACCTCCCTGAGACAAAGGCTGGTGTCTGTGACCCATGGATCCGGCTGCTGACGTTCGTTGTTCGTGGGCAGGATGGACGAGATGAAGATTTCTGCCTTGGGGAAGACTCGTCTGGCAGCAGAAATCACATCCTTCCAGCCCTTCTTGCCGATGATGAACCCACGCTTACAGTCATTGATGCCGACATGCATGACGACTGTGGTGACTGCAATCGTGGGGTCGGCATCGTGAAGGTGCTGGAGGATGCCGGCTCTGTCGAGGCCTGACACTGACACGACCTGCGCCTTGGCTGTGTCAGTGACAGGCATCAGGTCTCCATGAAGGCCGCGTAGTATCGAATCACCGAGAAGTAGCTTCTGGGTGCCGGGCTTTGGGTTTTTGAGTCCAGAAAGGTCGGTGGCTTTGTCGGTATCTGAAGATGGTCGTTTTGGTGCCGGCTCTTTACGCTCGGGGGTTAGCGGAGTTGCACGCGGGGGCTCAGAAGTTGTCGTTGAGGTTGGCGACTTTTTCAGTGCTTGCTTGGGCTGAGTGTTGGACGGGGGTGACGGGTTCTTCTTGCCGCTTTTCCTGTCGCTTCTTTGGCCATCCTTCTCTCCCTCTCCGGGAGCGTCAGCACGCATTCATATCGTACTCCAGTTCGCAGTGGATTCAAGTGTCTTAAGAGAATTTGCCAAGTATGATATTTGGCACACGGGTTTGTGAATGTGTCTCCTACATTCTGGCGATTTTTCACGCGAGAGCCGGATGGAGTTTTTCGTGAGTAATGACTTATAAGTGTTTTCCCATATATGATTTCCACTGAACTCTCTTATAAACAGACGCCAGCGGCACTGGCACTCATCCATCTGCTCCTGTTGCTGCAGTGTCCACCGAGTCTGCGTGCCAGACAGTCTGCCCGGTAGTACTCAACCCTGATGCCCTGGCTGTTTTAAGCGCCTGATGGCGGAGATATCGGCTCTCCGATCCGCCGTTGGGGAGATCCGCCACTCGTACAACATCGAAGTGGATTCGCTACACACAGAGATCAGACACCTGCGTGAGCGGGTCACCCAGCTGGAGCTGGAGAAGGAGGGCCAGAGAAGCGGCGGGAAAAGCGGCAAGAAGAACCCGTCACCCCCGTCCAACACTCGGCCCAAGCAAGCGCTGGAAAAGTCGCCAACCTCAACGACAACTTCTGAACCCCCGCGTGCACCTCCGCTAACCCCCGAGTGCAAAGGGCCGGAACCAAAACGACCATCTTCAGATACCGACAAAGCCACCGACCTTTCTGGACCCCAAAACCCAAAGCCCGGCACCCAGATGCTACGCCGTGTATTGTTTTATTGAGCTTTTTAAAGCATTCTATATATATTGATATTAGTTGATTTTTATTTCATTTTTTGGGATTAATTTTTGTGACCATATTTGTATTATATCTCTCGCTACATATGCGTTTTTACCGACATGCAAAATCGTAATCTAAATGATGTTCCGAAACGAACAGTCGAACTGAGAATTGGCCATCTTAACATATACCATCTAGTTAACAAGGTGCCCGATTTATCTGTGTTCCTAAACACGCCCTTACATTTTCATATTTTTGGTATGTCCGAGTCAAGGCTTAAAAGTTCAATAAGGGATAACTCCATTTCTGTCCCAAACTTCTCAGTACTCCGCAGAGATGCCTCAAGCCCTCAAAACACTGGACCAGAAGTATATATACATAATTCAATACTTGGTAACGTCAAACGGCGACATGACTTACAGTCAGCTCAAGTGGAAAGCTTGTGGGTAGAAGTGAAAACATCTAAATCACCCCCCGTCCTCATTGGCTTTATTTATAGAAATCCCGCAGCCAGCTGGGACTGGTATGATGACTTCGTAGCAATGATGGATAGCGTAAATCAAAATAAAGCTGACGTTGTTCTTTTGGGCGATTTTAATATTAATCTTTCTAAATCTAAAGGGTCCAATGCTGCATGGGCGTCAACAACAGCACTATTCGTTTAGAACAGTTAATTTAAAACCCCACTAGAACCACATGTACATCTTCAACCTTGATTGATCATATTTATGTGACAATTGATGATAAAATATCAAATGAACATGTTCCCTTCTTAGCTGTCAGTGACCATAACACAGTCTCCATGAAACTAGACAAAGAGAACAAAAAGAGACATAAAACAATTAAATATCGTTCTTTCCCAAAAAAAATAATAACGGCGACTTTCTGCGGGATCTGCGGAATACTCCTTTCAGTGACGTGTATAACCACACTTCTCCTGACAGTGCCCTGTCGTACTGGATGGATCTATTCCTTGGGGTCCTAAATAAGCATGCGCCCATACGAGAAAAACGAGTTAAGCACTCTACCCTGCCACCCTGGTTAACAGTAGATATCAAACATACCATGTCATTTAGAGACAAACTTAAGAAAGAAAAACAGTTTGATGAATATAAGAAACAACGAAATCGTGTTAAATACCTAGTGAGAGCGTAAAAAACTGTTCTTCCAGGAAATGATTAGGGACAAAAAAGATACAGCATCCGTTTGGAAAGCCCTGAACGTTATAACGAAGGGTAAATCAGCCAATGAAATTCCTTCCCATTTGTCAGCTGATATATTAAATAACCACTTCCTATCGAGAGCTGAAACACTTGCTCAGTCAGCTGGAGGTAATAACGCAGAGTACCAAGTTCCTAGTGTACTGGAAAAATACTATGAGGCCAAAAATATACTGCAGACATTCATCATTCCTGATATTACCGTCGCTAAAGTCGGCAAATTTATTTCTAGCATGCGAACAAAACGTCCACCGGGATGGATAGTATCGACAACAAAATTCTGAACATATCACTACTATATACATCTGCACGGGACATAGACGACCCCGCCCTCCACGAGTCGCCTGCTGCCTTGCAGGCCTGGCCGCTTGGCTGCGGAAAGGCTAAGGGAGGAAACCCCTGACATCAAAGCCCCCGTGTCTCCGGGGAAGGCTTTTGAGCCAGAGACTAGGACAAGGACAGTCTGATATAAAACCTACGACCCGAGGACCTCGATGCCATCGTCCCAGCTTGCTAGGCCATGGCAGATGAACCAAGGGTTTAAAGGGTGGGGCCAGTACTGCGCACACTGCACTCCACCAAAAAGCTCCACCGCGCAGGCTTTAGGAAACGTCCACGGACCATGACACTGACCATTCCAAGTCCTGTAGCGATGGGCGAGGGGCGAAACGGCAGGTGAAAGATGTCACTGGAAGCCGCAGTCTCAAACCTGCATGCAGGCGGTTCAGGATATTGGTCGCCTGATGTTGACCTGGGGATGACAACATCACTCGGCACACCCTGAACGACCAAGCAGCCTTCTCTAGGGACAGCACTGCTTGCTCCACACGGAGAGGGGCCTAGAAAAGGTGGCCTAACCAAAGCTCGTCCCCTCGCAACCCCAGTTGGCTAGCCGCGGTCAACGGGCATCTTCTCATGCGGTCAAAAAACAAGAAAGAATAACGGATCCACTCTGATGACGACCACGACCGGACTCAACGTAGCATGCTGGAACATCCGAACCATGCTCGACAAAGCAGACAGCGGACGCCCCGAACGTCGCTCCGCCCTCATTGCCCATGAATTGCGGAGGTTAAACATTGACATCGCCGCGCTCAGCGAAGTACGCCTTCCGGACGAAGGCAGCCTCCAAGAACTTGGCGCTGGGTACACCCTCTACTGGTCAGGCAGGCCTGCATCAGAAAGACGGCTCTCAGGCGTGGGTTTCATGGTCAAGACCTCCATTGCGACTAAGCTGGAAAACCTACCAACGGGTCATTCAGACCGCATCATGTCCATGCGCCTCCCACTGAGACACCAGCAACACGTCACCCTTCTCAGTGTGTACTCCCCAACCCTCTTGGCAGAGCCTGCTGAAAAGGACAAGTTTTACACTGACCTGCGCAGCCTCATACAGAGCACCCCTGCAGACAACAAAGTCATCATCCTTGGCGACTTCAACGCCAGAGTGGGCCAGGACTCTGAAGCCTGGAAAGGAGTCCTCGGCAAGCATGGCGTGGGGAACTGCAATGACAATGGCCGCCTACTGTTGGAGTTCTGTGCAGAGCAGCAACTGGTCATCACCAACACTACTTTTCAGCAAAAGGACAGTCGAAAGACCACCTGGATGCATCCTCGCTCCAAGCACTGGCACCTTATCGACTATGTCCTAGTGCGTCAGAGGGACCGCAGTGACGTCCTCCTCACCAGAGTGATGCCCAGCGCAGAGTGCCACACTGACCACCGCCTTGTCCGCTGCAAACTCAGGCTCCACTTCAAGCCAAAACCCAAGAAATGGGGGCCCCCCAAGAAAAAGCTTGATGTTGCGAGCCTTCAGCGTGACGACGTGAAAGCTGCCTTTCAGACAGATTTACAGCGCAGGCTCAAAGACACAGCGGACCCAGCAGACTCCTCCCCTGAAACACTTTGGGAAGAACTGAAAACTGCTATTGCAAAATCCTCTGCAGAAGTCTTGGGTTTCGCTAGAAAGAAGAATAAAGACTGGTTTGATGAAAACGATGTAGAGATCCAGGAACACCTAGCAAAAAAAAGAGCCGCCCATCAGGCCCACCTAGCCCAGCCTTCCTGCCCTGTGAAGAAGTCTGCCTTCCGCCTCGTCTGCAGCAGTCTCCAGCGCAAGCTCAGAGATCTCCAGAATGAGTGGTGGACCAGACTTGCACAGAGGACCCAGCTTTGCGCAGACAATGGTGACTACAGGGGCTTCTACGAAGCATTGAAAGCAGTGTATGGCCCCAGGCACCTGGTACAAAGTCCCCTGCGAAGCGCGAATGGCCAGGCACTCCTCACAGATAATACCTCCATCTTGAACCGCTGGTCGGAGTACTTTCAGAGCCTCTTCAGCGCTGAGCGCACTGTTCAAGAAGCAGTCATCCTACAAATCCCACAGCTCCCAGTAAAAGTTGAATTGGACGAACCGCCCACCGCTGAAGAGACCCTCACAGCCATCCACCAGCTCAAGAGTGGCAAAGCAGCAGGCATTGATGGAATACCGCCAGAGATCTGGAAACATGGAGGCACAGCACTGCACAACAAGCTCCATGACCTCTTTCTCTGCTGCTGGGAGGAAGGAACACTACCAAAGGATCTCCGTGATGCAGTCGTTATCACCCTGTACAAGAACAAAGGTGAGAAGTCTGACTGTTCCAACTATCGGGGAATTACACTGCTGTCCATTGCTGGGAAAATCCTTGCAAGGCTGCTCCTGAATCGGCTGGTACCTGCCATCGCTGAAGACCAACTCCCAGAGGGCCAGTGTGGCTTCAGAGCAAACAGGAGCACCACCGATATGGTCTTTGTGCTGAGACAGCTACAGGAGAAGTGCCGCGAGCAGAACAAAGGGCTGTACGTAACGTTTGTCGACCTAACAAAAGCGTTCGACACTGTGAGCAGGCAAGGCATGTGGCAGATCCTGGAGCGACTTGGCTGTCCCCCAAAGTTCCTCAACATGATTGTCCAGCTACACGAGGACCAGCAAGGTCAGGTCAGACTCAACAATGACCTCTCAGAACCATTCCCCATTCTCAACGGCGTAAAGCAGGGCTGCGTGCTGGCACCGACCCTCTTCACCATCTTTTTTAGCATGATGTTGAAGCAGGCCACAGTGGACCTCGATGATGACGATGCAGTGTACATCAGGTATCGTCTCGATGGCAGCCTGTTCAACCTCAGACGACTGCAGGCCCACACGAAAACCCTAGACCAACTGATCCGTGAGCTGCTTTTTGCTGATGATGCTGCCCTCGTTGCACACACAGACGCTGCCCAGCTCTTTGGACTCGAGGTCAGTCTGAAAAAGACAGAGGTCCTCCATCAGCCGGCACCCAAGACAGTGTATCGCCCTCCTCACATCACCATCGGCGAGTCTGAACTAAAGTCAGTGCACCAGTTTACTTACCTTGGCTGCATTATCACGTCGGACGCCAAGCTGGACAAGGAGCTTGACAGCAGGCTGGCAAAAGCGAACAGCGCTTTCGGGCGACTTTTCAAGCGAGTGTGGCACAATCAACAGCTGAAAACAGGCACCAAGATCAGCGTGTACAGAGCTGTGGTCCTCACCACCCTGCTGTATGGTTCCGAGTCCTGGGCCCTCTACCGCAGCCAACTACGACTCCTCGAACGCTTCCACCAGCGCTGCCTGCGTACCATCCTGGGCATTCACTGGAGTGACTATGTCACCAATGTCGAGGTCCTTGAACAGGCTGAAACCGTGAGCATCGAGGCTTTGCTGCTGCGGACACAGCTCCGCTGGGCGGGGCATGTCTCCAGGATGGAGGATCATCGCCTACCAAAGATCACCCTGTTCGGCGAGCTTGCTACTGGACACCGTGACAGAGGGGCACCAAAGAAGAGATACAAAGACTGTCTCAAGAAGTCACTTAGTGCCTGCCAAATCGACCACCACCAGTGGTCTTCGCTTGCTGTGGACCGTGACACCTGGCGCTCCACTATTTACAAGGCAGCTGTCTCCTTTGAGGACTCTCGCAGAGCTAGCCTTAAGGACAAGCGGCTCAGGAGAAAGAACAGAGATGCCGCAACTCAGAACTCTGGCCATACCTTCCCCTGCAGCCACTGCGGTCGAACCTGCCTGTCCCGGATTGGCCTCCGCAGCCACGAACAAGCCTGCAGACGTCGTGGGCAACTCCTATAAAATCTTCGTTCGCGAAGTCCAGCCAAGAGAGAGACGGTAGAGGCACTCACCTATATCTTTAACCTCTGTATAAAACACAGCACGTTTCCAACTATTTTCAAAGAGGCCAAGGTAATTCCAATCCCTAATCAAAAGATCTTGAAGATGTCAACAACTACCGTCCTATCTCACTTTTGTCGGCCCTGTCAAAACCCCTTGAAAAACACATACAAAAACACCTCCTCGATTTTCTAGAAAAGGGCAATTTCATAAATATTCATCAGTCCGGCTTTAGACCGAAACACTCATGTCAGTCAGCACTGACACAAATTGTAGACAGCTGGCTGGAATCAATAAACAAAAACTTGATGTCTGGAGCTATTTTCTTAGACCTACAAAAAGCATTTGATCTTGTCGACCATGACATTCTCTTAAAAAGCTAGCAGCATACCATATAAGTGAAAATTCCGTAGCATTCTTTAGATCATACATAAATGACAGAAAACAAAAGGTATATACCCATGGAAAATACTCTAAACAAGGACAAGTTAACTAGGATGTCCCCCGGGGTCGATCTTGGGACCTCTTCTATTTATAATAGTCATTAATGGTTTGCCTTTGCATATTACTAACACTGATGTCAACTGCAACCTGTTTGCGGACGATACGAGCCTCCATGTTTCGGGTTAAAAAAAAAAAAAAACCAGCTGACATTAACCTTAGCTTACAAAGTAGTCTCAGCGAGGTTTCCGACTGGTGTAGAGAGAATCATATGGTTCTTCATCCAGGAAAGACAAAGAGTAGTTTAATCACTACGCGACAAAAACACCAACGCCGACCACAGCCGTTACATTTACAACTGAACGCTAAACCGATAGAACAAGTCACAGAGCGTAAATTCTTGGGAATACAAGTTGACGAACAACTATGTTGGGAGACGCATATAAATACAGTCTGTAAAACCATTGCTAAAAACACTTTCTTGTTGTCACAGCTTAGACAAGTAACGGATACACATACTCGTAAACTGATTTTTCATGCCCATATCAAGTCTCACGTTGATTATGTCTCCACAGTGTGGGACGGTTGTAGTGATGTTCACATGAACAGGTTAAACTCTATATATAAAAGAGCTGTCAAAATGATAGATACGCGGCCCATTCCTACCACAGATAAATTTAGACATTTAAACATTCTCGGCCTGCGTCAACAACTTAATTTAAACAAATGCATCCTCATGCACAAGCTATTAAATAACATGACACCGCAGTATCTAACAACCAAATCTATGCCACAGCAAGAACGCGAACGGACCTCAAGGAACAATACTTTACCCCTACCTCTGCCTAGAATTGACCTCTTTAAAACTAGTTTATCATTTTCTGGACCCTTTGTATGGAACACTATTCCTGCACATTTGAAGACTATAGCCTCGCTTGGAATCTTTAAAACGAAACTTTTCGATTACCTGATGAGCCAAACATAACATCACTGGGCATTTATTTAAACAAACCCTGATGGTTAATATTTTCATGTAATACATGCATTTATGTATAGTGTTTGTTTGTGTGT
Organism: Semisulcospira habei; assembly: GCA_036245525.1. Lineage (NCBI taxonomy): Eukaryota > Metazoa > Mollusca > Gastropoda > Semisulcospiridae > Semisulcospira > Semisulcospira habei. The sequence goes on from BTPG01000005.1 coordinate 13,034,024, forward strand.
GTGTGTGTGTGTGTGTGTGTGTGTGTGCGTGCGTGCGTGCGTGCGTGCGTACGTGTGTGTGTGTGTATGTGTGTGTGTGTGTGTGTGTGTGTGGTGTAAGATGAATGTTGAGTGTTACCTTTATTTTGTGTATATAATTTTTAAAATTTTATTATTATTTTGTTTGTATGTTTTTAAATATTATTGTTGCATGAAATAATGTGTGTAAATATAATTCATTATTATTATTATTATTATTATTATTATTATTATTATTATTTAACCTATTTTATGTTGTAGATGTTAGCAACGGTAAGTTTGTAAAATGACGATTTGTTTCAGTCAAAACATTTTACCGTTGATAAATAAAGTTTCACCATCATATCTCTCTCTCTCTCTCTCTCTCTCTCTCTCTCTCTCTCTCTCTCTCTCTCTCTCTCTCTCTCTCTCTCTCTCTCTCAGTGAAGTACACCACACCGACAGTGAGACACAGCGGTACACATTCTGAAGACATGAAACAAAAACAAAAAACAAACAAACAATGATATCCAAACAAAAAACGCATATCGGCGTAAAACAATGGCCAAAACTATGCATTTCGTCACACACACGACGAAATCCCACAGAGGAATCTAAAGCGAACATCAAGGTAACAAGATTTACTCAATCCGAAAAGTATCTGTCACTCGTTCAACTTTGTAATTGCTGTATGTGTTTGGCGGTTGTTTCATACGTTCTGACTACAACAACATCTCTGTCAATATTTTGGGCTATTTTCTTGTTGCACTGGCTCTGACGGTGACTGTGCGTGTCATTGGGACTGTTTTGACAAAGTACTTTTGGGTTGTTGCTGATCATCTAAAAATCATGAACAGTTGCTTGCGAAGTGCGGCATAAAGCTACGCTTCCATAATTATGAATATGAATCCAATACAGAGAAAAACCAAACGGAGACAGAAGCACTCTTAAAAATTACAGTTACAACACAATTTATTTTTAAAAATAGACAAAAAACAAACGAGCAACAACAACAACAAAACAAGTATACAAATCAGCCGCTACTTATCTTGTGAGTGAGAAGAAGCAAGGTGGCACCTTGCTTCTTCTCACTCATAAGATAAGTAGCGACTAATTTGCATACTTCTTTGTTTGTCAGCGTGTTTCTTTCCCCGTAATGTATTTCACTATTTGTGGTTCGTGAGTCGTTGTCTAATGCGTACGCGAGTTGTGAGTGCGCGCTTAGAGTTATAATTATTATAAGATAAGCGCATTATAAATACCGTTATTATTATTATTATTATTATTATTATTATTAATTATTATTATTACTATTTATGTTCTTCTCTGCATGTTACACGCTTGACAGTCACCTGTTTGGCCTGGATTTTATGAATCTGATAGCAATACGACCCGAATCCGATGCAGTCCGAAACAAAAAAAAAGTTCATGCAAGTCGTTTTATGATTATGTGTTTCTTATGTCCGATGCGGCACCGAATTCGCATCCGACTGCAAAACAAACATGACACTTATTTTAAAAACGAAAATTGCATTACCGTCTCGGGTTAGTATCGTAGCTGTATCGGATTCGTTGTTAAGGTACCATGGAGTATCTATCTCGTCATTTTGTCCATTTTGAAAACGTTCAACATTTCCAGTCAAAATCTCAATATTCCCTACTTCATTTTTGCACAGTATATAATACTGTCTTTAGTAGCATCCGCATACTGACCTGCAGGTTGGCGACCCCTCCCGGTGGAATGACGACGCTGGTGCGACAAGCCGGACAAGGAAAGGACGGTTTGGTGCCGGCCAGTTTCTCCACACAGCGCTGACAGTACGTGTGGAAACAGGGCAGCAGTTTGGGACGGCGGTACCGCTCCAGACACACACCACACTTCAGCATGTCCACTTTCTCGCCTTCTTCACTCGCCATCTTGATATTGCAGCAGCCTAACGACATCTGCGCTCTTCCTCTACGTCGAATTTATACCCAGGTTCGGTCCTGCGACCTGCCGTATATTGTATCAAATATGTGGGCGGGGTTTCCTGCTAGATAGTTACTTTCGGTGTCCGCGGCAATTTCCCCAAAACGGACAAAGAACGTCATCCAGTGTAGGTAGGCGTCTTTTTCCCACGAATACTACTTGCTGATTACATCTGTTTAACACGTTCTGCCCCAGGACCGAAATCCCCAAATTCTGAAGTTGCCCTTTGAAGGACTGTATTACAATTCTAGAGACAGATCGATCATGATAGCTCAAGGGTGGTGCCAGAATAGCTCGGCGCCTATGGGCGCCAAGCTATTCTGGCACCACCCTTGAACTATCATGCTCGATTCATGTCTTGCTGTGGTGTGTCGGGGCTGAATTAGTTAAATACCTTTATCTGTACTTGGTTAATTGAGACGGAGAGACTATAACTTTGAAAGCATGCACATTTTTGTTCAAAATGGTGCCGGCAGATGGCGACATGGCGATGCGAGCCGTCCTTGTTGTGTTGATTTTGTTCGTCTATTGCATGAATGGGACGTCGGCAATTCGCAGACAGTATGAACGTGAGACGCTCTTGCACACTGGACAGCAAGTAAGTGAGTTAAACCCCACTTTGACTATGATTTCGGACTGTTTTTGTGACATCTCAATATGTGGGTCAAAACAACAAGACTCAAGCAAGCAACACGTGCGGAAACGGGGCAAACGGGGCGGCGTTCAATTGAAACTACGCGGGCGGAAATTTCGTCCAGCCCTCCCAAGCATGCTGCTTGCTAATGTCCGCTCGCTTCGGAACAAGCACGACGAACTTAGTGGTCTTTTAGATACACAACGTAATTTTAAAGACTGCTGTGTTTTATGTTTTACGGAGACATGGCTCGATTCCACTGTGCCTGACACTGCCGTGCAACCCCCTGACTTTACAATCTACAGATCTAATCGGTGCCCTGTACTTTCCAACAAAGGAAAGGGTGGTGGTGTGTGTTTTCTTATCAACAACCAATGGTGTACCGATGTCCGTATTTTGTCTCAGACATGCTCGCCAGAGCTAGAAACACTAACTATTAAATGTCGAACCTTTTATCTCCCACGGGAGTTCTCTTCAGTGATCCTCACGGCCGTCTACATACCACCACAGACCAACACAGGTACTGCTGTCAGTGAGTTGTCTGACATTGTGAGTGAAAATACCAACCCTGACTCTGTAAGTCTTATAGCCGGTGACTTCAACAAAGCTGACTTGAGAAAGGGGCTCCCCAAATACCGTCAGCAAGTTGCATGTGCAACGCGTGGGAACAACACACTCGACCACTGCTATACAACAATAAAGGATGCATACCGCTCTATCTCACGCGCACCTCTGGGAAACTCCGACCAATCCATGATATTTTTAATACCTGTGTACAAGCAACAGCTAAAGAGGGAGAAACCAGCCAGACGCACAGTACGACAGTGGTCGGCCGCTGCGGTGGAGACACTGCGCGGCTGTTTCGAGTCCACCAAATGGGACGTTTTCAAAGATTCCTCCACCAGTATCAACGAGTACACGGACGTGGTTACAGACTATATTAAATTTTGTGAGGACATCTGCATACCTACCAGGACTGTCACAAAATATCCTAACGACAAGCCTTGGTTCAGTAAAACTATTAGGGACAAACTCAATGCAAAACAGGAAGCCTTCACCTCAAATGACAAAGAAAAGTATATAAAAGCTAAATATGAGGTACAGAAGTGTATTAAGGCATCAAAAAGACAATACCGACAGAAACTGGAAGGCAACCTGATTACAAACAATTCTAGAGATATGTGGCAAGGCATACAGAAAATCACAAACTACAAACAAGCATCAAAACGCGCAGACACTCACAACCCCACACTGGCAAACGATCTGAACGTGTTTTACGGTCGTTTTGACAGGCAAAATAACCACCCCGTTACTGTGCCACCCCCCGCTTAGTTCCGATGATGATTTTCTTGTGGTGTGTGAAACGGATCTCCATCATCAAGTCTATTTAAAAAGCCGGGTGACAGTGCGCCACATTCACCAAATTTGGTCAGATTGTCAGCCAAAGTCACATACGTAGATCCTTGATTTTGTTTACTTGCATTAGCGGGACACTGCAATTTCTCTTTAGTATTTTCCTGACACAACGCACACATATCCCAGTTAGTGGGTTGAAAACGAGAGGCACCTTGGTTTTCACGACTTACATTATCCATGGCAGAAAACAGTGGCTGCACAATCTGAAATAAAGAGAAAAATCAAAGTTCAATTTTTTTTTTCAAATTGAATACTGATCTAATACAAAGTACTTACATTCTCTACTTCATTATCACTACCAGTTTGTTGGCGTTTTTATTTCTATGGGGGAAAAAAAACCTGTCTTGCTCCTCTTTGAGCGCTTATTTTCCTTCATACAATGCCAGAGGATCAAACGTAAACAAAAAGTGTACCGTGCCCGACTGACCTCATGATCCTGACCCATCCCTCCACTCCCCCGACAAAGAAAGAAAGGGAGAGATGCTATGCTAGCGCTCAGCCAAGTTGCTAGTACACGTACGTACTCTCAGCTCTGCTCATTCTTTCATTGTTTTAAGTGTTTTCAAAATGAATATCCGCGTTTTCCTACTTAGATCAAAAATCATATTTTGTGCAAAATAACCTAGACGTTTTGGTCAAATCAATGTGCATATTTTAAAGATCATGTGGTAGTTGGTAACTAACAAAATCACGTTGTTGCAGAAGGCACTTTTGTAGGAAAATAAACGCTTGTACTTACCCAAATCAACTAATCTGTGCCTTTTGCTCACACACTTTCGCTTTGTGTTCCGCCATCTTGTGATGCAGTTTGTGCCGCGCAGTCTCGCACCAAAGGCTTTGTTTTAATTCTAAAAGTATGTGTATTAGGAAACCCATACAATAATTAAGTAACGCAAATGTTTTAGTTATTTTTTGTATAAAAAAGCAATGTTTTCTATGTTTACTGCTTTAGAAAACGTGTTGCAATATTTGAAGCGGAGAACGATTCCTACGCGTTTCGGTCTGCAAATAGTTCCTATGCTTCACCACAGCGTACGTTAAAACAAAGAAAGATTTGTTTGGGCTCTGTGTCAAATTTTACAATAATATTATTTGTGAACACATGTTAACTTATGTCATGTTTGTAGCATGATGATGCACAATCTATGCTTAGCATACGAGCCTAGCTATATGTGTGTTTTGTTATTTTAGAGACTGCTTGATTGTGATGTATGTATGTTTTATGTGTTGATGTGTTGATGTTAATATGGACGCTCGTCAGTTATGCCGCAAAAAAAAAATTCTAATGTTTATGCATATGGCAATAAAGTTTATCTTATCTTCTCTTATCTCTTATCTTATGACGTTTTGGGCGGGTGGGGCAGAAATTCTGGCAAAGAAGTAACAAGATAAAAATGACGTCACATCTTGCTACGCAAACCTTGCTAGAGAACGTCTTTTTGGCGCCAAAGCGCCGCGCGCGCGCGCGCGCGTGTGTGTGTGTGTGTGTGTGTGTGTGTGTGTGTGCGTGTGTGTGTGCGTGTGTGTGTGTGTGTGTGTGTGTGTGTGTGTGTGTGTGTGTGTGTGTGTGTGTGTGACAGCGACTAGAGCCCGCGTTTGAAGATGGACAAGCTTGAAATTTTAGGATATTGTCCCTAAAAGAGTTATCGCGGGACCTTTTTTGTAAAAAAAAATGTTTTGATTAAGATGCGCATTGGCGAGAAAATGGCCGTTTCACAAAAATCGGTTGATCCACACTGGAGTGCGTAATTTGTTTTTATTTTTACTAGATATTTTGCGGATAGCTAGATAAGAGGTACATATTGAATGAGTTCTCATTGTACCTCTAGAACGTTTTGAGTGATAATTAAATATTTTTAAAAAAAATATATTTTCACGTTTTTTTGCGATTAATTTCACGAATTATATGGGTTAATCTTAAAAACAATTGAATCTTTTTTTACGAATAAAAACCAATCTTCTCATTAATAATCGCATGATTTTTCGTATACGGTATTTACATAAGCCTTCAGTTTGTCTCGGCTGTCGGGTAAGATTAGGTCAATTGTGACTTGTACGCCCTAGGTGTGAAAATCAGTTTTCTGCACCACTTTTTCGGAGTCATTTGTAAAACAGCTAACATAACTTTATTTTTTCTTTTACGAATAAAACTATCTTCTCATTAATACCCGCATGATTTTTCATAAACAGTGTTTGCATGAGCCTGTTGTTTGTCCCGGCCCTACGGTAGGATTAGGTCAAATTGTGACCTGTAAGTCCTAGGCGTGAAAATCAGCAAGAACATTGCAAATTTGATTCTCTGATACGTCAATGTTAGTACTGCGATGGGTGACGTTTAACATCGAGTCGTCACTATGAACACGACGTCGTGGGATTAATGATGCCATGACGTGAAGCTTGAAGTGACGTCATTTCGTTGCTCGTGCTATCATTCTTCTTCAGAATAGCTATGCTACGCCAGACCACAGAGCCGCTTACGAATGGCGAGAATCGCCGTGTGTCCGTCTTTATTTCTGTGTGCCAGTGTGTGTGGATCAGAGGGTGGGTTGAAGTAGAGGAGATGGATTCCTGTCGCTACTCGAGCCCACAGAGCTAAGGGCGGGAAGCGCCGCGTGTCCGTCTTTATTTGTGTGAGCTGACGTGTGTGTTGATCAGAGGTTGGCTTAGCAAGGAGGGAAATGGATCAGCATAATAAGCCTAAAAATATGAACAACTCTGAATATTCCTAAAAGATAAACGCATCTGAGGTCCAAACAATACGGTAGACTTTGGGATGAAATCCTCATCTTGTTTTAATTTGATTTTGAATTTGAAGGATCGTGCGGCTCAGGGATCGACTCTGCGGTAGTACTTCTCCGGCAAAGGAACCCACCGAGAACGCTTCACTTCGTTGTGTGTTCATGACCCAGCATAGTGGATGCATCTTTCCTTTCCTTGTTGCCATCTTCATATTGTATCAGTGATGGAAAGGTTTCCTTTGTTTGTCAACTTTCGGTTTTCCGCCCAAAAGCAGGTGGCAAAGGACACAATCCAGTATATCTGTGGCGCTCAGGTCTATTTATTAAAGCTGAATTAGTCATGTCGATTTTTTTCGGAAACTGTTTGTCAAATACAGTCTCTCATGTTACAGTTTATGCCTCGTACAGTGTCTCGTGCTACAGTGTATTTCACATAGAGTGCCTTGTGCATGTGTTACACTGTACGGCTTTTTGTGAAATCTCGCCGGAGTGATAAAACGCCTGGATTTAGAGACAGCAAAGTAAACGGTCTCGACATAACTCCCAGCCATATATACGCACTTACTCGAAAAAGGTGTATCTTGTCTGTGCACACATACTGATAGATCCTCGTGAGATGTCGTCATGGGCCTCTGCAGATCTGCAGATCTTCATGATCCTCGTCTTCCCAGTCTATTGCTGAAGAAAACACTGATCCGGCTTAGAATAAGGGCCTCTTGTGGGTCTCTTAACGTGCATGAGATCATGAGGATCTCGCCGCATGCATGAGTTTATGTAGATATTTCAATATGTTTGAAATTAGTATGTATATTTTAAACTGTATCATACCCAACCTGGCCAATCACGTGGCCACAGTTATGAAAGTGGTACCTTCTCAGTTCTCTCTCTACCGTCTCTTTCCATCGTGAAACGTGCATGTTATTACATGATGTTGTATTCGTAATTCGTTCTTCAGTTTACGGCTCACAGTTAGCGAAGGAAGCCTTCGAGAACGCTACACTACGTATGGGCTCAAATGCGAGACAACCGTTGCGCCACCGCGCGCGCACAGCCATACACAACCGGTATTGTACTGAGTGAGTGCGATGCCTGTGCGCGCGCAGTGGCGCAGGATTGTCTCGCTGAACCCGTCAGACCCTTATAATTATTGCTTTGTTGTGTAATTCAGCAGGCGGCGGATTTTATCTCATCTGCTTGTTCGTCATCGTGCCATTGTATCAAGTATGTGGGTCAGTTGGGTTTGCGAGTCCTAGTAAGTTTTCGTCAGCTTTCGGTTTTGCAAAAAACAGCCACGCCATCGATAGCATTAGTGAGGTTTTGTTTGCAATGAACGACTCGCAACAACGAACAAGGGCTAAATCACGGCGGACTTACTCCAAACATCTCAAAGAGGCATAGATCTTCATGAGCCCTCCGCGGGCTAATGTTGATCTATGCCTCTTGGATATGTTTGGAGTGCTGTCTAGACTTATGGAGCAAACTGGTTTTCCGCCGTGACTTCGCTCACGTTCGTTGTTGGCAGTCGTTAGTTGGAAAATAAACCTCACTATCGTGTACTAAGCACTAAGCACCATAAGTTAAGGTAGCAGATACGGTGGCTGGACGGTTCATTTTTTCTTATTTTTCTAACAAGAGATATATTCAAGCTACATGCTTGAAATTTGGCATGGTATTGCAGGAGACATGTCTGCAACTAGGAAAAATGTTTGTTTGATACAGTTTAAAGTTTTAATATTAATTTTAATTAATTATGCTAATTTATTCTAAATTTTCAACGGCCCAAAAACCCAAACTTTTTGCCAGTGCCAATTCTAAACAGTTGTTTTTTTCCCCTTAATTCTTTTTTAGTTTTAAACTACACCATAAAATGAAGCTTTTGTCATACCAGAATTTTTATATCAGTATTTGTTTGTTTTGTACAGGCACATGAAATTTGACACTTCAAGTTTGTAATTTTGTTAATTAAAAAATTTAATATCAAAAAAACAAAAACAGCTATACTAATTTTGGTATGACAATAGCTAGGTATTGGTATGAAGAAGCTGCACACCAAATATTATGGTAATTGGTTAATATTTGTGAGTACAGTGTGGGAAAAATGAACAATACCTGGCAATTTTCGCAAACTTCGGCGAAGGAAAAATAATACACAAAACAGCACATGATCCTACCTTATGTCCACTAATGCCCCCCTGCCAAGTAAGGAAATCCTTCAGCTTCATCCTGCTGGTCCTCCAGTGCCAGCCTGCACCTTCTGCTCGCTCTTCGTTGCTCATATGTTGCCCTGTTGGCTTGACGCTGAGCATTTTGAACGCGCAAAGTATCTTTCAACATCAGAAAGTCTTTGGTAAATTTGCCAACACACAATCCCAGTTTAGACAGAATGTTTCCCAGAGCTGAAGCTCCATCATTGAAGACTGCTACAGCAATATGGACTGAAGTATTTACAGAAACAAGTCCATGATTACCTCTTTTGGGGCAATATTTCCAAATAAGTCCATTGAGCGACTCGTTGGCGTTTTGAGTGTAACCTTCAAGACACTTTTTCAAGAGCTGTGTGTTTGATAAATCTTTAAAAATAGGTTTAATTTCATCTAAAACTGCCCTAGGTAAACTAGAAGTGTGCCTGTACCTGTCTACAGTGCCTGATGCAACTGCTTGTCTGTATGGACACCAAGAATCTTTGCAAAAATTGTGCGTTGGTTCAACATCTGTTGAATTGTAATGAAAGAAGATGGCCCATACTGCTTGTCTCATTGCCACTAAATTATTTTTATTTCCCCTGATTGCATTTCCATAATGAGTCTGAATGCTATCTATTTTATCCTTTGTCAGCCTAGCTTTCCCTCCAATTGTTTTTCCATCTGCTAATTTCCTGTTTCCCATGTTTTTTTTCAGCTGTCGCAGTCGTGTGCCCATTCGTTTCTGAATATGCCCGACACATTCAATTTTTTCAACCTGTATTTCCTCGCCATAGGGTTTTGCATCATGTACACATTTGAAAGAGTGTGTATCACCATCACCAATATATCTAGTGTATCTGAGTTTGTGATTGTCAACAGAGGAACAGAATATGTCTTTGATGATGCCTTGTTCCATAGACCCTGATGTGCCCGTGTGATTTTTTGTACAGCTGTCAGCATGATTGGCTTGCCATGTCTGATATTTTTCACTGTTTTTATCTACCTTTTCATACTTTTCACAGGATTTGCACACTTTTGACCTTGTTCCCATGCCCAACACCTTCCCAGTTACACACCCAATGACACTTGCAGCCCCTATCTTTGAAGAATGACCCCTAGTCATCCAGGTACCATCACCGCTTACATCTATGTTACGGCACTGGTCATCTTCTATTTCATCTGCAAGATCATATTCTTTTTTTCCAGCATCTTTCATGCTTTCTTCCATGGTGCATTTTGTAGTCTTTTCTAAACTAAAGTGTCCATAATGCACTGATGAGTATTCTTTGCAGCAGGGGGTGGCATGTTCATCATACCACAGAATGTTCTAAGATCACTATGATCACAGCCTATGCAACGCATCGCAAATGTGGCTCTTCTATTGATTGAATTTACTGTAAGATTTGTTGTTGTTTGGATTTGTGGACAGGAAGGAAAAGATTGCCCCCCTTTGCATCTAGCATTGCTGCAGTGAAAAGCAAATGTGCTTGCTAAACCTTCCCTCTGTAATTCTATTAGTGAAACTTCACTATGACATAAACTGCACACCAGCTGAGAGGAGATGTTCTGTCCTAGCAGTTCAATATCAATTATCCTATTTCCATGTACAGAATCTTGTTCTACTGTTTCTGTCTCTGCCTCACTTGTTTCACTTTCACTAGTTTCAGATTCATAATATAGCTTGTAAATGCCAGACAGCTTTCTTTCAGAACATGTCGAAGTGGGCGTGGCAGTGTCTTGAGATTGTTCGGCACTTGCACTATTATTTATGTTTTGCGATGATGTGGGTTCATTGTCATCGTTCTGATCAAAGCTAGCATTTTCAGAGACTCGTTTTGCCTTGACAAATCTATTTTTAGGAGGTTTCTTCTTCTTACGCTTCTCACCTCTCCTTTTGAGATCTGTAGACATGATCAAACTATCACAACACACGATGAATATAATAATCCCAGTCAAGAATCACATGCTTTCACATGGAGGTGGCCATTTGCAAAGAAACAGTAACTCTCGGGGTGTATTAATTGCAGGGAGAGGCTCATTATTTCCCTTGGAGTTTAGTAATTGCAGGGAGAGGCTCATTATTTCAAGCTAAACGGTGTTACTGAAGACAAAATAGATTTCTCAGCTGCCATCTTGTTTTTCGGACCAAAACTGTCGACACCCTACCCTACGAAAAAATTCATAACAAAAAAACTATCAAATTGTGAATAAAAACCTGTTAGAGAATGATGCAAAAATGATTTTTCTATTGAAAGAAATATGTATTAAACACTACTTCCAAAACATGAATTTTGACCCTTTGCCCACTGTATCTGCTACCTTAAGGACCATTTGAATAAACTGACATAACGTAAAAAGCATGCTACAATATATGTCTGAAAATTCACGCCCAATGTATTTTTAGTATCAATTGGTCATTTGTATTCCAAAGTGTTTTGTTGCTAACTAAAAAGTTGTAATTTTGATGAATTTTACAAAATGTAATGGTATATACGGATTTCAAACACGCAGACAAATTCAGACATTCAGACAAGTATGGTCCTCGCCTCAATCAATTAAATTGCGAGAGCTGGTCCTTTTGTCATGCTTCATAGTGGTTCATTTATGGCCAGAGATGACTGCAAATGCCATTTTCGTATTCTCTCCCCCTTATTACACTTCCTTGAGTCATGTCTTCTTTTATTTTCTGTCCATAATGCAAGTGTCAATTTCAGCCAGCCTTCACATTCAGAAGACAAGATTCGGCTCCACTGTGTTATGGGTAATCAAGGATTTATTCTTGATTAGTGCCCGACTGTTTTGGTGGCCTCTCCATCTGAAGTGACAGGTTGTACATGCATTCTGTACAGTTTTCTGGTGCTGCTTCTGCTTCAGGACAAACACCTGGCCAGCATAAGTAAAGCTGATGACCATGCAGATGGCTTTTTATAATCAGAGCTCCGTTACTAACGATATGTATTGCTTGGCCATGATGTCTTATCCAAGTTACGGTCTCCGTTTGGGCCTGTGAGACGTGTCTATGAATTTCCCCACCATGTGTTTTGTGGCAGGTGGAAGGTGGTCTCGCTTTTACATAACAAATACCCAAATGTGTAGTTTAAGTTGGCAGATGATGGGAAAAAGTACGAGATGTCATCTGACAACGTTTCACGCACAGGCTCCATCAGAGCACCTTTATTGTCATCAGGGTGATTTTATTCTTAGATGGGTGTGATCAATTGTCACTGTATCGTGTAAACACTGCTCTTTATACAGAGTGATGAGTATGTACACTCTACACACAAATGGTCTGTCTTACATGTGCAGTTGGTCATATTAACTAATCAGCGCTGTACTGACCATGTCAATCGATCAAGTTTTCCATCATTTGATGCATCAGCAAGGGCCTGTATTACAAAAACCGGAAGTGGGTCTAGATTTATTCTGCTACAGAACCACAAACAGTATAGAGGCAACGCGTAGCGTCCATACTTTTGGAGAACCAACGCCTGAGAAGTGATCAACTAAACAGTAACTGTGTTTGGTCAGTTTAGCTGGCTTAAGCAAGTTATGACCTTTTAAAATTGACACCTCAAAATCGAGGTGGTCCTTAACTTTTCGTGCATAGTATATCAAGTACGTGAGTGCGAGTGAGTTTCCGTCACCTTTTGGTTTTCCCAAACTATAACAGCACGAGGCTCTTTACCTATTATCCAATAACTTGATGATCTTTCAGTGCATCAGTAACCCTTTGGTAGTATCTGTTTCTTGCAGTGGTGTGTGGGGGGGGGGGCGGGGGGGGGGAGGGGGTGGACGGGGGGGGGGGAGGTTGGGGGATGTGCACTGTGCGTGCGTGCGTGCGTGTGCGTGCGTGTGTGTGTGTGTGTGTGTGTGTGTGTGTGTGTGTGTGTGTGTGTGTGTGTGTTTCTGATATATTATGTATTTTTCATTGGTAATTTAGTTTGTATTGTAACGGCTACGGCAATATGCACAGTGCTTGGCGTCTATCTAAAACAAAACTTGATTACATCTGTTAATCCCTTCCCCGCCAACGTACGTACATTTTATTTCTGAAATCTGTGTTGACTGAACGACCGAAAGCCACAATCGCCAAAGGAAAATGGACACAAAGTCGTTTCAGCAAGACGCATAGATGCTCATGAGCCCCTGCAGTTGCGGGGGCTCATGAGGATGTATGTCTCTTGCAGTTAGATCGCGTTCACTTTTTCTCGGCAGTGAAGGGGTTAAAGCGATCTCCTCTATGGTGAACTTTTGTTGCTAAAATTCTTCGAAGATGTCTTTCCCACCCTTATTTTCACAATCCACGTGAGAGGCACACGTAACAGAGACTGTCTGTTGCCTGGCCCTGGTAAGCATCGGTGGAACGGGTCTAGGTCTCCTGCACTACAAAGAAAAAGAAGAGCAGGAAAGTTTAAGTTTCAATGACATTTAAACTTCATAAGTAAGTTAGTCCTTTTGTCCAGCATTGTTATAATAAGAAGTTTAATGAAGGTGATATTGCGATCTTATTGCCTGGATTAGGTCGCTTTAAGTTTGAATGCCGGCCTTAGTCTTTGAATTTCGTACAATGACGGAGAGAGACCATTTTATTCGTTGGTAATCAGAAATCAGAACTAGGTGAAAACTGCACGTGTTTCGACAAAAACCAATTGATTAAAAGCCCGCACAAACGCCTGTTTTATTCCACTGTATTTGTCGAAACACATGCAATTGTGACCTTGCTACTTCTCATTTCCAGAAATCGTCTATGGCCATCGATTATTTTCGTGAATTTAGTCCGGTATAAATATAACAAAATAAAACAACATACACTTCCTCTCAAAGAAGTGCGTCAAAACCTCAAAAGGAGGCAAAAAATTATTTGGGGGCAAGGGCGGGTCAGTTACCTAGAATGGGGGGGGGGGGGGGAGGTTCCAACTTTTTGTTTGGGACCTTCAACCCGATACAAAAGGTCTCGCCGACGCTAGACCTTGCTTCCAGGGGCCAAAAAATGGAAAAGCGGGATGGGGGGGGGGGGCGGAGGGAGGGGGGTAGAGAGGCGCTGGGTGCGGGGGAGGGGGGAAGTGGGGGGCGGCGTTGGTTGCAAACACCCCAATAAGGGACTTTGTTATAGCATTTTAAAGAATTTTGTGTCGGGGGCGGGGGGGGGGGAGAAACCCCTGTAACCCCTGGGGGGGGGGGGGGGACGTGGTTCACAAGCATTTCATTGGGAGGTAGGGGGGAGGGTCTGGGAGGGGCGGGGGAAGATAGGAAGGGGGGGGGTCTGGGAGCGGACGGGGGGATAAAGGGGGGAGGGGAGGAAGGGGCAGCTTGACTCCAGTATTACTCTTCAGGGAGGGGGGGGGGGTCCGGAACCCCTGTAACCCCTGGGGGGGGGGGCGGGAGGGGGGGGGGCGGAAACGTGGTTCACGAGCATTGCAAATGCACTACAGTTTACTTCGCTCATAACAAGGTCGAATATAACAAAAAGCACTTCTTCATAGGTCCCCACGGCACTTTTTGGCAGATTCCTTCGCTAGCAAAAAAAACACAAAAAAACCTGGATATGAAATATAAAAAAACATTAAAAAAAAACAACTGTGGCCGCTGCAAATTGTTATATGCGAAGTGAGAGAGAGAGAGAGAGAGAGAGAGAGAGAGAGAGAGAGAGAGAGAGAGAGAGAGAGAGAGAGAGAGAGAGATTTTTAGGACCATGGAACAGTTCACTTATCACATTGAGTGCACAGTTGTACATATTGTGACCTTGACCTTAATTATAAAGGGTCTCTATATTATTATGTTCCTGATAATCTCAACTCAACAGAATATGATTCAGCAATGAGAGATCATATAGGTGTTGTGAGCAAATATTCCTAAAATCAGAGCAGATGTTTGGCCCCTATTGTAAACTGAATATTCTTACGAACTCTTCGAAAACTGCGACCTTGACCTTCGTGAAGGTCACGTCTAATCGTTTATCAAATATTCATAGCAATTCCTTAAATGTTATCACTTTCAGTAAGATTTTTTTTATCACATTATAAAAAATATGTGTTTTTTTTTTCTTTCATAAAGTACAACTTTAGATGACCTTGACCTTTAAATAACATCTTTCAAGGTCACAAGTGGAAAACATTAAATTGATGATATATTATAATATTGATATATATGTTTTCATCATAGTATGTCAAAGATTGGACACCTATCCTTCTGGCAAGAAGGCTATTTCAAAGATACCAGTCATTTAGTTCTGTGTGCTTTTTTACGGGAACTGCACTGTTAACACCAACCCTACCCCCAAAAGCAAAATAAGGAAAATATGACCATAGTACATGCCCTCCTATATTCTATACGGTATTTAAATTTTTGGCAAAAAAAAACAACTACGGTTTGTCTTCATAGGTGATAGGCTTCCGAACAAAATGTGGTCTCCAATCTCCGCAACAAAAAAAAAAAAAAAAGGGCGGGGGGAGAAGGGGGAGGGAGGTGTTCACATTCCTATCTGACGGCCTAAGGAGCTCTAAAGGTCCCGCCACACATGCCGATTTTGAGGCCGATTCTCGAGCAGTTTCGAATCGGAGTGTGATCGGGCCGGACTACAAAAACGTGTACACTGCCACACATTCCCCGACTTTATTTAGCCGACCGGTTTGAACCGAAGATCAAGGTCGTACCTGTTCTGCAAAATGGCTGCTAGTTTTGACAGTGATGATGATGTGCTTGCATTATCAGCAGTTTTGCATCATACTCGGGAAGAGGCGGGCGAAACATCGGCAACGAAGGTGGTACTGATCTTCCGCCATTTTAAAACTGAAACGACGTGCTTTGCGAGACGCGCTCTGATTGGTTGAAGCTTACAATCGGGGCCGATTCGTGTCGGAAAAATAGAGCAGGTTCTAAACACACGATTCGCAGCCGATTGGGGTCGGATCGGATATATAACGTCATACGATCGCAATCGGATCGGAATCGGCTACAAAATCGGGGCACAATCGGCATGCGTGGCGGGGTCTTAAAGTTATTCTCCCCAGGTTTAACCATCTCAACACAGTCGGAAAACTGTCTGCAACAGATACTGCTGACAGTATTATGTATGGGTCCTTTGTTTACTAACTTAGAGCTTTATGATGTATACAATGCCAAATGTCGAAATTCATCGTTTGGTGGGTGTGTTGTTTTTGTACCCGAGAGCGCAAATTATCGTCTGCATCGGCCTCGTTTTGAATTTGTGCATATTAACTAGCCTACGTCACAAGGCAGAACCCGATCAATCGATACGGAGGCGGTCATCGTTGTGGGTACACACGCGTCAGTTTAGACATGTACTGATGTTCTCCGGCATCCCTTTGACATAATTTTCCACGAGAATGTAAAATAAATTTTCCATATTCGCTATGCTGTCAAAATCAATACAGGTTCCGCTTGACCTGCTACCCTGAGTAACGGGCAATCGTGCTGTGGGCGTGGCTTCAAGTTCTTCGACTCGGGTCTCCGCGCCAAGCCGGCGACTGAGCCAGCGTCACGAAACAGAACAGTGGTATTTCACCCACTTATACCCATTTCTGTATTGCAGTTTCACATCACACACATCGAAGTCTACGTAACTGAAAGCATCTCTGGAAACGACAAATGCACCATCGCAGCAGAAACACTACCTCTGTGAATCGAGTGAATGAGAGCCCGCACAGACAAAAACGTGTCACGACCATCGATGTCGGCAGCCGGTGCTGCAATTTTGACACACAGGCCGTAGTTGTCTGATCCTTGCAGCATAAAATATGATGAACTAGCTCTTAACTTCATGATAAAACAGGTTTAAAATCTTGCAAAACCAGTAAGAGATAAATTCTACTGAAGATCATGAATTCTGAAAATCAATCTCTAGCGCTCGTGAAACTATAGGAAGATCGACAAAGATCGTAGCCGGATTACTAATTGATTCACATAGCAAGAAAGCGACAAATTCCGGATGGGCGGTCAAGCCAAGCTCTATATTCCCTTGTCCGATGTCAATTCTACTTAGGGGTATCTTGTCTCTCTTTCTCTTTCTTCTCTTCAATTACGAGTCTGTCATTGTCGGCCGGCGCGAGTCGACTGATACTTTCTTTTTTTCTTCGCTGGTTCATCCGCCATCTTGTCTCTGATTGTTATAATTATGCAGATGACCTAAGGTCGTATAGAATAGTTATGACGTAAGCTACCTGATCGTCTATCGGTAGCAGTCTTTTGACCGGGTCCAGCCGCACGATTCCGGTGGCCTCTTTCGCTTTGAACGGACGAAAGAAAGCATTTGGTGGGACAATAGGGGTGGTCACTGTCTAAGTGGGTATGTATACTGAAGCCCAGTAAAAGCTTTTTGGGAACTGAAGCATTAAAAAAGGTGGGTCGTGCCCCTTTAAGGCTGACTTCTATAAATTCCCTAGGGTCCCAGCCCTTCTTTACAAACAATGCTTACCCAGCCCAAGCTGTCCTAACACCCGTCATTGCTGTTTTAACAGCATAGGTATACACTAGTGTTCTAGTCAACATCCTAGACATATTTGAAAGTTGACACAGCCAAGGACGTGGGAAGGCCAGCACTGAGAACACACACACACACACACACGTACACACACACGCGAGTTTTCACATTTAGAACAATAAACGTAGAACATTGTGGCAAAGTAGAATGACAATCTTTTTTTTCTGAATCAAAACGCAAACTGTAACACTGACAATTATGTCAGGCTCCTTTCTGTGAACACCCCTGAATGAAGGACCCGATCGAACTGACACTGTGGGATGTTCGTTGTTTAAAAGAATTAACCCGTTGGGTGTCGGTAGCGGTTTTCAGTAGTCGCGATGATTCCTGCAAGAATCGTCGCGACTTAAACCGCTAAAGCCTGGACACCCAAAGGGTTAAATTATGACTGACCTCCCCATTAAAATATATCACTGGTTCCCACGCTGGAGTGGAAGGTTCTAGAATACTAACCAAGCGGAAAACAGTAACTGGAGCGGCATATCTTAAATTAGAAACCTGTCGAATAACACATCAGCCTACTTTTTTTATGAAGACAGATTTTCAGTGATAATCCAAAACCATAAACAGCCCAGCATAAGTTCTCCAAACTATTAAACTCCACAAAGTATGGTGTAAGGTTTTCCTTTTTTTTTAAAACGAGAACCGTACATCAGCCTTGCTTAGAAACTTCCACTCGATTAACCCCTTCCCTGCCAATGTACCTACATTTTGTTTCTGAAATCTTAACAACCAAACGCAACAACCGTCCAAAAAACATGGACACAAAGTGGTCTCCGCAAGAGGCATAGATCCCCATGACCCCCCGCAGTCGTCAGTTGCAATTAGATCACGTCCACTTTTTCTCGGTAGTGAACGGGTTAAATGCGTTCGTGTAGCGCGACAGTGAGTCGGTTCTCAGATAACTTATCGGGCAGGATATTTTTCATTGGGGGGTAGGGTCTGGGAAGGGGCGGGGAAAGATAGGGAGGGGTGGGGGGTCTGGGAGGGGGTGGGGGGAGAAAGGGGGTAGGGAAGGGGGAGTAAGGGGCGGCGTGACTCCAGTATTACTCCGCAGCTTGCAAAATGGAACAACGGGGGATACTCTGGCCTCCACTAGGGCCTGGGGTGGGGGTGTGTTGTGTTGTTGGGATTGCTGGGAGGGGGGCACTTTCAAATGCTCGTGAAAACACGCATCGTCAGCCCGAACACTGGTGATTTATTTCATGGAGGCAGTCACAATTTAACCCCTTAACCGCCGGGGCAAGGCGAACGCTACACGGCTGCAAGAGACTTAAACCCCTCGTGTCGCTTGTTAGTCATGTGTTCTTTATGTCCGTTTTAGGTTGCATTACGATCTGTGTTTTTCAGAATGTCGGACAGTGTGTGATGGTTTAAGACGCGCAATTCGTTAGCACTAGTTCACCTTCCTTGTTTGCCATCGTGATATTGTTATCAGTTAAGGTGGGCCGGGTTTTAGTCATAGTTTCGGTTTTCCGAAAACCTGACAGGAAGAGACTTTACCGCCTAGTACACAGTATCTTGATGATCTTTCAGTGCGCCAGTAATCATTTGCTAGTATCTATTTCGTGCAAAGGGGTGTGTGTGTGTGTGTGTGTGTGTGTGTGTGTGCCGCGTGCGTGCGTGCGCGTGTGTGTATGTATGGCGTGAGTTTCAGATATAAACGTTTCAACTGCGTAATTTTTATTAACTTGTAACTTATTATATTTTAATTTTTTGCGTATCCATTAACGTTTTCCTTCGACCTTGATTTCTGGTTTTGTACCGTAAAGCGCTTAGAACATCATCAGTTGATCTGGATGTTATGTGCTATATAAATATCCATTATTATTATTATTATCTCGGCCGTAAGGTCCAATAACACTGACCAACACATGTTTTACAACGGTCACGGTCAGTCGTGCTGAATTCAGTTTGTGGTGCGTGTGACGGTACATGCAAGATTACCTTTTGGGTATGCAATGAAACTTTTGTTAGCTAGGCAAACTGCAGTGCGCGGCGATTTACTGTTAGTACAATAAAACGCTGGAAAAAAGGTGTCTGTATGAGTGAGTGAGTGAGTGAGTGAGTGTGTGTGCGTGTTAGTGCGTTCATGCGTGCGTGCATACATTCACACGCCACAAAACAGATTTTAACCTCAGTTTGGCTGTCAGTAGCGGTTTTTGTCGCGTTGATTCCTGCAGGAATCATCGCGTCAAAAACTACTACCGACAGCCAGAGGGTTAAACAATCAGCAACAACAGCAAACCACAACACGCACGCATACAGCATGCAAACACACATAAACTGCCGCATATTGGTTTTTTATTTTTTTTAAATTGTAATACAAGGAAAATGACAGAGAAAGGGAGGGAAAACGTTAAATTTGTTGGATATTATAAGTAATTGGTCGGAGGGGTTCGCTACACGGACCTTTGTAGGCCTGAGGGAGGTCAAAGGAATCATTGTACCCCGAAGGCCGAAGGCCTGAGGGGTACAATGATTCCTTTGACCTCCCCAAGGCCTACAAGGGTCCGTGCAGTAAACCCCTCCGACCAATAACGTATTTGTTTTTTATTCCTCCACGATTTTCGTAAAAGAAATCAAGAAGACATCTTGCGACCTGGATCACGCCAAACATGACTGACGTCAAAGGAATATACATTCATGCGTAATACTTATGACGTAATTTAAAATGTCATGATTTTGCCGTCTCCAGTACTGAGTGTGCTTGTTGTTTCGAACAACACTAAGTAACTTTGTACTTTAGAACGTTTGGCGATTTTTTTATAGAACAAAACTGGCATCCAAGATACGTCATCGAGAGGGCTACAAAACGTCCACCATTCAGTTTCGCTACAGGGGTTTTTATATCACAGTCACAGGGTACGGTTTGCGCTAAAGTGTGACGTAGGGAGGAAAACAAAGAGAGTTATATCACGCATCACTGATAAATAATGGCATGCTAGTGCTGTTTCACCTAGGGTTTAAAAAAATCCAATGTTACGGTAATGGTGCGGACACAGACAAGTACATGCTAGTGCACATATATAAAATAAATGCTTATAAACGCCAAAAAAAGAAAATGATACATGTGTGGTGGGGCGGATTACAACAAAACAGACAGGGAGGCCATGTTGCGCCTTGTGAAGATGTTTTTATTTCTCCACCAAGGAGGCAGTACACCTAGAATATCAAATAACACACAATATAATTTCCATCTCAAGTGTACATACCAAATATAAAATTGATGTTATATAAAATTGAGGGATAGGCATGTTATTATTACAAAATACTACAGTGGCTGGATAATTCAAAAGATCATCACACACGTTCTCATACATCCACCATCCACTGATGTACTTTGGTCAAGGCAGCATTTTATAAAATAAGACTAAGTTCAACTAAATACTAAAAAACCCAATATGACTAGAAATAATAAGGTTATCATAAAGTATAAGATTGGAACATTGTGCCATATTAGTATAGCTTAGAAGTATGAACACAGGAGAGAGAGAGAGAGAGAGAGAGAGAGAGAGAGAGAGAGAGAGAGAGAGAGAGAGAGAGAGAGAGAGAGAGAGAGAGAGAGAGAGAAATGCTGTGGTCCACAATATATACATAAGCTCTAATAGAAAACGGCATTACACGTCATATCCCTAAGTCCTGAACCTTAGTAACACATTTCTTCAAAAGTAAGACCCATTGCAGCAAGTATGCACGCACACCTGGCTTCGCATGCTATCACATAGTACATGTAAACAATAGCAGACGACGCAAGTCTCTTATCATCATCACTGGGCTAAGGGAAGCTACTCTCCCTCTGGCGAACATCACTGGAAACGAAGTTCAGTCTATGTCCGTCCTATCATAACCTGTCATGCCTGATCGAAGACTGCAGACAACATTATAATAAAAGATGTTTAGAAATAACAGGTTTATTCACAGGCACTCGGATTATGACAACTTCTTCGCGCGATCACATTACTAGCAGGCAGCGGTCACCAAAACCGCACACACTGGCTGACCGACAGTCACAGCCAGCCAGCTGACCAACCCATGCTAAGAATGAGATCACGTGACCCAATCCCATGGCAGTGCGCGCGTGATAACAAAGGGATACTGATGCCAGAAAATGCAACTGATCATCCTATCACCGGTGCTAAGCGATCTTGAAAGAAAACAACGTAACTGACCAAATGATCCCCAGCACCATTGAACAAATCCTGACTACCATCCAAATGATTGATGAAAGTTTCCTTTGGTCAGTAAAAGTGAGTTCTGAAAACGGCCCTTAGGTGCCAGAGATAATGGCGGCCATTAAAACGTAAACAAAATCATTTATGCCTGAATAAACTATGATTGATCTCCATGAGGAGGCCAAACGATAATCTAGGCTTGTTCAAATTGGTGCAAATGACTGATCAACATAAACATAGTATCTTCATCAAAACGAGTGATCAGATTAACCTAAAACATGGTAAACTTAGATAGTAGGATCAAATCAAAAACACAAGCCCCTAAGTGACCACAGCGCTCCCCTCAAACTGTCAAAGACAGACCGGTCAGTCAGAGGAATTGCAAAATACATCAAAATCAGTGCACAAAATATATCTTCGAAATAAGCAAAGGCAACCAACATTTCTAAGTAAAAAATTGTAAAATGTATGACTTACAGAGGCCCAGTTAGACAAAACTAGTGAAAAGTAATTCGACGCTCAATTAGGTCTTGCTTCCGTTGTGGTGGTGTATGGGGCTCTGGATAGAGGTAGCACCTTTGCTGTTCGGCAGCTGCGTCCTACATAGGACGGACGGGCATCACTGGTCCTCATCCATCTCCTTAATCTCTCACGTGCTGGCTCCAAGCGCCACACCCTGGCAAACCACCTCAGCTGGTGGGCTAAACCACGTGAGGGGGTGGTGTTCATATTGCACCACTAGGCGGATGAGCTGTTTCTGACAGCCAACGGCTAGAGGACGAAGGAGATCAGGTTGGATCCAACGGCCAAATGTGGGGGAGTAAACCCTTCAAATCAGGAGTGGAGCCCCGAAGGCAGACAGCTGCCTGTATTCACGCACTGTTCTGGCAGCTCCTGCAGCCAAACTGGTGCCAAACGTACTGCTTTGCATTCCTTTGGATACATCAGCGAGGCCGAGAGGGGGATCTTGACGACTGGGCACCCCAGGATCTCCATACACTTCGCCCAGGTTTGCGCCCTGGAGAGGTCACTCCAGTGACTGACCCAGCCATACTCCATTGTCTTCCGAGACAGGATGCAAAAAAAAACAAAAACAACCGTCGTGGTGTTCCAAGTGCGCTCTTCGCGTGGAGACGCTACCACGAGGGGGCGCAACTGGGTCAAGGTCGATGTCTACCACTGGTCTAATTAAATGATTGGTCACTTCCAGCTAAATTTAGATGGGCCAGCCAAATGGACAATCACTAGCCGGGAGAGGGAAAGGGGCTAAGTAGGTCACCTCTGCCAGAACTCACACTCGGCAGCTCTGTGGCAACTGGCCGCGCAAAATCATGCTATAATGCATTGACCGTTGACTAGAGGGGTGACGTAATAAAATATAATATTAATACATATACAAAACACAGCTCGTCACACATGAATAAACAAACAAACACAGTGACCAAAACTCCACATCATCACACACCCCGAAGCTTCATCTCAATCCAGCGTCCCAGCTGGTTGGTACCATCTGCAAAAGCATGGCGGCAAAATCTAACAATGCACAAACAAGCTAACAGTACATGATGAACAAAACCAAACACTCAACTTCAGTACAGAAACCACTAAAACACCAAATGTCAGCACATCCACATTACATAGTATCCTCAGAACACCCACAAATCATTCTATCATGCAAACTTCATAAACACACCACTTAACCCTTATCATTCGGAATACACCAATGTGTGAAATAAGTTTGACTAAAATAGTTCAAGGGTAGTGCCAGCATAGCTTGGCGCCTCTAGGCGCCAAGCTATTCTGGCACCACCCTTGAATTTACACTATTGACATACCTCCTTATCTGTAAGTACTATAATGTAGCTTGCATATGGCAGTGTACGCATTTGAAGCTTTTAGCCTCTGTATGATATGGGTTAAGTACAGGTTAAGACATGTCAGCTTTAAACGCAAATAAACAACATAACATTCAGTTCTGCGATGAAGAGCATCACCCAAACAGTTCAGATGCAAATGCTGTCGCACAGAAATCTATTCTACGCCTGGCATGAAGCACCAAAACCAGCACACATGGTCAGCACAGCTGTACAGTACATCATCATCACGTGCCAGCACAAAAGCAACATTATCATGAGATGGAAGAGAAAAGATGGTGGCACCAATAGTCCAATGCCAGATGGAGGTGTAGGGAAACCAGTGTGCCGCTGAAACGCCTGTCGTCGCTGGCCACTCGGACAGTTAGCACGTCGATGACTGTTCTCATTGCACGCCCAGCAGACAAGAGCGGGTCGCGCTTGTTGAGATGACTGCTGCGGCTGCACAGGCTCAGCCATCTGCACCTCTGCATCTTGCACCATGGGATCTCGGACTGGATGGCACCGAGGCGGCGTGGAAGACGCAGGGACAGTGACCTCCTCCTGTGTATAGAGGACCACCCAGTCTCCATCCTCCTTCTCGGTCACTGGGGCTGATGAGGGTGCCTGACCTTCTGAATGGTGCACTGCTGGAAGCTCCGGTGTACTGCCTGGTATCTGTTGGTACGCAGGAAGTGATCTCACAGGAAGCCCAGGATGGAATCAGCAGTGTAATCCTCATTTGGAATATGTTCCACCCACCTCTTGAACTTCTTCAGGGCTCTCCCCTCCAGTGCCAGTGCAACCCATTCTGCCAGTTCCAACTGCCCAAGCTTCTGGCCGTAGAGGGCTTTGAGGCAAGCGATCTTACGTTCTGCCTCCTCGATGAACACTTCGACAGGGCAGCCCTCATACCGCAGTCCCTCGAACGTTGGCAGAGCTGGGAATGATACAATCTGCCCTCCGGTGCCGTGAGGACCCACGAAGATCGCATTGTTGGCCAGGGGGTACTCGTTTGCCGGTGGATACTTGGTTGCCATGCTGCCATTGGTCCAGTCGAGATTTTCGCACGCCCTCTACGCTGCTATTGGTGGTAGAGGCCGACTCCTCCGCCTCCGCGATCCTGTCGACGACGCCAAGTTGTAATGGTGCGGACACAGACAAGTACATGCTAATGCACATATATAAAATAAATGCTTATAAAACGCCAAAAAAGAAAATGATACATGAATAAACAAACAAACACAGTGACCAAAAGACCACACCATCATATTACGGACCAAACAAACAACACCAAACAAGTTGAAACAACACAACCGATCCGAATACTTGCGCAAAAAAAGAACATACGTCCTACAATCGCAAGGTAATTTAAAGAGAAAGAGGAACGTCGGTGTACATGGAATAAAAAACAACAAACAAACGCATATAATCTAAATTTTCACGCATCAAAGGCCTGAAAAGCAAGTGAAGAGGGGGAGGGGGAGGAGGTGGGGTGTGTGTGTGGGGGGGGGGGGGGGGAGTGCGGGAGGTCTTGGCATTCACTACTTCCAGTCCCCAGTTATTTAGTAACCCCCTCTCTTTCCTATCTATATGTTTGGGCTTTGGTCAACTACATCTGTGATCATATGCCAATAATGCACAGCTCTCTCCTTTAAATAATGTAAATTAATAGCCTTGGTAGTCACCCCTTTTCTTCTCGGTTAAACGCATAATAAAGGTTCATAACATTCATAACAGATATAGTGTTCATGAATGTACATCTGTATATGTTGATAGACATATTTTGATTGCCTTCTCATCAGACTAGGGTATAATGCAAAAAATAACGCTGGTTATAGCACGTAACACATAACATGCATTACAAAAATCACACATGCAGTCCATTTTTTATTGGCACTGATTACCCCCTGGCGCATGCAACGGTACTGTGTTGCATGGAAAAGGAAGTTAAAGAAGTTAAAAAAAATCATGAATATAAAGCAGATGAACACTCCCCATTACAGTCTGACAAACACAAGTGGGACAAAATAAGGAGTCGTAAGCAAAGGATATAAATGACTGACTTCAAAATACGTATGTAAGACTCTACATAAATCTTTTTTTTTTTTGTTAACTCATTCGCGGCCAGCCACATCCGGATACGCGGCATAAGCCGCGCATCCGGATGCGGCTGGCCGCGAATGAGTTAATCACACATTTAGGGACACATAAAGTAGTCCAAGAGTAATATCTGGGAAAAACAAAGAACACCATACAGGCCAACAATTACCGAAGTAGGCGAACAAGAAATCTGTTACATTTGAAATACTCATTATAACTTTTTAACCCCCCAAAATTGCTAATTTTTCAACTGCAGATATAATATTTATCCTTCCCTTGTACAATTTGACAACAATTTGCAACAAAATCGGATAAACAGGTGTGTTTTGAGGGGTTTTAAAACACAATGCAAATCAGTAAAGAACACAAAGTTTGTCTCAGACAGTAATAAATCTCCTAAACTAAAAGATAGTTTAGAACCGTACCTACAAAATCGTCTAGTGTTATAAGATCGCTATAATATTTGATTAAAATTGTGCATGCAGAAGAACTGAAAAACAGTTTCTCAAAGATCAAAAAAGATTCATTTGTCGAAGGAAAAAAGGTCCATGTTCGCCACATTGTAAACGCCGATATCTCGGTAGTTTTTTCTCTAAATAAAGTTAATAGAAAGTGTATTGCTTCTACTGTGCATCCCGTCGGTCACGGACGGAGAGATTTAAAAGTTTCGAAAATACCTTGACGCAAATTTTTCGGCTGATCTGGTTTGTAAATAACGTGAATCCTGCCTATAAGACATCTCTTTCGCAGCTCCCAACGTAAACAAAAACGGGTACTCCACTTAGGCTATTGTCGACACATTTCCCGCAGTTGGTGCTGGATGTGAAATATATTTCCCAGCAAAACGTTATCATTTTAGATGCAGTCCTTTTCTATGGTGGGTAAAAACATAGACTTAACTCAAGCCAGGATGCGGGGGCTCATGAGAATCTATGCCTCTTGCAAATTCTAAGTTTTGTCTGTTTCTTCAGTACGGGGTTTCTTCACTGTGCCTACAGATCAAAGCAGACAATTTTGCCGCCTTGACATCCAACCCACACGCGGCCTTGATGGTTGGTGGCCAGCTGCTGAGGACGGTCAATCTTGCAGCCATCAGACTCCAGAAGGCGGACAAAGCAGCAGCCATCCTTGTGGTCAACAACATGCACGGAATTCGTGGCCGTGTAGGCAACTATCAGCATCTCTCTTCCGTCAACCTCGCAAAAGCAGACGTCGGTAGGAGCTGCACCGTCAGCTGGTGTGTAGTTTGCGAAGGACCTGAGGTTAGTTGTCGTCTTAATCTTGTCGTAAACTGAGACAGGATTGGTGCAGAAAGCGTAAAACCTCTCATCGGTGGATACGTCAAAACTGTAGCTACCGTTTACTGGGTATATGCAGAATACGTTGTTGTCGATCACCGGCGGCATTGTTACGGATGTTATGCGCAGTACATTGCGGATGTTCCCGTAGGGCCACAGCAAGTATGGAGTTGAAGACTTTGAGATTATGGACCCGGCCCTGTTTGGCGCAGGCGCTAGAATTCCCCTTTCCCCTCCAGGTCTAACCCACTTCCCGTCGTACAAAGACACAATCGTGTCACCGTCGCAAGCGATGAACTGTTGGTTCAGTGGGACATCTTCGTAGATTGTTTCAAGACACTGCCCGTCATCGCTGAACAAGGACATGAGGTAGACGTTACCGCCTGGATTGTAAATGACCCAAAACCCGCCTTCCGAAGTAAGGCACATTCTCTGAAAGGCAGCCCTGGGATTATTAGAGTAGACAATCTCTCTAAAAGGCACAGCTCCGTGATCGGCCAGGTTTCCTCTGCCTTGGGCAAACTGAGACTGAAACAATGCCTTCAGCCGACGCTGAACCGGCTCTTGTTGTTGCAGAGCTTCCAAGCTGACAGCCTTCGTCTCCACCTGTGGACCTTCCTTTGCCACTCCGATGAAAGACAGGATGTCAGTGTATCTGACGGCTCTCGGCCTGTACCCGACACCCACAGTGACCCGCTGAATGACCAGGTTGTCGTGGCCAGACTTGCCCTTCCCAGCGTTGTCAGTCTCCAAGCGGAGTTTGCTCACCAGCCCCACGGCCTCTTCAGCGTTGCCTTGGTCAATGACTTGCAGGATGTGCTGTCGTTTGGCTACAACAGAGGCGTGACGCTCCGTGATGGGCTTGGTCTGCTCCTTCAGGTCGCTGGCAGCCACCTCCACAGCACTCTGCACGCTCTTCAGCCCCTCCTCCTGGGCCTGGCTCACCATCTGCTGCAGCTGGCTGGCCCGCTCACGGATCTCCTGCTCCGCTGTCCGTTTCTCCTGGTCAAGGTCGCCGTGGAAGTCGTCCGCCTTGGCGAGCATCGCTTCCAGAAGGTGTCTGCGCTGGTCCAGAGAGTGGCACTCGTCTTGTAGGCGGGTTTTGGCTTTGACGCCGGTGTCAATGACGTCCTCAGTCTCGTGGCCGTCATGTGAAGTCAGTTTGCACTGGATGCAGATGGACACCTCACATCGGCAGCAAAACAGCAGCAGCAGTTGGTTCTTGTGCTTGGCACATTTCGTCTCCATGACAACACCCTCCCCTCCCAACTCGCCTGTGCTGCCACCTACCGGCAGTATTGTGTGTTGAGTGCATGACTCAATAGAGTCGTGAAGGCCGCGACATGGGGCGCAATACACCTGCTGGCACTGGACACACTTGTACTGTGCTTGCTTCCCCTTGCTGCACAGCTGGCATTCTCTCCCTTCCTGTGCCTCTTCCTTCGCCAAGTCCTTCTCCAGATAGAAATTGGCCTGAGGAGAGAAGAGAATGTTGAGAGCACCCAGCAATATCGATAATGAATAACAATATGTTTCGAATAAGAAATGGGGCTGTTTATATAGGAGGGAAAAAAAACGGGAGAAGGCGGACTAAACAATATGACACCGACCTATCTTCTTCAAAAAGAACTTACTCTGAGGAAAACAATAAATATGGGAACACTTAATAAAAATGACAAAGATCCTTCTTAGCACAAGTCCCCCTTAACCTTCCCAGCAATGAAGTGGATCATACAAAGCTCTGCCTATTGCCGTGACTGATGGGTGCTTTGTAGTTGTTCAATTCGCTCCTTCATTCTGTATTTATATGTGATTTACTGGTGAAATGAAATGATCCAGGCTGACTCACAATCTAGGAGATATCGCTGACGTTGCTGTTGAACACAATTATTTCTAACCGATCCGACATGACTATCTAACAGATTATAAATATCAAGCAGCACAAAACAGGATAGCATACTCCCAGCAAAGACTATAAAGAAAGAAGTACCCAACGGAGAAAGAAACACGCTTAGAAAAAAACGGTACAACACAATTTATTAATATTTCGGGTAAATACCCTTTGTCAAAATAGACAAACAAACAGAGACATTAGCCGCTACTTATCTTCATATGCAGAAAGAATGTGGCAACTGTTGCCACATTCCTTCTGCATATGAAGATAAGTAGCGGCTAATATCTCTGTTTGTTTGTCTATTTTGACAAAGGGTATTTACCCGAAA
The DNA here is from genome assembly GCA_036245525.1 of Semisulcospira habei. Lineage (NCBI taxonomy): Eukaryota > Metazoa > Mollusca > Gastropoda > Semisulcospiridae > Semisulcospira > Semisulcospira habei. The sequence continues at coordinate 13,063,112 of BTPG01000005.1, forward strand.
TATTAATAAATTGTGTTGTACCGTTTTTTCTAAGCGTGTTTCTTTCTCCGTTGGGTACTTCTTTGCATTTCACACGCTTGGCAGTCACCTTTTTGGTCTGGATTGAAAGACTATAAAGGTCATCGGGTCCTTCGACCCACGTCGGCGCGAAGACCTTTGGCCGCTTACTGGTTTATTAGGACCTTGATAACGCAAGCCCAACGCGTGACAAGAGCTGATCGCCTCAGGTGCAAACCATATCATGTCCAGACATGAAACCCTGTGCCCGGACAGTCGGTAACTGGTTATCCCTACTGGAATCATCGAGACAAAAACCGCTACCTACAGCCAAAGCATTGATTTTCAATTTGTCTAATTGTTTGGTCTCAGCTTCTGCAGTGAATCGTGAGGGTAGACCAAAGACTCCTTACGGTCCCGCCCAACAGCTCCCCTCTGAAGTCCCACTACCGCCGTAACTGTTCAAAGATACACTTCTGTAAAGGCCATGTCAGACTGGGGCTGAAAACAGTTTTCAAAAACAAAAACACATCTGTTTTGAAAACACGCCGTGTGACTCCATGGCACACAAAACTGTTTTTGAAAACAGTTTCCTACTGCTTCTAGAATTTAGGACCGACCCTAAAATCTCGCAGCTGTTTCGGAAAACACTGTTGCTTGAACCAATCAACGTGAAACAAAAGATCACGTGACATCCTTTACGTAAAAATGGCGGCAATCAAAGCCGCATGGTGCGTGGTATCTCTTCTATTTCGCCTATTATTTTGTGCTGTTTGAATCAAATTGATGTCGTCGTCAGAACATGATTTTGCCATTTTGATACACAACAAGGAGCTTTCACAACTCTCTTCACCAAAAGATCGCCAACGGGAAACAACTATGGAAAATGTATACACCCAACAGATCAAAGACCGCAATTAACCTGCCCTGCAGTCCCATCTGTTAAAATGCCTTAGCCTTAGTCTGTCCCAGTCATCCCCAAACTTGTCAATCCCCTAAACAACGCTACCGCCCACTTACTGCACATTTGCCATGCCATGCACAAAATCCCCACAAATAAGGACATCAGCTGTCTCATTTCCTGGCTATGAACATGATTCTGTACCAACCCTACACCCAAGCGCAGCCAAAACTGGTACACACCCCAAATCACAATCCGCTTGGGAACTCAAATTAGGCCCAAAATGTCCGCTGGTTAAGCCAAAGCTGGTATGAATCAAAGCACCAAACATGTCTCTTCTCGTCTGTCAAGAGATTTCAAGCAAATTCCAGCATACTGCATGAACAAAATGCCAAAGGCAGGCGATTTTTTTTTAAAACACCGGTCCTCACCTTCCTCATTTAAATATGTACTGTTATCAACACAAACAACGGTTTTTCTCCGTGTGACATGCTCGAAGCAAAACAGTTTTCGATTAGAAAACTGTTTTCAGAAACTGTACCGTCTGACAAGGCCTTCACAGATGGTTACACACAACGCTACACACAAGTCTAGCTATGGTTCATTTAGACACTGGAGAATCCAGTTCAGCACACGTCGTCTTTATATTAAGTAACCTGACAATGACTCCACACCGTTAGAGACTGAAATACAACGTTATCAGTACGAGAAACAGCTAAATAGACTGACACGCTAACGGCTGCGCAGAATAAATAAGTGGGTGTTACGTTTGTGGTTGTGTTATTCTTTTTAGGGCATGTTTGTGTTGAAAGTTGAGTTGAGTTGCATAAGTATCAGGTACCTTTTGTTTTCTTTTGCATGGTGAATTCCGATCTATTTTTGTTGTGTAGTTAGAATATTGGATATTCTCGCTACAGTATTGAAAAGTCTGATCTACATTACTTGAGACTGGAAGGTTCTAGTAGAGGCGCGATTATTCTACTTCTAGTGACCTCAGATATGACGTCAAAGTTGTGCAGTACACATGTTGGTAACATTTTGCAACATTTATGTATGCGCCTATATCGGCAAGTTTGAAAACTGGTCCTGTTACCAATAACTTCTACCGTTGGAAAATAAAGGTTCATTGTTCATTCATTGTGTTCTGTTTAATGAATATTAACGAGTTTTGGTTACGTTTCCTTTTCTGATTGGTTGAGTTGTGTAATTTGCTAGATTGTTCTGGAAATCTGTAATAGTATAAAAGAGCGTGTTAGGAAACATGGCGTAGGTTTTTCCTTCTTTTTAGGTTTGAGGAGGGAAAACCCACGCCAAACCTAAAAAGAAGGAAAAACCTATGCCACATCTGCAAAGAAAAACTACGAAAAAACTGCTGCAAACAACGCAAACTTGCTAGTCCTCGATCACTTTTAGTGCCAGTGGGACAGTAAACTGGGAAAAAAACAAACAAACAAACAAAAAACATGTGCGCGCATTGTATGGGAAACGCAATGTATCAGAATTGTGGATGTATTGTACGAGACAGCGCACCAACGTGTGGATGCATTTGTGGACGCATTGTGCTGAGAGTGCATCTTGAGAATAAAGTACTGTTGGAGCTGTTACTACCGCATCTGTTGCTGGTTGTTGTTCGTGTTCCTACCGTCCTATAGGTTTTACGTGTGCTGCCCTAAATTTGTTATTTCCTGTCGACATATTGTCATCCCCACTGGTGATCTCGCCCCTGACCGACCGTGTTTGTCAGCTTGTAATTTTCTTCCCCTGTATCCCTTCTGCCCTTTCAGTGTTGGTTTCTGCGTATTATCAGCGTCGCTCCCCTACCACACTCACACACGCACACACACACACACACACACACACACACACACACACACACGCACGCACGCACGCACGCACACACACACACACACACACACACACACACCCTACTGCACCCTCGTCCCGTCTTTCTCTTTCCTGTCCACACAAACAATCATGCTCATCAGATACACACGCCAACAACTGCTATCTCTACGTCGCCACGCCACCTACTGTGCGCCCGGTGCCGCCGACAGTGTTGCAAATGCCTTACGTGACATCCGGTCGCGAAAGAGAGGCCGCAGGGGTGGAATTAGCAGAAGGCACGACTCACCACCACACCCACACACTTCTTCCCCTTTTCCTATGTCCTTCCACCCCTCCGCCTTCTCCCCATCCCTTCCTTCTTCTCCCATTTCTTCTCCTGTCTTCCTCACCTACCGCTCCCTGCTCTCCCCGGCCGCCTCCTCCACCACCCTCCTCCCCCTCCCTCCCTCACCCCCTCGTCCTCCGCCTTTTTCCTCCCCGTCCCCTCCTCCCCCTTTCTCCTCCCCTTCACCCTCCCCCTCTTCCTCATCTTTTCCTACTCTCCTTCCTCCCCCTTCCCCCCCCCCTCACCCTCCTCTCGCATCCTCTTTCTTGCCCGGTTCTCCTTCCCCGTCTTTTCCTCCTCCCCACTCCCCCCTCCCTCATCTTCCCCCCCCCCCTCCATCCTCTTTTCCCCCTCACCACCCTCCTCCTCCTTTGTCCTCTTCTTCGTCCGTTTCTTCTTCCTCTTCCTCTTCTGTCTCACCCAACCTAAAACTGTGTCTGTTCAATGCACAGTCTGTCTGCAAAGATGGCAAAGCCGACGTGATTTCAGATTTCATTCTAGACAATGACCTAGATGTTGTCGTGATCACCGAAACGTGGCTCCGCTCAGCTGGCGACGAACCCATCATCGCCAGCGTCACTCCGAGTGGCTACCGCCTGGCCTCATTTCCGCGCGCTTCCAGAGGGTGTGGCATTGCCATCATCTACAGGGACTGTCTCTCCGCTCACCTCTCCTTCTCTCAGTCTCTATCTTTTGCTCATCCCTCCTTTGAATCTGTCGAGGTCGTAGCAACACTCCATGGCCAGTCCCTCATCTTCTCATGTATCTATCGCCCCCCTCCAAGCTCTCAAAACAAACTCACAAACTCCATGTTCATCACCGAGTTTGACCTCCTCCTCGACCACTACAGCACACGACCCGGAAAACACATCCTTCTTGGCGACTTTAACTTCCACAAACCCGACCACCCTGACACAAAAAGTCTTTGCACATCACTTTCAAACCACAATCTTACACAACACATCACCAAACCCACCCACCGACTCGGCCACACCCTAGACTGGATGTAACATCCGCACCTCCGATCAACTCTTTCTCGACTCTGACACCTCCTCTGTGCTTCCCTCTGACCACCTCGCTATTCTCGTCTCCCTCAACCTACCTCCCCCGAAAAAAACCCAAGCTCCTTGTCTCTCGTCGCAAACTAAAATCTGTCAACCGAGAGCGCTTCTTCGACGAAGCTGTCGACCTTCTCCTGGACCCCGCCTCCTCTCCTGATCTTGCATCCCATTTCGACTCCTTCCTTCGAAAACTTCTAGACACCCATGCACCTGTCACCACCTGCTCCATACCCAACCGACCCCCCTCCCCCTGGCTCACTGACGACATAGCTGAGGCCAAGCGTGAGCGCCGACAAGCGGAACGCCGCTGGCGCTCATCTGACCTCACCGTTCACAGACAGATCTTCCAAACAACTAGATCCAAAGTCTGCAGAATAATCTCCGACTCCAAACGTAAACACCTTCAAAACAAAATCCTGGAATCCACTTCTTCCAAAACCCTCTACGCTGCCATGAACACACTCCTAGGCATTTCTAAAGACTCTCCTCTCCCCAACACACACAGCAAAGAAGAACTCCCGTCCGCTTTTTCCACCTATTTTTTTCCGACAAAATCCAAACTCTGCGAAACACACTCGACACTCTGCCTTCTCCGCCTTGCCCTCCCGACACCCCCTTTTCCGGCACCCCCCTCTCGTCCTTCCGGCCCGTCTCTCAGGACGAAGTCCTCAAGACCATAAAGTCCATGCCTCTCAAAACCTGCGAACTAGACCCTCTCCCAGCTTCTCTCTACCGGGACGGCCTTCCACAACTTCTGCCATTCATTACCGACATCATCAACACATCTCTAGAGAACGGCTCCGTCCCTGACAACTTCAAGTCCGCCATCGTCCGTCCTCTCCTCAAAAAACACAACCTCGACCCAAACGAACTCAAAAACTATCGCCCAGTCTCCAATCTCTCTTTCCTGTCCAAGCTTCTTGAGAAGGTCGTTCTCAACCAGCTCAACCTCCACCTCGCCGACAACAACCTCCTCAGTCCCTTCCAGTCTGCCTATCGCAAACACCACAGCACTGAAACAGCCCTTCTACATATCTTAAACGACCTGCTTCTCTCCACCGACTCGGGCAATATCTCTCTTCTTACGCTACTCGACCTCTCTACCGCCTTCGACACTATAGACCACTCTATCCTCCTCCACCGCCTTCACCACTCCTTTGGCATCACTGACTCTGCTCACTCCTGGTTTCTCTCCTACCTCTCCGACAGACAGGTCCGTCCTGGGCCCGGTCCTTTTCACACTCTACACCTCTCCCCTGTCCAACATCATCCAGTCTCACCACATACACCACCACCTCTACGCTGATGACTCACAACTACTAGACAAAGACAAACTCGACAACACTCAGTCACTACTGACTCGCACGGCTGACTGCTACGAAGACGTGAAAAACTGGAAGACAGCAAACAAGCTTAAACTGAATGACGACAAAACGGAAGCCATGCTGGTAGGCACTCGCCAGAAACGTTCCCAGTTCCCTCTCTCCCTCCACCTTCAACTCGACAGCACCCCCATCTCCCTCTCCGACTCGGCCAAAAAACCTCGGCGTTATCCTCGATTCCTCTCTTTCCATGACCATCTTCGTCTCCGCCACGGCCCAGGCATGCTACTTCCACCTCCGCCGCATCAGTCAGATCAGAAAATACCTCACTACCGAAGCTGCCACCAAACTTGCTGTCTCTCTCATCCTATCTTGCATCGACTACTGCAACTCTCTCCTTTCTGGCCTCCCTCACTCCACCACTTTCACTCTCCAGCGCGTCCAGAACAATGCTGGCCGCCTCGTCCTCAGAAAGAAAAAATCCGACCACATCACTCCCCTGCTCAAACTCCTTCACTGGCTTCCCATCCCCCAACGCATCCAATACAAGATTCTGCCTCTCTGCTACAAATCCCTGAACAACTGCGCTCCCGCCTATCTCTCAAACTTACTTCACCCCTACACTCCTCCCCGCTCCCTCCGTTCCGCCTCCACATCCCCCGCACCAAACTCAACACTTTCGGCCCCCGCTCCTTCTCAGAATACGGTCCATCCGGGGCACCTGGAACACTCTCCCACTCTCTCTCTCCGTCAGAAACACTCTCTCTCCTCCTTCCAGTCCGCCCTCAAAACTCACCTCTTTCAACAGTTCTAGCACTATACCACCACACTCCCCACCCTAAGCAGACTGTCGTAATATATTTCACTATTTGTGGTACATGAGTCGTTGTCTAAAGCGTGCGCATGCGTGCGCGAGTTGTGAGTGCGCGTTTAGAGTTATAATTATTATAAGATAAGCGCATTATAAATACCGTAATTATTATTTTATTATTATTACAGTGTGGTCTACAACCCTGTGCCATGTGTGACGAGTTGCAGCTGACTGAAGTTTCTTTACAAGAACCCTACGTGCGTGCGTCTGGTGTGACTGCATCATGCTACGACTACCACGTAACAGTGCGATTACGCGTGTGCTTTTGCTGCGTGTCTAAACTGCTGTTAAAGTTTATTAGGTGTGTTGACAAGGTATAGCAAACACAAACGGTGCTGAAATGTGTCTTAGATTTATGCGTCATGGTACTTCAAATGCCCACTACCGCCTTAACTGTTCAAAGATACACTTCTGTAACAGATGGTTACGCAACGCTACACACAGGCCTAGTTATGGTTCATTTAGACACAAGAGAGTCCAGTTCAGCGCACGTCGTCTTTACTGAAATCAAGTAATCTGACAATGACTACACTCCGTTCTAGAAATACAACGCTATCATGACACGCTAAAGGTTGCGAAGAATAAGTAAGTGCGATTACGTGTGTGCTTTTGCTGCGTGTTCAAACTGCCGTTAAAGTTAATTAGGTGTGTCGACAAGGTATAACAAACACAAATGGTGCTGAAATGTGTCTTTAGATTTATGCGTAATGGTACTTTAACGATTAATTTAATGTTGTCAGCCTTCTGTTGTGCACTCCGCATCACCCAGTGCTGTTTACAATCATTACCGGTAGCCGAACGATTCTATCGTTTAAACCCTCCCTCTCCCTCCCCATTCTTTAAAAAAAGCTGTTCGACCCCCCCCCCCCCCCCCACACACACTGTCTGCCCTGGGGGACTTGGGTGGGGTTAGGTATTTTTTAGTTCCCAGGGTCACCCTGGTCAGCCCCACAGGGTGGGTTTTTCTCTCTATTCTGGGGCATGTGTTTCTGTCTACCCTTTGTCCATTCACCTGTATTTGCCTTTTTAAAACTCTCCCTACTGTCTGCACTGCCTGTAGCTCTTCATATTGGATGTGTGTTGCTAAATGGTCTTAGCTTTATTTAGGCCCCATGTGTTAGGTTTATTTAATTATTTGACCGGCTGGCGACTACATACATTCAATGTTCTGTTTAATTTTTTTTTCACAAGCAGTGCAGGCACGTCCTGAGAAAGCCTTGTTGCTGTCGGGACGCTAAGCAATGTGCAATCAATCAATCAAACCCTTCCCCCTCCTCTTTCAACATTCTTTGGAGATAATCGCAACACTCCTAACAACAGCCCTCATTTCCATCCAAAATGTATGTGTGTGTGTGTGTGTGTGTGTGTGTGTGTGTGTGTGTGTGTGTGTGTGTGTGTGTGTGTGTGTGTGTGTGTGTGTGTGTGTGTGTGTGTGTGTGTGTGTGTGTGTGTGTGTGTGCACAAAAGACCTAAAATGGGTGACTGTCTTTACCATCCTTATGGAAAATGGGTGTGTGTAAAATTCTGGGTGCCCAAGTCAGACACCCATTTTTTCTGAGGGTTGTTTCTGCATTGTCTTGCGGTAAAGATTCATAATAAATTATTTTTAAAAAATCAGTTTTTCTCATTTTGGCGTTATCACATGCATTTTTGTGCTTAAAAGACACGCCTCTAGTGTGTTTGAACTTGTCCCAGCAGTGTGTGTGTGTGGACAAAACCCCTAAAATGGGCGTGTGTGTGACATCACCCTTCTCAGCTATAAATAACTTAATAGCTGATATGGGTCGACTGCGTCGGTGAGCCGAAGTGAAACAGAGAGATACGAAAGGTGTGGGGGTTTTGTTAAAAAAAAGTGTTGAGTTGTGTTGTGCTTTCGGGGTGATGTGGTGAGGTCATGTCTAGTGACAAATTTGAGAGCCATGTATTCATTCGCCAGCGACTTAGCCTATGTATTCGTGCGCCGGTTGCTATGAAGTGAAGTGATTGTATGAGTGCGCAGTGTGAGAGAGGACGTATAGACTTTGGGTTAGGCTGCTGTTGTCTTGTGTCCTGCCCGACCTTTTGGTTCAACCTGTTGCTTTGTTTGTGGGTTTGTTGGTGTTGTGCTTTCGTTTCGACTGCAACTCCTGTCAGATTGTATGCACAAATTGATTGAATGCAAATGATATTACACAGTCAGTGTTGTTAGGTGCGTCGTCTGCTGCAGTCGGTCGTTTAGTGCAGTATGAAGAGTGCAGGCTTGGATGGACCATTTTCCGATTTAATGCTAGGTCAGAGAAAAAAAACCTAATGTTGCCAAAGGGTGTAATAGTAAAGTATTGTTTGTGTGAATGCTGCCAATTTGAGGGAAGGACTGGAAAGTCGAGTGCTGAGCAAAGAGAGAAGGCGACAATGGGAAAAATATTCAGCACTATTACGTTGGAATATAATATGCATAACAGTTAATATAATATGCATAACACGCCTGTAAATTAAAACACTTTTAACATTAACAAAAGTTGACTTTAAAGAGGTTTTAAAACAGTTTTTATTAGTTGCCCGACACGCTTCTAAAAACAACAGTTTCTTAGTTTTAAACCTTGTATCTCGCCATAAATGCCGCGATTGCTTCTCAGTCTTAGCTGTCCTATAGTGTGGAATGTGGGACTTGGCCAACTGGATCCATCTGGTGCACTCCAAATGTGTATTTGTGAGTGGTTCGACGTGCAACTCGGTTCACGCCTCTGAAATGACCTACTGATTCCACTGATAATGAAAATCTTTCATTCATAAGAGAGCGTTCAACAGTTCTATAAAACCCAAAGTGATGACCCCCTCCTCCCCCCCCCCCCCCCGGCCCCCCCTCCCCCCCCCCCCCCACAACCCCACCCAAACAATCATAATAAAATCAAGCAGAGGTATACATAGTGAGGTATTTTGTTCACTGCGTCTTGTGTCATTGTGCTTGACAATTTTAATGCAGGAAAAAAAGATGAAAAAGAAAAACACATTAAGTTGAAAAAAGAATGACAACAATCAAATAAATGTGGAAAAGAAGCATCAAATATTCCGTGAACTTTACCTTATGATGCCTAATTTTATTAAAATAGTTCATGCTAAAATGAATGATTGAAGAGGACACCCATTTTCACTGTAATGCCAGTTTTTGTTTGAGAGGCACCCACTTTATTGGTAGAAACCAATTTTTTCTCCATCAGTGGCTCTGTTTCTAGAAAATGTCTATTTTATTTTAAGTTGTAGAGCTTAGTTATAAGGTGAGTTCTAAACATTCGCATCAACTCCAGAGCCCTAGAATAAATAGAAATATGGGAACCCATTTTCACATAAAATGGTAGGTAACCCACTCTGAGGCTTTTGTCTCCATGTGTGTGTGTGTGTGTGTGTGTGTGTGTGTGTGTGTGTGTGTGTGTGTGTGTGTGTGTGTGTGTGTGTGTGTGTGTGTGTGTGCGTGTCCGCCGTGAGATTGCCTTAGTCGCTTGCTCGGCGTTAAACCCCAATAACTAAACTCTGTGTGCGTGCGTGCGTGTGTGTGTGCGCGCGCGTGTGTGTGTGTGTGTGTGTGTGTGTGTGTGTGTGTGTGTGTGTGTGTGTGTGTGTGTGTGTGTGTGAGAGAGAGAGAGAGAGAGAGAGAGAGAGAGAGAGAGAGATGATGATGATGATGATGATGAAACGTTTTTATTCAGGATAAAAAGTTTTAGGCATAGCAATGCCTATCTTTCAAACTGTCCTGCTACTCTACACATATAAAAATACATCAGACGATACAGCAAAAGATAAAATATATATAAGTACCCATACCCCCCACCCCCACCATCAGAAAGAATAAAAAGTAATAATAAAAAATAAAATACAAAAAGAATTAAAACAATATATACGTGTATGAACCTGACATGTTAATGCAGGCAGTCAAACTATTACATAATCTGCAGCAATCTGCTGTGCTGGAGCAACATACTAAGCAGAAAAATAGAACATTCACATCGACAGCAGATATTTATGTACGCGAGCTCTGAAGATAGATAACTTTGAAATAGACTTTAAATGAGAGGGTAAGTTATTCCATGACTTAGCACCGGAAAATGATATGCTAGATTTGAAGATGTCGATTCTCGGTTTTGGGAGATGGAGTAAACTGTTCCTCGTGTTCTCTCTATTCGTGTGGGAAAACAGCTCACGGAGATAGGGAGGGGCGGCATGGTTTAGAATTTTTTGCACAAGTAAGCATCTATTAAGTTCCAATTGTTTACTGAGTGGTAGGATATTAAGGGCCTTCAGTCTTTCATCAGTAGGGGACGAACCAGGAAGAATAAGCTTAATACCTCGCCGGTAAAGGGAATTAATTTTTTTCAAATGAATGTCTCCACAGCCGTCCCAGATATTGGAAGCATAATTACAATGTGTCTTGATGTGTGCGTTAAAGAATAGTTTTCGAGCATCAATGTCAACTATACGACTTAATTTGGATAATAAAAAGAGATTCTTCGAAATAGTTTTACAGGCAGTTTCTATGTGAGGCTCCCAGCTGAGCTGTTCGTCGACTGTCACTCCTAACAAACGATGTTTTGACACTTGCTCTATGGGCTGAGAGTGAAGGGACAGCACAAGGGGTTGCAAACCACGTTGATGCTTTTGGCGTGTTGTCACCAACATACTTTTCGTTTTAGGAATGCTAATAATCATATGATTTTCTTCACACCAAGTTGACACTTCATCTAAACTATGTTGGAGGACAGCGCTCACGGTTGAAACACAGAGAGACAGAGAGAGAGAGAGAGAGAGAGAGAGAGAGAGAGAGAGAGAGAGAGAGATCGCGTGGAGTGTCAGTTTGCGTATCCAGTGTCAGTGGCGTACCTTCGAAGATATTTCAGTTCATTTTTACATTGGGTGGGAGGGCGGGGGCCGTACGGGGCGGAGCAGGGCCGGGAGGGAGGAGCCTAGAGTGCCTGACGTGTTACTTTTCTGCCTCACCAGAAAATAAAATCAGAGGTGTGTGTGTGTGTGTGTGTGTGTGTGTGTGTGTGTGTGTGTGTGTGTGTGTGTGTGTGTGTGTGTGTGTGACAAGTAACACTGAGCCAACATGATAAATCGAGCATACTGAGAAATGTGTGCAAAAATCTTCTCATTAATGATGTTTTCTTCAAATATATTTGTCTGCAAACAATAGATTTGAAAATACAATCATATTCTTTACTGAATTTTTTTTCTTCTCCGGAATGCACTCCCATCCGATCACGTTTCAAGTCAGTCACGATTACATCTAGGCCAACCGATTACTCTATTCCCTTTCCACTCCGGCAGTGGTCGAACAAATTATTTTTAAAAAAAAAAAGGGGGGGGGGGGGTAGGGGACGGACTGGGGAAGGGTTGATTGATTGATTATTGGTGTTTAACGCCGAGCAGGCGACTAAGGCCATCTCACGACGGGAGAGGGGGGGGGAGGGGGGGGGAGGGGGGGGGGGGGTCAGCGATGGTCACGGCCGTAACAGGTGACTGATCCACACTGGTTGTCTCAATTCCTCGATTCGCTGCGCTTATTAGCGCACCAAATCGAAGGAGTCAGCCAGTGTTATACATATCCTACCGACCTGCAGGTTGGCGGCTCCACCCGGTGGAATGACGACGTTAGTGCGACAGGCCGGACAGGGAAAGGACGGCTTGGTGCCGGCCAGTTTCTCCACACAGCGTTGACAGTACGTGTGGAAACAGGGCAGCAGTTTGGGACGGCGGTACCGCTCCATACACACACCACACTTCAGCATGTCCACGGCCATGGCCGCTTTTATTGGTTCACCTTCCTTGTTCGCCATCTTGCGACTCAGTGCGGCCGGAAATTCAGATTTCTATACCACAGGGGGAGAAAACTGAAGTTACGGCAAGAGTTGTCGGAGCGTCAATAAAATACTAACTTGATTGAGTTCTGACGCGCCGAGTCAGGGGCACAACTCTTACCATAACTTCGGTTTTCTCTTCCTGTGGCTAGGCGGACTTTGAACAGGAAGCAAGGGAAACAATGCCGTATGATCATTGAATAAATCCAGACCAAAAAGGTGACTGCCAAGCGTGTAATATGCAAAGAAGTACCCAACGGAGAAAGAAACACGCTTAGAAAAGACGGGTACAACACAATTTATTAATATTTCGGGTAAATACCCTTTGTCAAAATAGACAAACAAACAAACATAGAGATTAGCCGCTACTTATCTTCAATGGCAGAAGGAATGTGGCAACTGAAGGAGGTGACGTAAAATAAAAGAAAAGAAAAGGAAGAACAAAAGTGCGAAAAAAGTAAAAATGACGTCAACGAAAAAACGCGTAAGAGAGAGACTCGGAAAGAACCTGAACACGAGAGACAAGAGTGTGTGCAAGCACGTGCAGGAGCGAGCGAAAGAAAAGGCGTGTAGATGAGGCCAGAGAAAGAGAGAGAGAGAGAGAGAGAGAGAGAGAGAGAGAGAGAGAGCGAGACGGAGAGAGAGAAAGAGAGAGAGAACGAATGGGGAGTACCCTTGGGCACGAAGTAGGCTGAGTGTCTAATACACAAAGCCTGCTAAACACCAACCCGAAGGCAAACTTTATATCACCTTCAAGTTCAGGACTACCTCGGGGAAAAACGGGAGGACCCCGGGAAAAAAACCCCAGCATTTAGCACGGTACACAACAAGTAATAAGTCATGAAAACAAAGCAAAGAATCAAAATCAGTAAGAGAATATTGGTATAAGGGGAGAGTAGGTAGTTGTGAAACCGTCTTCAAGGGTAACTCAAAAAATAAGGGGGAGAGAGAGAGAGAGAGAGAGAGAGAGAGAGAGAGAGAGAGAGAGAGAGAGAGAGAGAGGGAGATGGGGGCGGGGGGGGGGGGAAGGGGGGAAGGAGTAAGGAGGAAGGGAAAAAAAAAAAAAAAAAAAAAAAAAAAAAAAAAGGGAGGGGGGGGGGGGGGGGGGCGGAAGACAATCAGCCAGAGCCACCAACCCCATCCAACGGGCACCCACCAGCCCACAGAAAAACACACAGGTACGCAACAAGACGACCACATACATCCCCAAGGGATGCACACGATCGCCCCGCCCCAAAACCGCGTATCAAACCGTGAGCCGGAGACCCGGTGCCCGACAGGGAAGGGCAAGGGATCCAACTAAACGTTCGGCCAGCGCTGAGAAAGTCCCCAAGGGAAATGTACATATCAACCAGCGCCAACAGCACGTAACTGATTAGTGAGTAGTAAATCAGTGAGGTAAAGTAGCAGACACAAGCATGATCATTGGCCTCTAAAGTGCACAGTTCTGTCCCTTATCAGTGCTCCTTTTTTTCCTGCAGGTATGCTAAACCGTTTTCCTCGATTATAAGCGCTGGCAGTCACCAATCATGTTCTCATTTAGTACGCTGGTAGACTGCGTCTACTAAAAAGCGGGAGAGAGCGTGATTGATTTTTTTAAAATTATATATATCAATAACGCCATCGAAAACCCAACAATTCGTCAGTTGCTTCCCCTTCAATAGCAGACGAACTTTCATTGTCGATAAACAACCGTACCCGACATATAAAAATGATCACATATAATAACTTAAAGTTTACAGGAATTTAACTGAGGTAGCTCAAGCAATCACATACTTGTAGTTGCAGAAGCCTAGCAATATTTCTATTGTTTCACTAATTATCCTCAAATGGTAAATGTACACAAGCGTGCCATTTGGGGATCTGTTTACGTGGTTCAGGTGGACAGCTGACGAGAGATAAGATTTTTCATGCCATGTAAGACCAGGAACTTTTACTTTCAGGATGATGCAATGGAAACTATTAAGCACGTGTGCATTCAATGATAAGCATTGTATACATCGATCCATCAAACGTTTCGTCAGGAAGTCGTGTCAAACTACTGGATGGTGGTACACCTTCACTTCAATTTCAAAATCTCAAGAACCATCAAAGGTACATCCCTAAAAGTGCCGTTATTTTCTTCGTTTAACAGCAAAAGAACAGTTTGCATTTTAGAGGGATCAATATTAAGCACTGTCTTTCATTTCGCCTAATTCAGAAATCCGCACACGGTATAAGAATGTGCTAAATGGCCTTGGCCACGATTTGGTGTCAAACTGAACTGACAGGCTGCTTGCTATTTTTTTAAAGACTCTCTCCTGAACAGGAGACAATGTGGAACTGTGATGTTGGTGTTTTCTAATGCAGAAATGGATGCAGTAATGAAATATATGGTCATACAGGTTGTCCTTTTGCTGGGTATTTTTAAAACTGACTTTGAAGTGCAAAAAATAGGCCATTTTTAGTGTCTCAAAAATGGGACAACCGTTACATTTTTCTTGCTGCTTCAATGATGCTTGAAAAAGTAATTGCTCCCTGGGAACATGCTAGTCTGTAGTACATGGGTTACAATATCATGCCAAAACCGCAGAATCAGAAAAAATTCTAAACTTATTCAGTTATTCCCATCTATTTGGGGGCCTTCAGTATGGTGACAGGTCGTTTCGGCGGTAATTTTTTCGGCGACACCGCCGAAACATAGGTCCACTGCCGAAAGAGCCAGCCGCCGAAACGCCCAAATTAAATTACCCTCAAAACGTCCACAAGAGGTGAAATGAAGTAGAAAAAAAATGCAATGATCTATATAACAGATAATATTTATTTAAAAGATTAATATATATACATTCACCTCGTGACGCCAGAAGTGATAAAGGGAGGCAAGTCCATTGACTCATGGCAACAGATGTCCAATGGTAATAACTGATGACAGCGTCGAGGTCAGGAGAAGAATTTTGAGAAAATACAGGTGAATGAGACAAAAGGCAGAAGAAAAAAAAAAGAATGCATAAAGAACTAAGAGAGCAAGACCGGTAAGAGGAACCAAAAATATACCTAACAGGTGTACCCAGTTGTCATAATTAGAGTGGTCTTGAAGGGATAAACTACTGATCGACTTGAGAACACATTTATTACTATTTAAATGACCCAAGTTTGTACAAAACAAACCGAATCAGAAAAGAGTTAAACTGTACATTTTATTTATTTAAAAAAATCACTCACACAAACATATTAAATAAATAATAACTAACTATGCAATAAGCATTGACTTGTCAACGGTCACTCAACCCTAACCTCTCCTCCACCGACCTCCCCCCCCCCCCCCACCCCCCTTCTAAAAAAAAAACCCACATGTTCCGACTACTACCGCAAACAGGAAGTAGCAGTTTTTACGAGCTTCCGCAGAGTCGTAGAGTCTGCAGATTCGTACCTAATCAAGAACTTAATCCCGAGTCAAGACCCCAAAACTTAAAAGTTCCAAAGCAGGTCTAGAACGAACTATCGCCCAATTGAACTGCCGCCGAAACGACCAACGCCGAAACGACCACACGCCGAAACGACCAACTGCATCGCCGAAACAGCTCGTCGCCGAAATGACCTGTATTCTTCAGTATTAATGTTTAGTGTCAATATTTTCTGCCAGCTTCTCATGGCTGCTAATAAAATATGTGATTAGTCTGGCTTGAGTGAAGGATATCTTTTGTACAATGATGTTGCCTACTCTTAGGCATAAAAACCATTCTGGTGTATGTCTTGAGTAGGGAAAGTTGTTAATTTCTTTATAATTGTGCGTTTGGTGTAAACACATTTTAAATGTTTTTCATCAGGAGCTGCTCATAGCTATCAAATGAGCACTTTGTTTTATTGTATTCCCAAAATGTATTAAGTGTTTTATTGTCATCCCAAATTGTATTAAATGTCCACTTTAAGATTATAGGAAGTTCTGTTAAAAATCCAAAGAATGACTTGGCAAACTGATTTTGAAAAATGGTGTAAAAAAATAACATACTGACACATCACAATTATATGGCCCCTAAAAACACAAAATTCAACTACAAAGCGAGTTGCTTTAAGTAAGATCTTCTGCATCTTTTTCATGTAACAACAGAAATGTATGTTTGCAGTGTTTTGGACTTTGTTCTGAGAAGAAAACCATTTTGACCTCGGTGTAAATATACATACTGACTTTATGGCCTCTAATAGTAATACAGTTAAGACAAATATATGTTTTTCAAATATAGCTCATAATATTAGTTTAAGTTAACATATCATGCTCCTGATTGGTATAAAGTAAAAGATTGCCTTGGCAGTTTTAAAACTATCCTATTTTATGGCTGTACATCAGTTTACACCATCCATAGTGTAGACAATGATACATCCTGTCTCACTTTAAATCTGCTGCTACAGCAAGTCTGATTGAATATAAACACATGCAGATATTTACATTGCAACAATAATGCAAGTTAAGACAAACAACTGAGTTGATAAATTCTGAACAGATGCAGACAAAGGAACAATACATCATTTGACACAAAGGCACATAAGATGTGAACATGCAGTCGGTGTCAAGTGATGAACAATCACAAATATGTATGTTAAATGAGTTAAATTTCTGTCTAAATAATAATAATAATAAGCATTTAAATCGCGCTAAACACCCAGGAGCAGTGGGCTCTAAGCGCATAATTACAAAAAATGTATGTATGCAGAATCTCACTACCACGAATTTAGTCTATGCACACACATACAACTGATAGTACTGATACACACACAGCAAGATCATTCCCAAGTTAAACAGTTAAAACGCATTTTGATGATGCTGATGCGCCACTACGATGGTGTTATGCGGTCAACAAAGGGAAGACCTAAGATCAAGCCTTATACAAGGGCCTGAGGCTGGCAGCTGACACTTCCCACTGCCTTTCTAAGCACCTTCAAACGCTCCTGTTTGGCCGTAGGATCAAGGCTCCTCTTGTTAAAACCAAACGCTACAAGTGCAGCTTTGTACCCTCGGCCATCCGTCTCCTAAATGAAGAGTGTGTTAACTAGCGTATCTCTCTCTCTCCCTGTTGATGCCGTCGAGGAACTTGCACCTCAGATGTCGTAGTGACATCTTGCATTTTGCAAGTGGCAGACTCACTCCTATACCACTAACACTGTGGTCATGTAGTTGTTTTTTTTGTGTGTTTTTTCACCACCCCCTGTCATAATTGTCATAATGTGGCTAAAACTGTACGCCCGCATGTGATCCTAACGAGACAATTTGTCGGCTACACTGACACAATAAAGTTTTTGAATTTGAATTTGGTGCTAAACGATTAGCAAAAGGAGGACCTAAGATCAAAGCCACCATGATGATGCTACATGGTCAACAGAAAGAAGACCTCAGATCAGCATGGTCAACAAATGGAAGACCTGTGATTGTTCAAGCCACCATGATGGTGCTAAATGGACTACACGTTGAGATAAATTTTTCAAGAACAAAACAAAGTGTTCCTTTTATTTTGTATAAAGCAGTATATATATATATATATCACTTTACACCATGACCGGTGTATGGCAGTACACAATAAACAAAATTTTATTTTCACAATAATTGTTCTTAATAAACTGCATACATGTAAACTAATTAATCAAGACATCGTGAAAATAAACAATAGTATGGTATTTGCCAATCTGGTGTCAAAAATGACTATTCATGTTAATTTCAGTGTAAAATAATGTACTTACGGACATTTTAAAAAACATTATGTTTTTAATAGTACCATTAAGCTTAGATTGTTAAGAGCAAAAGTCACTACAGATATTGTGAGGAGGTTCATGTATGGCCTCTTAAAAGATACCCCAGCTTTGATACACATAAATAAAACTGAAAACTCATAAACGTTTGGTGTGAAATGATGTACTGCCTTTCACACACAGAGTCAAACAAAAGCATTTGGTACTAAAAATGGTCACTATGCTTATCCACACTGAATATTTATAACATGCAAAATCTATTCCCTGCTTTTTTTTTATCACATTATGTTGTGAAAATTGGAATTACTTGAGGAATAATGGTTGTGATTCTAAGTTTTGGTGTACTATGGAAAAGCGAAAAACTGTTTTAGAACTAAAGTGCATTGTCAGAATTCGCTTTTCTGGTGAAAACAAATTGCTTGTAAATCATTCTTTTCATAACCACTGAAATACAACTAATCCATTCATTCTAGTACATTTTATAAGCAGTTTACAGACAAAAAAGATGTAAAATAACATACATATTTGTAAAACAGATGTGCGGTGATGTCAATCAACCATGTGTAACATCATCATAAACTTACACTTAGCTGCTATTTAGCTTTAGGACGAGCAAGAAATTTATCATACAATATTAATGAAAAAATGTTGCCCAAAACAGAAAATAGTGTTAGTAACTTGGACTTCACTTTTTTTTTTCTATTTTTAAAAATAAAAGAAGCAGGCATAACTTTGAAAGTTCATTTGTTTCCTTCCAAACACATCTAGGCCCACATTTTTCTGAAATAAAATATCCACATTATCTTTATGAACATTTACACATCAAACAGGACTGGTGTTTTTTGTATTGAATAGTATTTTGTTTGTTTAAAAAGTCCATGTGTCCACTTTGGTGTAAAGTGATGTTCAGCTAGTAAAAAATCAAATAACTCCTAAACTGTTGGGAGCACAGTGTAGCAACTACAGTGGAATGTGTGCCTTCAAGTATGCTAATAAATGGCATAAACAAAAAGTCTATTTTTAATTTGAAATTTGTGGAGTAAATGGCAGGTCAGCTGGACATGCACCAAATCGTGGCCAAGGCCAAATACCATAGACTCCTAGCTAGCTGGAGAAGAGAGGAAGAACCAGCGTCAACATCAGCATGAACGGGCATGAGGAAAAATGTATTGCTCTTGCCGTGTTTCTTCATGCAGCCAGGGTATTTTGTGTCCAGTGCAGTTATTTGCAGCAGCTAAGCTTATTTCAGCTCCCTATACCAGGCAGGTTATACATACTCTAGAAAAGCACCATGACACTTCAAGGATGATTTCACTTTCAGAATACCTCTTAGTGCACCGCTGATAGTTCTGGCACCACCTTTGAACTATCATGGTCTATCAGTCTGAAATTGGTGTGTTGTCTTCTGAAACAACTCACAAATTGGTAGATTTCAAACTGTGCACTTATTTTGTTAACCCTTTGGGTGTCGATAGTGGCTTTTGTCATGATGATTCCTTTAGGAATCATCATGACAATAATCGCTACCAGCAGCAAAAGGATTGATGTGTGTTTTTTTTGTCCCAGGCCTGTCTATATTCAATAAGTCTCAAGTTGCATCATCTGATATCGTCATGAGTGGGGATAGAAGCACCACAGACATGCGAGAGACACTGGAGCTGCAGCTCGCTGAGGTGGAGATGCTTGAGAGCATGTTTTCCAATCCAGGGGAATTTGCCCTGGACAGCCTTGAAGCACTGCCAGAGGTGCGGGCCTTCGTTGATGGCACCTTGAGCTACGAGTGTCTTGACAGCAGAGTTGGGTTCACCATTAAAATTTCAACTTCTGAATCTTTGGTAATTTTTGTTTAAGCTTAATTTTTTTTACAAATTTAACAGGTATGAGTGCAAAAACTCCTTGCACAAGCAGCTGGTGCTCACAAGGGGTTGCACTTGCAACCACCATTAGTGTTTCCAAAACCATGCCTCCATGCACAAGGGGGCTAACCTAGAGAAGTCCTGACATGTCACAAGAGGATGTGGATTGACCATGATAATGACAATTCAAGGGTGGTGTCAGAAAAGCTTGGTACCTGTAAGTGCCAAGTTATTCCCACACCACCCTTGAACTGGCATGGTCGATTTGTCTCCAGAAATGTGACATAGACCTCAAAGGCTGTCTAAAGAATTGGTGATTTTATCCTCGGGATGCAGTGAGTTAATGAATCATATTTTTATGTTCTTCAGGTTTAACCTGTGGAGATGGATTAACGATGGTAGATCAAAAATAGCACATGATTAGTGTGGTGCCTGAAGAGGCATCAAGTCAAGCAGGCACTACACGAGTCAATATTGATAAATTGTCTCTTGTATGCAGTGCTGATGTAACTATTGGGCGTGTGCCCTGGGAGTGAAAGACTGCATGTAAACTGTGCTTGTGAATAGATAAACATGTTATGTTTGGCAGCAGGCTTTCAGTGTTCAAATCTTTGTCCAAATGAAAAAGAAAAAAAAAAGAAATTTAAAAGGTGGTGTAAGTTATCTAAGCATCTCGCTGTATCATGGCCAAATGCTAGTTTTGACTATGGTTGTCCATCTCCATGCTTGTAAAATTATAAACAAAAATTTGCTTAGGCAGGCACTTACTACTCTTGTGCTGTTAAGGTCAGGCTGCTATCAGTATCTCATATTGAGCCCTACAGTTTATTTGTGAAATTTGAGAATTAAGCATTGTTTTAAAGGATGATACCAGAATGACTTGGCACCTAAAGATCAACCTTGATAATTCAAGGTTGGTGCCAGAATAGCTCAGCGCCCAGATGTAGGTCAACCATGACAGTGGTTTAGGGTCAATCCTCTATCATGTGCGATCCCTCTTCTGTTTTGGTGTGTCAGTGCCAAATTGTTACATGCCAGGTGAACAGTACCTGTGGCTGCATGCATAAAGGGATTAACCCCTTCACTTCAAGTGAGTGCTGATTGCATTTTTGAAATCATTGTAAATTTAACATCAAAGATCCCCAGCCATCGAAGGCACATAGAATGTTGGATACCAAGTGTTTTCAGCATGAGGCAAGGATTCTCTTCACCCCCTGTAAGTGTAGGGACTCATGATGTATACCTCTTGCGGTTGGGTGGTGTTCAAATTTATCAGCATTGAAGAGGTTAACTCATTCAGCCCAGACACCCCACAGCAAGACATGGATCGAGTATGATAGTTCAAGGGTGGTGCCAGAATAGCTTGATGCCCTTAGGCGCTAAGCTATTCTGGCACCACCCTTGAACTATCATGCTTGATCTGTCTCTAGAATTGTAATACAGTCCTTCAGAGGATAATTTCCAAATCTGGGGATTTCGGCCCTGGGGTAAAATGTGTTAATACAATAATTGTGGATTTGAATTACAGGCAAGTGAAGTGGAGCTAGTATGCCACCTACCTCACGAGTATCCTAACGCCTTACCCGAAGTGTTCACCCGAGCGCCTGCCATGGATCGTGAGAACCACCGGCGACTCTCAGAAGATCTGCATGAGTTTCTGTCATCGCAGGAGACTGGCCAGATCATGGTAGGACTGCTTGTAGACTGGCTGCAGGAGAATGTTCACAAATATCTGAAGGAATCCAGCGAGCCCACCAGCAACAGCACTTCTCTGCAAGGCACTGGGTCCAAAGGCGAGACATCATTTACGCGTCTGTGGATCTACAGCCACCACATTTACAGCAAATTCAAGCGGCGGGATATATTCGAGTGGGCTTCGGAGCTGAGGTTGCATGGGTTTGGCATGCCAGGAAAGCCAGGTTTGTTCTTTTTACCCAGTCAGTCCTGAAAATCTACAACTAGATATGAATTGACCATGATTGTTCAAGAGTGATGCCAGAGTAGTTTGGGCCAGTAGGCGCCAAGCTATTCTGGCACCACCTTTGAACTACAGTGGAGTCCGCTTAACATGAATTTCTGGGGACAGAGAAAATTAGTCTGTGTAAAACGTATTTTGCGTTAACTGATTTAGACTACAAATTGTTCACAGTCTGAAAGAAGAGAGTGTGTGGGAGATGTGTAACTGAGAGTACTTGCACTGTCCTGGAGGTTAAAAGTGCATTGTATCATACTATACCTGCTTACTCTCATGTCAATGGGAAAACCACGTAGACCACAAATGTACAGCTCGTGAATTTAATATACAATCCATCTGGAAAACAAGAATCCATTGATAAACAGCTCCGTAACCATGTGCAGTGTAGGAGCTAGTGTGCTGTTTTGAGCAGTGTACCAATGTGTAATGGCAATACTATGAATGCTTCATGTTGATCAGTGTCATGATCCTTGGAACTGCTGTGTGCACCCTCTGTGGCACTATGTGTCTCATGCTTACCAATCAGTCATAATGAGGAATGAAAAATCGAAATCTAAAAATGACTGACTGAATGAATGTACAAGATTGGCAGAATACAGCAACACTATCTGTTGAGATGGCAGTAATGTTGTCCCATCTCGCTTATTCCCACTGCACATCACATGGTCAATCTTTGTCTTTGGTTGACTAAAGAATGGGAAAGGAAGAACTTTATCTAGACTAACTCGCTATGCTTACCATTGACCGATCATTTTCAGAAACAGGGCTCTATGTAAAAAAATATGAATCTCTCTCTTCTCTCCCTCACCCACCACTACCACCCCTTACCTCAGTCAGTGTGTGTATGAAACCTGCGGCAGGTGTGTGTCCATCACCTTTCTCCGTCACTTGCGGAGAAGGGTGTACTGATACACGTGAGTGCGCCTGTTGAACAGTAGTGGTTGAAAACAATGGATAGCCTCAGCCATTGGTGATGCAGATCGGACCGAGGTGTGAAAGCTAACATGTGGCCATTCACTTGCATTAGCTATTGCGTAACAGAGTTTTTGGGTACTTCGGTAAACAAAGCTTCCGCGTGCAGTGTTACACGGAGGATGGCATTGAATCAGTCCTTGGGATTGTTTTTCTTGTTAAACAGATGAAAATACTAAAAACTGTTTTGTTGGGGAAACAAAATCATCTTCGTGTTAAGCAGGAATTTTGTGTTAAGCATTTCGTAAGTTTTAACAGAGAACAAGAAGGCTGTCTGCTGAGAATTAAAAAATGTCTTGTGTTAACCAGAAACTCGTGTAAAGCACTTTCGTGTTAACTGGACTCCACTGTACTATGGTCTGTCTCCTGAACTGTAATAGTAAACAAGTAAACAATGCTCTACATATCTTTTATTAAGTGCAGAGTCGGTTGAAGTTGTGTTAAAAAAAAGTGATACTGTGAAGTATTCGTGGATTGTGAAGCTTATAGTCAAGTGTAAGTTTGATCCAGATATATCCCTAATAATATATATTCCTAACAGATGTATTTTATGTGTACATATTACACTGATAAATTTACACCTTAGCATTGTAATTTTTATGTGTATAGAATAGAAAAATACAAATCCTTCTCACACATTGAGTAGGTTTCTCAACACACACAAATGGTTTTGTGGCCTCTGTGTCTGTGTAAGGATTACGTTTCCTCTGTGTACAAATATGTGCAGAGAAAATTCTAATCTTTGAGTACCTTAGATTAACAGTAAATTTTCTTGGTGAACGTAGAGGATAATTTTTCAGTGTGCTGTGTTTTTGTGCAGGGATTATCTGCGTGGAGGGAGGCACTCAGCAAGTGGATGAGTTCTGGTACCGCGTTCGTCGGCTCAACTGGAAACGCATCGTGATCAAGGAACAAGAAGTCATCGAGCTGGAAGGCCGGGAGGTCGAAGCCTTGTTCAAGTTTGGCAAATTTCAGGAGCTAGAGCTGGAGGTTCAGGGAGGGAAAGGGCGGGGTTATCACATGAACTTAGGACAGTTTTACGAGTTTTTACAAAAACATGATTCGGCCAGTATTTTCCCCATGTACTTTGGTGTGGAAGGAAAAAATGTCAGTGACCCTTGAGTGTGAACTTGTATATAGTTTATGGGTTAACCCTTTGGCTGTTGGTAGTGCTTTTTGTT
The DNA here is from genome assembly GCA_036245525.1 of Semisulcospira habei. Classification (NCBI taxonomy): domain Eukaryota; kingdom Metazoa; phylum Mollusca; class Gastropoda; family Semisulcospiridae; genus Semisulcospira; species Semisulcospira habei. The sequence goes on from BTPG01000005.1 coordinate 13,086,964, forward strand.
GCGATGATTCCTGCAGGAATCATTGCGACAAAAAGTGATACCGACACCCAAAGGGCTAAGTGCATGCAGCCACCGGTTACTGTAAGTTAACCATGGCTGCATACACAAGGGGGTTAACCCCTTTGTGCATGCAGGCGCTGGTACTGTAAACAGTGAAACCAGCATGCAGAAGAGGGTTAATTTTGCAGTACCCAATGCTGCCCGCACAAGGGAGATAATTTGTTGGGTACGGTACCATGCATGCACATGAGGCTTGCAGGTTGTGAGCATACAGTCACTAGGAAGCAAAAAAACAAACCCCAAATGTGATGATCATATACAATGCAGTTCACAGCATGTGTGCAAAAACACACAACAAATAAGAAGATTAATTTTTAATTTTGACGAAAAGGTCAGGCCATTTTGTCATGATTTATATGAGTTTTTGAATGCCATGAAACGTGTGCATGTGTGTGTGTGATGTAAAAAATATTCATTAAGAAAGGTTAGGCCTTTCTTTACACCTGTTTTTGTTATGAACATGTGATATATAATGAATGCATGTGACCATTGTTCTGCTGGATGTCGGTTAATGGTTGTTTTAATTATCACCAATTTTCCGAATGAAACCATAATGCACTTTGTGTGTTGGTTTGTGGTGAAGTACAATATGAAATATATCTGTGAATTCAGAGGTCCGTGCATTTTTGTCTTTTTGTATTTTTAATGAATTTCTTGATATATTGGTATTCTTTATCAAACTGATTGACTCCCTCGATTCACTGCACTGCACAACCAGCGCAGCGAAATCGAGGGAGACAACCAGTGTAATTCTTTATTAACCCCCATTGATCATATTGATATTTCTATTATGCAGCTACCAATGCTGTTTAACTCATTTAACCCCTGCAGCCGCAGTTCCCATAATTTTGGAGGTGTCGCCTAAAGACCATGTAACAGTTTCAGGAGATGGATTTAGCATGATAATTCAAGGGTAGTGCCAGATTAGCTTGGCGCCAAGCTAATCTGGCACTACCCTTGAATTATCCTGCTCAATCTGTCTCCTGCTGTAGTGCATCAGATTGAGAGTTAAATGGGTTAAAGTCTCTGTCAGTCTTCAGGCAGCAACTTAAGACTTATCTTTTCTCTCGAACTTAAAAAATAAATAAATCCAAAGCAGTTCTGAATATGTGTGTGTTTATGTGTGTGTGTGTCTCTGTTTGTGTGTGTGTGTTCTTAGAAATTTCATGGTGTATCAGTGCTTTGAGCCTGACTGTAGGGATGATGCGCTCTATAAGTATGATCTGTTATTTAGTACCAATGTCTGCACAAGGGGGTTATTGTATATCATCATACCCGTTTACGTGCTTGGTGGACCAGTGCGCAAAATGCCCCCAGTCCGACACCTGCCGCATTGGGTGAACCTGTGCGTGGGCGAACTGCAGCTGATATCAGCTTGAGGACTTTTTGTGCACTGGCTAGTGGACATTGTGAAGGGAGCCAAGTTGGCAGGTATGCAGGTACACATGTAACGTTTAACCCATTTAGCCACAGGACCCTGTGGCAGGAGATGGATTGACCATGATAATTGAAGGGTAGTGCCAAATTAGCTTGGCGCCTGCAGGCGCCAAGCTAATCAGGCACTACCCTTCAATTATCATGGTCAATCCATCCCCTGCAACTGGTACATAGTCGTTAGGCAACACCTCCAAAATTTGAGAAATGGGACCTTGGGGCTAAAAGGGTTAATAAAGCCATCTTTAGCAGCCAGTCTGACCAGTGGCTGATGAGAGCTGATAAGGTATGATTAACTCATTTAACGCCATGGGCACATTTCCCAGATTTCTCCGACTATGTACCAGTTGCAGGAGATGAATCGACCATGATAATTCAAGGGTAGTGCCAGATTAACCTGGTACCTGTTGGCGCCAAGCTAACCTGGCACTACCCTTGAATTATCATGCTTTAGGGCATTGGGGCTAAATGGGTTAAACTGCTCTGATAACAGAACACAGGAGGTACACGTGGCAGGTTGATTTGCAGGTTAAGGCAGACGCAAAAATCATTTGAAATTCACTTCATCTCACTATAGTACAGTACAACCTGTTTTGGACAACCACCTATTTTTTATAATAAAGGCAGGTGCATTATAGAAGACATGAACAACAGTGTCACCTGTCATAAAAGACCATTTTTAGGTGGCTACAATGGCCTAAGTGAACTCTCATAGAGATGGTCACACAAAAAACAGCTGGTTCTGCTGTAGCTATACATTTGCATAAGGTAAATTGAATTTTAGTCAAATCATTTATATGCCAACTAGAGCTGTGTTGGTTACCTCACCATATCCTGGGTGTAAATGTACTCAGGGCATATACATATGTACCTCACCATATCCTGGGTGTAAATGTACTCCGGGCATATACATATGTACCTCACCATATCCTGGGTGTAAATGTACTCAGGGCATATACATATGTACCTCACCATATCCTGGGTGTAAATGTACTCCGGGCATATACATATGTACCTCACCATATCCTGGGTGTAAATGTACTCAGGGCATATACATATGTACCTCACCATATCCTGGGTGTAAATGTACTCAGGGCATATACATATGTACCTCACCATATCCTGGGTGTAAATGTACTCGGGGCATATACACATAACCCTTTGGCTGTCGGTAGTGTTTTAGTGTCGCAATCACCTAGAGGAATCATCCTGACAAAAAAAAAGAAGCTGCCGACAGCCAAAGATTTAATTTTCAATCTGTCCAATTGTTTGGTCTCAGCTTCAGCTTCTCAGTGCTCCTTAGGGTGGTCCTAAGACGCAGATCTTCACGGGGTATAAGATTCGTGAAAGCCCTTGTAGGTTACGTTGTGCTGGGTTGAATTACGCGTACTCGTGACATTTTCCGGTTCAGCGCTGGTTGAGACTAGCAGATAACGAAAGGTACAGGAAATGTTATTTGCCATCAAGATGGCGAACAAGGAAGGCAGGAAAGTGGACATGCTGAAGTGTGGTGTGTGTCTGGAGCGGTACCGCCGTCCCAAACTGCTGCCCGGCCACTGAGTTTCAACACGTACTGTCAGCGCTGTGTGGAGAAACTGGCTGGATTGTGTCCCTTGCATTTTGTTTTTCGGGAATTGAAACCGAAAGCCGCTACGCCGTGGGAAACTCCCCTTCTGGCTAGCCGAGTCATCTAATGCGACACATTCTCTGATGCAATATCAAGATGGCCCTGGCACACAGGGAAGGCAGAAAGTGGTCATGCTAAGGTGTGGTGTGTGTCTGGAGCGGTACATCCGTCCCAAACTGCTGCCCTGTTTCCACACGTACTGTCAGCGCTGTGTGGAGAAACTGGCCGGCACCAAGCCGTCCTTTCCCTGCCCGGCCTGTCACACCAGCGTCGTCATTCCACTAGGAGGGGCCGCCAACCTGCAGGTTAGTATGATCAGTTGCACACTGGCTGTCTCCCTCGATTCGCTGCGCTGATAAACGCAGCGAACACCAACATTCCCACTCCCCCCGCCTCCGTCATTTGTTTTTCTTAAATGTCTCGTCAGTCCCGTCCCCAAACCTCCCTTTTTTTTTTTTTTTTTTTTAAATTCTTTATTTGTTCGACCACTGAGTGGAAAGGGAATAATCGGGCGGTAAATGTAATCGTAAACGTCACGGTCAGTGATTCAGCTATTATTTTAAATTCGTGAATCCGTGACAATTCCCCCCCCCCCCCCCCAATAAAGTAATACAGATTTTAATTTTTATGTATGACTTGTCAGCAGTTGGGCTGTTGCCCCCTCACCCGGCTCCCCCCCCCCCCCTCCCCTTTTGATTTTTCAGGCCGGAAAGTAACACAGTCTGACACGATGCGCCCGGCCCCCCCATATTCTTTTCATGAAAAGTACCCTGGCCGTGCGCCACTGGATCCGCTCTCACACACACACATTTTAGAGGGCCCTCGGAAAGAAAAACTGACTTTCAGGAGGGTTACGGTCACCTTTAAAGAATGTTAAGGGTTGGGCCGAGCCGTAGAAGGCGGATGGAATTTATTAACCCGATCCCGTCGTTTTTGAGCATTCATCCACCGGTACTGTAAACAACACTAGTTAATGTGTTTACAAGAAGATTAATAGCGTTACATTTATCGTTAGATGGGAGGTGGTGGGCGGGGCCATTGATTAGTCTTAGGACCACCCTAAGGAGCAGAAGCTGAGACTAAACAATTGGACAGATTAAAAATTAACCCCCTGGTTGTCGGTAGCTTTTTTGTCGCGATGATTCCTCTAGGAATCATTGTGACAATAAAACACTACCGACAGCCAATGGGTTAATGTCTTGTCATATGGTTTGCACCTGACGCGATCAGCTCGTGTCACGCGTTAGGCTTGTGTTTTTAATAATAATAATAATAATTACGGTATTTATAATGCGCTTATCTTATAATAATTATAACTCTAAGCGCACACTCACAACTCGCGCACGCATGCGCACGCTTTAGACAATGACTCACGTACCACAAACAGTGAAATACATTACGACGGTCAGCTTGGGGTGGGGAGTGCGGTGATATAGTGCTAAAACTGTTGAAAGAGGTGAGTTTTGAGGGCGGACTGGAAGGAGGAGAGAGAGTGTTTCTGACGGAGAGAGAGTGGGAGAGTGTTCCAGATGGATGGACCGTAGACGGAGAAGGAGCGGGGACCGAAAGTGTTAAGTTTGGTGCGAGGGATGTGGAGGCGGAGAGGGTCGGAGGCAGAGCGGAGGGAGCGGGAAGGTGTGTAGGGGTGAAGTAAGTTGGAGAGATAGGCAGGAGCGCAGTTGTTCAGGGATTTGTAGCAGAGAGACAGAACTTTGTATTGGATGCGTTGGGGGATGGGGAGCCAGTGAAGGATTTTGAGCAGGGGTGTGATGTGGTCGGATTTTTTCTTTCTGAGGTCGAGACGGGCAGCATTGTTCTGGACGCGTTGGAGAGTGAAGATGGTGGAGTGAGGGAGACCGGAAAGGAGAGAGTTGCAATAGTCGATGCGAGATAAGATGAGAGAGACAGCAAGTTTGGTGGCAGCTTCGGTAGTGAGGTATTTTCTGATCTGACTGATGCGGCGAAGGTGGAAATAGCATGCCTGGGTCGTGGCGGAGACGAAGTTGGTCATGGACAGAGAGGAATCGAGGATGACGCCGAGGTTCTTGGCCGAGTCAGAGAGGGAGATGGGGGTGCTATCGAGTTGAAGGTGGAGAGAGGGAGGGAGCTGGGAGAGTTTTTGGCGAGTGCCTACCAGCATGGCTTCCGTTTTGTCGTCGTTCAGTTTCAGCTTGTTTGCTGTCATCCAGTTTTTCACGTCTTTGTAGCAGTCAGCCGTGCGAGTCAGTAGTGACTGAGTGTTGTCGAGTTTGTCTTTGTCTTGCAGTTGTGAGTCGTCAGCGTAGAGGTGGTGGTGTATGCGGTGAGACTGGATGATGTTGGACAGAGGAGAGGTGTAGAGTGTGAAAAGGACCGGGCCCAGGACGGATCCCTGTGGAACTCCGCAGGAGAGCGTTACCGGGTTGGAAGAGACGCCGTTGATGGTGACGGACTGCTGTCTGTCAGAGAGGTAGGAGAGAAACCAGGAGTGAGCAGAGTCAGTGATGCCGAAGGAGTGGTGGAGTCGGTGGAGGAGGATAGAGTGGTCTATAGTGTCAAAGGCGGCAGAGAGATCGAGTAGTGTAAGAAGGGAGATGTTGCCAGAGTCAGTGGAGAGAAGCAGCTCGTTTAAGATATGTAGAAGGGCTGTTTCAGTGCTGTGATGTTTGCGGTAGGCAGACTGGAATGGACTGAGGAGGTTGTTGTCGGTGAGATGGAGGTTGAGCTGGTTGAGAACAACCTTCTCAAGAAGCTTGGACAGGAAAGAGAGATTGGAGACTGGGCGATAGTTCTTGAGTTCGTTTGGGTCGAGGTTGTGTTTTTTGAGGAGAGGACGGACGATGGCGGACTTGAAGATATCGGGGACGGAGCCGTTTTCTAGAGATGCGTTGATGATGTCGGTAATGAAGGGTAGAAGTTTTGGAAGGCCGTCACGGTAGAGAGAAGCTGGGAGGGGGTCAAGTTCGCAGGTTTTTAAGGTTCTGGTAAACCAGTAAGCGGCAAAAGGACCTCGTGCCGACGTGGGGCGGAGTTGACCCGATGTATAAGTCTGCTTGCCGACCCATTTTATGCTGCTTCGTTGATATGTATAATCTCTCAGGTAGTCATGTCGGGTCGATTAGAAATAATTGTGTTGCCGAGCAACAACGTACGTCAGTGATAACGCTAGACTTCACTATGAATCAACCTTGATGATTTCTGTTCACTACTACTGAATCAAATATCGATGCAAAATAAAGGAGCAAACTGAATACAAGGCCGCGCCCATCACGGCTTGCAGCTTATCTTTGCACGATCTCCTTCACTGCTGGGAGGGCTAATGGGGATCTGTGCAACATACTCATGAAAAAGGAATAGCGTTCAGTGATACCTTTCTCCTTTTTATTTAGTGTTCCCCAACTTGTTGCTCTCATCAGAATATTTTCTACTTTCAAGTGAAGAAGATGGGTAACTGAGTGTCTTGATATTATTGAGTCCCCCTCCCCTTTTTTGGCTGTTTATATTTTGACCACTGCACACGTTAATTTCTTATTCAAAACGTATTGTTAATCATTTTCAATATTGCTGAGTTCTCTCCAAATTCTCTTCTCTCCTCAGGCCAATTTGTGCCTGGAGAAGGACTTGGCTAAGGAGGAGGCCAAGGAAGGGAGAGAATGCCAACTGTGCAGCAAGGGGAAGCAAGCCCAGTACAAGTGTGTCCAGTGCCAGCAGGTGTATTGCGCCCCCTGTCGCGGCTTTCACGACTCTATCGAGTCTTGCACTCAACACACAATACTGCCGGTAGGTGGCGAGCAGGGAGGGGAAGGGGCTGTCGTGGAGGCGAAATGCGCCAAGCACAAGAACCAACTGCTGCTGCTGTTTTGCTGCCGATGTGAGGTGTCCATCTGCATCCAGTGCAAACTGACGTCACACGACGGCCACGAGACTGAGGACGTCATTGACACTGGCGTCAAAGCCAAAGCCCGCCTAAAAGACGAGTGCCACGCTCTGGACCAGCGCAGACACTTTCTAAATGCCATGCTTGCCAAGGCGGACGACTTGCACGGCGACCTTGACCAGGAGAGACGGACAGCGGAGCAGGAGATCCGTGAGCGGGCCAGCCAGCTGCAGCAGATGGTGAGCCAGGCCCAGGAGGAGGCTCTGAAGAGCGTGCAGAGTGCTGTGGAGGTGGCTGCTGACGACCTGAAGAAACAGACTAAGCCCATCAAAGAACGTCACGCCGCTGTTGTAGCCAAACGTCAGCATATCCAGCACGTCATTGATGAGGGAAACGCTGAAGAGGCCGTGGGACTGGTGAGCAAACGGCTCCGTGTAGAGACTGACAACGCTGGGAAGGGCAAGTCTGACCAAGACAACCAGGTCATTCAGCGGGGCACTGTGGGTGTCGGGTACAGGCCGAGAGCCGTCAGATACACCGACATCCTGTCTTTCGTCGGAGTGGCGAAGCCGGGTCCTGCAATTAAAACGGAGGTCGTGAGTCTGCACGCTCTGCAGCAACAAGAGCCAGTGAAATGCCAACAGATAACGTATATTGTACGTCCCGTTATTGCCCGCCCTTCAGAGAGCAGCAGTACCGCCTCCGTCACCGAGATTGTATACTCAAAAAATTCTAAGTCAACTGTGGAAAGAATACACCTCACCACAGATGACCGTGTCTGGGTCGTATATAAGCTAGGTGGGTGGGTACCCTTCATGTCTTTGTTTAGAGACGACGGCAATCTCCTCGAAACACACTACGATGATTTTCCTACTCATCTGCCTGTCACAGTTTGTGATGGCGATACTGTGCTGTCTCTTTCAAATGGGCAGTGGATGAAACCAGGAGGAGAGACGGGAACAGTTAAAATGGCCACAATCATCAGTGAAGGCACAATTTCGAAGTCACAGTCCCCTGTCGTATTAACACACACTGATAAGAGCTTCCAGATGTTTCGCGTGACCTCCCTTTCGTCTCCGCGCCCAGTAGTCGGCAAGGCGAAGCGTGTGCATATGTTTTTCCTAGAATATTCAGACACATCGTACAAGTTCGATGTGTCAGTCGATGGAATTTATTACTCCATTTGCTGCGGACATGACATTAACCTATATGATATGCGTAAGACGGGAAGCGGCGAACTGAGGTATATCGCAAAATACAATGTGAGCCGCAGTCATAAGCCTGCAGATGTCTGTTTCTGCCAAGTGGACGGAGAGGAAATGATGCTTGTTGCCTACCCCGTCCTGAACTCCGTGCATGTGGTTGACCACACTGATGGCTGCTGCTTCGTGCGAACCCTGGAAGGACAAGACTTGAAGCTTGACCGTCCTTACGTGCTGGCGACCAACCACAAGGGCCGCGTCTGGGTGGGATGTCACGGCGGGAAAATAGTCATCATTGATCTTTAACCCATTACCTCCTGACGCTGATTAAAAAAATTGTCTTATGAAGGCTGCAGTACAGAATACAATACAATACAATAATACTTTACTAATCCCTCATGGGGAAATTCACTGTCTGCCCATACAACAAATGGCATCATCATTCACTCATTAAATTAATTAAATAACCTATAACTCTCAGTTAAAGAGATGAACTGTAACAGACGTATTGTTACCTTTGTAACACTCTTGGCATCAGAAACACTTGTATGGTTTATGCCCCCTGTGCTTCTGGTGTCAGCAATGTTGCAGTGCACTACTGTATAGGCTAGTACTAAAGAACTGAAGAATGTTGACAGACACTATCTACTGATATTTCTGTTAAAAAGGGAAACAGCCTGAGGGACAAAAGAGTTGGCATAACGGGATGCACTACTTTTGGGTACTCCAAGTCTGCCACTTCGTTCGATACGTCTGCTGTCAAATTCATATCTAAGTGGATGCGTTTTGTCATAAAAAATGTCGGGCAGTTTGTTCGTAATCCGTCTGTTGTACAGTGTGTCCAAAGTATCTTGTGCGAGACAGATCAACCGTTTTAGTTCACGGGTGGTGCCAGAATAGCTTGGAGCCTTAGGCGCCAAGCTATTCTAGCACCACCCTTGAACTATCACAGTCAAATTTATTTCAAGCAATAGTGTATCCAGATGAAAAGGGTTAACACCCTTGTGACCCGTGTTAACAGCACTGGTGGCTGAACGCATAACTGGATCTATTCCTCTTGCAGTTGGGCGGTGTTCAACTTGTCTCAGGAGGCTTCCATTCATTGAACCGCATTCGATGAGTTAACAAATAAATTTAGCTTTGCATTTCAAGGGTAGCATTAGTTTAGGTCTGTTGAGCAGTTTGAGATATTTGTTTGGCTGCTTGTTGTCGTCGGATTACTTTTTGCTTTGTAAGTGGTCCGCTAGTGTCCACAGTAGCGAGTCTCATTCATTCCAGATTGTAAATGTACGTAATTTTCACACGAAAACAGCACACAGATCGACTGAAACGTTTTAATTCTCATCAAAATGAATCTCTACATCTATAGATGATGTACACATTACGATGTCAATGCGACTGAACAAGTTTAATCAATAAATAGTCACAAATTAACCCCCTTGTGCATGCAACCAGCGATACTGTATACAGGGCCGTTGGCTGCGTATAAAGATGGTCAATCACATATAATTGTCCCAGCATGTTTTGCATAATGTCGCACTGTAACAAAATTCGTGTCAGTTTAGACTGTAAAATTGAAACGCTTGTAAACACTTAATAAACCACAAAAAAACTGCAAACGTGTGTGCACATTTATAAGTAATCATTCAGTGCTCATTTAACCGATCAATCGCGAATCAAAATAGATTTCCGGAAATCAGAAATAGGTCAAAAACTGCACGTCTTTTGACGTACACAGTGGATTTAAAGCCCGGACAAACATGCGGGTTTTTAATGCATTTTTTGAGTCAAAAGACGTGCAGTTTTTGACCTATTTCTGATTTCTGAAAATCATCTATTAACCTATTCAACCCTGACGCACTACAGCAGGAGATGGGTCGACCATGATCATCAAGGGTAGTGCCAGATTAGCTTGGCGCCTGTCGGAACCAAGCTAATCTGGCACTACCTTTGAATTATCATGGTCGATCCATCTCCTGCAACAGGTGCATAGTCGTTAGATGACGCCGCCAAAATTTGGTAAATACTTGCGTCGGGCTGAATGAGTTAATACGAGAGAGAGTGAGAGATTTGGGTTTAACGCCGAGCAGGCGACTAAGGACATCTCGCGGCGGGAGAGAAAGAGATTACAATGTATAGGAGCATCGTTTAAAGTGGTGAAAATATCTACACATGATCTACTTCTAAGGTAACCCCTTCGCTTTCAGTGATGACGAAGTGCGCGTCTATATAAACCACTGAACACTGACCGACAATCTCGTGAAAAACACAGATGTAAATAGGACCAAAAACAGGCACAAAAAACAGGATTAACAAGAGGCATATATCCTTATGGGCCCCCGCGACTGCGGGGGCCCTTGAGAATTTATGTCTCTTGCAGATGGGAAGCGATCGTCTTGCCTCGACAGTTAAGGGGTTAAAAGTAACTTCTATTACGAGCATACAGACACGTACGCGTTACGGGACCTTTGCCTGCTCACGGTGCCCCGTATGAGCATAAGACCACGATTGATTGATTGTACAGCTTAACGTCCCGACAGCAACAAGGCTTTCACAGGACGTGCCTGCACTGCTCGTAAAAAAAAAAATAAATAAATAAACAGAATATTGAATGTATGTCGTCAGCCGGTCTAATACATTAAATAAACCTACGACATGGGGCCTAAATAAAGGTAAGACCATTTAGCAACACACATCCGGTATCAAGAGCTACAGGCAGCGCAGACAGTAGGGAGAGTTTAAAATAGAAAAATACTGGTGAATGGACCAAGGGTAGACAGAAACACATGCCCCAGAAAAGAGAGGAAAAACCCACCCTGTGGGACTGACCAGGGTGACCCTGAGAACTAAAAAGTAGTTAACCCCACCCGTCCCCCAGGGCAGACCCGGGTGGGGGCATAAGACTACGAGTCCAGTTTTATGAAAAGCGCGGTTTGTACTTCAATGAAAGTCTTGCATTTCACAAGAAAGGGACTTTTTCAAAATCCATGTTTTGACAGTCGTGGGGGGGGGGGGGGGACAAAAAAAACAACAACAAACAAACCAAACAAAGAAATCAACAAAGGCATTTTTCTTCTTACAGACACTATTCATTAGAATTGTACAAGAATGCGCGTATTTTACACGCCTTACCACGATTATGAAACAACTCTGCGTTACATAAAATTCGAAATGGGTGGTAACCTCGTTTAAATTCAAACTAGTGTGTGACATATAGTGCAGTATCTATATATACGCATCGTACAGAATACACTGGAGACATTCTAAAGTTTGACAAGTATCAATACTATTCTACAACAGGCGGACAGTGTCGCGGCAAAACTCATTCATAGAGCCCTGCATCAATAGCTGCGGAAGTGTCGTATAGCGTTGCCGACAGGCAACGCTATACGACACTTTCGCAGCTATTGATGCGGGGCGCCTTGAATGAGTTAAATATATGCTGGTCTGTGATATTGGGCAATGCGGCCGACAGACGTAAGGTCCAAAATCACACAGCAGACGGACAAATGGTGAAAACTGAGTTATTGCGAGCAGGCATGATATTAAACGATACAAATGTATGAATTAAAAATAAAGTGGGCAATAGAAGATCAGAAATCAGAAGTAGGTAAAAATCTACTCATCTTTTGACGCAAACAGTGGATTAAAACGCCTGGACAAGCATGCGATATCGAGCCCTATAGAAGTCCGTAAAATGATCTACGATTTCACGAAAGTTGAGCTATTTACAATGTACAAATATACAGAAAAACAACTAGATCTATTGTCAGTTTCACGACTTGTGCACAACCAATCTTACAAATATCACAATGTGTCCACAAAATTATCCTCACACACCAAACCGGCAAGGTCAACGCTATTAGATACAATACACGTACCAAGGCGAATTACTCAGGGCTGGACAGACAATCGGTTAAGGGACCGGCGCTGAGTAATTCCCCTTGGAGCATATCCACACAATTATTATCGAAAG
>BTPG01000005.1:13104618-13161662 GCA_036245525.1 Semisulcospira habei
CTTTGGACAGGGTGGCTCCCAAGTACTTGAAGCTGTTGACCTCTTCTAGCTTCTGGCCGTTCATGTGAATGTTGCTGCTGCTGTCGCTTGTGGTGTTGATCATCACTTTGCTTTTATCCGTACTGATCTCCATGCCATAAGACCCTGCGCTACTTGAAAGTTTGTCTGTCAGGTTTTGGAGCTCACTATTGCTGCCTGCCATGAGGTCAATGTCGTCTGCGAATCGAAGATTGCACAGGGATCTGCCACCAATAGAGATTGAAGTATGGTGGTCGTGGAGGGTTTCCTGCATGATCTTCTCCAGGAATATGTTGAAAAGGACAGAAGAGAGCAGGCATCCTTGACGGACACCGATCGTCGTCCTGAAGAACTCGCCTGACTGATTGTTAAGTAGAACCGCGCTGCAGGCGTTCTTGTAAAGCGCTTCTATCATTTGGATCAGTCCCTCCTCTATGTTGAACGATCTCATGACTTGCCAGAGTCCGTCGTGCCAGACGCGATCAAATGCTTTCCTGAAATCAATGAAGTTGTGGTAGAGTTCGCGCTGATGCTGCAGATGTTTCTCGATCAGGACGCGGCAGTTGAAAATCTGCTCTACAGTGCTTCTTCCAACTCTGAAGCCATATGAAATAATGGTTATGTCTTGTCAAAGATACATTTTAATCTTTTACAGAATCTTTTTTTTTTTGACGATCAGCTTATGTTTGGGGTCTTAGTCTTAAAACAGGAAGTGTTTTTGATTTAGCAGAACACTTCCGGTGAGCGAAAGCTGATCCCCGCCGGTTGAAACAGGTCACGTACATCAGTTTCAGCTCAGTGCACGGTACCTTATTCCATTTGATCCCAAGGCTGCAGTTCCCAAATGTACCACTTGCAGGAGACGGATCAAACAAGATAATTCAAGGGTAGTGCCAGATTAGCTTGACGCCATGATTTCTAATCTGCATTACCCTTCAATTACCATGGTCGATAACATCACCTGCTGTAGTGCGTCGGGCATGGGACTACATGTGGTAAGAGTCGGAGAGCTTTTTGCGTACTGATAGCTCTTCAGCAGTGCCTTATCAGGTTCGCTTTTTGACTAAATGATCTTATGATCCATTCACCACGATCTGAATATGTCTAGCAGACGATTCAATTTTAAGACCTGAAGAGAAATTGTAGAGTACGAAGTTGATGAAGAAAAGTGTAAATTTCGATGTAGAGTTACGCTTCATTTCGTCAGAAAACGAACTGCAATCTTCCCCTCCCCACCCCACCCATCCCACCCCCATGCACACTCCCTCCTCCCATCAACCCTGCCCACACCCCTCGGCAGCCTCATTACCTTTAAAATAATTGGTCATTTCAATTCGTGTAAATTAACCCGTGTTTTCCTAAACAAATTGCCAATCAGAAAATCAAAAAAATGAGTAATTACCCTTGCAGGAAAATTACGTGAAAATTAAGACTGTTAATATTCTTTCCTCTTAGGTTTCTTTACGTCCAACAAAACCCTTACGCAAAGGGTAACAACATTAATTAGCTTTTCCCCGGGGGTAGACTTTCCTTAACACTTTCGCTGATGTTATACAGCAAGCTCCACTCCATTGCAAGAGGCATAGATCCTCATGAGCTCCCGCATCTGCGGGGGCTCATGAGGATTTATGCTTCTTGCTGCAGTTATATTTACTCGACATTCTTCACATGGATATGGGCGATCGGTCTTCAGTCTACACCAACTTAAGCGATCCCTTTACGGGCAATTAAGAGGTTTAAATATTAAGCAGCAATTGTTCACGGGAAAAAATGCATATCAGTAGCAATATTCCCCTCTTTCAATGGCCAGCAACAAATATATTTTTTTGTTCCAAGAAAACATAAAATTCTGAAATAGCAAGACAAACCAGCTGCAGTGTCTCCATGTTGAAATTGACGTAGTTGTTCCCCAGAGCAAAATTTGTTCGTTTTGGCCACGATCCAGCTTTTGTAGATAAGGGCAGTCCTTTTTGAGAGCGCTTTTCAAAGGACATTGCACTTGATCGCTGTTTTGCTATTTGAAGAAGCCAACCCTGTAATTTCACGTGGCCGAAAAGTTTCTTCTGATAGCATTGTAGATTCAACACCAGACAAATTTAACCGGGCGAGAAAGACGGACGCAACACTGTGCAAGCAAGAGGCATAGATTCTCATGAGCCTCCGCACTTGCGGTGCGGAGGCTCATGATGATCTATGCCTCTTGGGTCTGGGTCTGGGTCTTGTTCACTGTGTTATGGCGGTAGGAAGTTCCAAGAGACATTGTACTTTAGCAATGTTTTGACAGTTGAAGAGATTAAGCCAATTGAAGAACTTTGTGCAGTTTTTTTTTTTTTTTTTCTGCCGGTGGACAGGTGGTGCTGGAAAGGAATCGACGGAGGTCTTTCACACCTCGTGCGTTCCAACGCTCACCCTAATAAGAAACGCCTTCACTGCCATAGGGCGGGCAGGCTGTGTTTTTGAAATCATTGTTAATTCGTATACAGTTCCGAAGACGTTTGTGGGTCTATTGCCCAGGACATGCTGGAGTCCAGGGCAATGATTGAGCGGACACCCTCAGAGGTCACACAGGGGCTCTGGATGGGCAGATCAGACATGGGGATAAACCTGAGACAATGTCTCCGGGAACAGAGCCACGGGGACCACACAGTCGATCGCCTCCGGACCAGAAGCGTGGAGAGAGTCAGCGGGCGTTGGGCGGACTTGAAAGGACATGAGAGAGATCCATAGTAAACCAGACCAGTACTGGTACGATCTCAAAAGGAACTCTGGGAAGGCTTCTGGGTGGGGTGGAGCGCGAAGCCCCGCCTGTCCAAGTGCACAGACCCCATTTCGACCGAACTGAATTGAAGTATCAAACGCAAAAGAATCGGAAAACATACGTAAAAAATCTGATGTGCGTGCTCACAGATATGCTATTTCGGACATTATGGCCTATGAGCCGTGAGTTTCAAAATCACAGACCAGTATCTCATTGTGTCCGAGGTACGAAATACCCACAATTTGAAGCTATCATCTGAGGACCGCATTACAATTCAGGAGACAGATCGACCATGATAGTTCAAGCGTGGTGGCAAGGCGCCAAGCTATTCTGCCACCACGCTTGAACTATCATGGTCGAGCCATAACTTGCTGTCATGTGTAGCGGGCACAGAATGAGTTATCTATATTTATGTTTGCCGACTCCTTTGCGTTTGATATCTTCTCACAGGGAGGATTGGAGAATTTCATAGATAAGACACGTAATTCAAACGTAACTTGGAAATCAGTGATATTCTTCAGTGCGAATTCCCCCCCCCCCACCCCCCCCCTCCCCCCACCCCCCGAGAACATCAAAGACGTCACGTTGTTTTGCACCCCTCGTCATCAATCTTAGAGAACGACTGCGTAACGTTCTCAATATCTTTGGCGTCCATCACGCATTTCCTATTTATTAGCTCAACTGGTTTCTTGTCAACGAGAATTACGCCGAAAATACTTTGAAATTATCACACGCACTCTTACAACAACAAAATATCGTCAAGTCGAGAGATTGATTATGATAGTTCAAGGTTAGAGCCAGATTAGCTTTGCGCCATCAGGCGTCCGGCTAATCTGGCACCACTCTTGAATCATCATGGTCGAGCCATCTCCTGCAAATGATTCGTCAGCTGACACTCCAAAATTTGCGAGACGCAGCCGTTATGTTAAATCTGTTAACACAATCCTCCCCAGGACCGAAATCCCAAAATTTTGAATTGCCCTTTGGGGCACTGTATTACAAATCTAGAGACAGATCGAGCATGATAGTTCAAGGGTGGTGCCAGAATAGCTTGGCGCCTATAGGCGCCAAGCTATTTTGGCACCACCCTTGAACTATCATGCTTGATCCATGTCTTGTTGTGGGTGTGTCGGGGCTGAATGAGTTAAAATCTTCGCTGTCAGTGGAAGCAGATTGTGTTTTTGGGAATCATCGTCAAAAATCAATGTCAAAAGATTCCTAAGCGTCAAAGGAACCTTGGATGTAAACCGGCTTTAGCAAGAGGTATAGATCCTCATGAGCCCCTTCGACAGCGGGGGCTCATGAGGGTCTATGCCTCTTGATTACGCTTATTTCTATCCGTGCGCCTGCAGATGTTCTGTAGGATCTAGACCTCTTGCATTTGGGTGCTGTTCAATTTTCCCCTGCAATGAAGGGGTTCAGTTCTTTCCGCATTCTTGTCAATGACCATTGCGCTGAAACAGAGTGCTGTGATCTCCGGCACGTAAACTCTGACGTCAAAATCCTTCAGATTCAATTTGAGGGGATGTTTAAAAAATCTTTTGAAAACTATTACCCCTGTTTACGATCAGTGATCTCGCGATGAGCGCTGAGAAGTTAATGAAGAAACTGCCAGGTGGGCGAATCATTTTGTATGAGATTCCTTGTCTCGGCAGAAAATAAATTATGATCTTGCCATGAGGTCACGAAGTGTGCTGTGTAAGCAAGCAACCCGACAAGAACTGGAAACTACCACGAAAAACTGTTTTATTGTTAAACTGTAAACTGTTGTGTGAGTGTGTGTGAATGCGAGTTGCACCTGAGGTGGCGAGACGAATTTCTCTTTTCGAGATAATAAAGTACTCTTATTCTTATTCTTATTGTTTTTGTAAAGTACCGTTAGGAATAAATCTGAAGACATATGTCAGCACCATTTGTGTTTGTTATGCCTTGTTGACACACCAAACGAACTTTAACAGCAGTTTGAACACGCAGCAAAAGCACACGCGTAATCGCCCTTATGTATTCTGCGCAGCCGTTAGCGTGTCAGTCAATTTTAGCTGTTTCTCGTCGAATAACTTTGTATTTATAGAACGAAGTGGAGTCATTGTCAGGTCACTTGACATGAAGACAACCTGAGCTGAACTGGATTGTCCTGTGTCTAAATGAACGATAACTAGACCAGTGTGTGTAGCGTTTCGTAACCATCTGTTACCGAAGCGTATCTTTGAACAGTTACGGCGGTAGTGGGCCTTCAGCGTCAGGAAGATCATTTAAACCTATCAGAAACAATCGCACCCATAGTCACCAAGCTATTCTGGCACTAAGCTTGAACTATCACAGACTGTCCATAGTTCCCTTTTAGTGCATTATGTTTGTACAGCCGTTTAACAACTTCACTGCCAAGAAAAACAAAAATATAAAAAAAGCAAGAGGCATAGATTCTCATGAGCCCCCGCACTTGCGGGGGCTCATGAGGATCTATGCCTCTTGCTGAAACCACTTTGTATCCACGTTCCTTTGACGGCTGCGTGGGGGTCTTTGGTATTGAACTGACGATGATTTAGAAACAACTCTGCGTTCACTGGCAGTGAAGGGGTTAACCCCCTTGCGCCTGCAGCCACAGCTACCGTAAACAGCACGTGAAGGGGTTTGGAAAACTGCGCCCTAATAGATCGCCCACGAGGCTAGGCTCTTCAGACTGTCAGCATTGCTGGGTTGCGCGGTTTCTCTCAGTGGGCTAACTGACACGCTGTTTGTACACTCGGGACCTATATAGGCCACTAAATTAATTGGATGTTGTTCTGAAAGGCAGTTCCTCCTAACCCTTTAATTGCCGGTGGACGCAGAATTTTTTTTCTGGAATCTTCGTTAAAGCCAAAGAGCCCCAGCCGTCCAAAGAACACTGATTCAAAGTGATGTCAGCAAGAGGCATAGATCCTCATGAGCCCCCGCAATTGCGGGGGCTCATGAGGATCTATGCCTCTTGCGGTTGAATGGGTTTTCACTTTTCTCGGCAGTCAAGGGTTAAGTAACCTAAGTACGGCAATTTAGCTACGAATCTACCTCCAATCTTCTTCCGGTTGACATGGCTACAAAAGACATTTTTTTTCTGAACGAATGATGAGGATACATACGTCAATACTTTAACAGCTCTGACGCAAACGATCGCAGTCATCGTAAACTAGAAATGTCATCACTTATTTACACTGTGACCAGTTAAAATGTTATCAGCGGGGGGGCGGGGGGGGGGGGGAAACATTTGTGGCAGAGACCGCATTTTTTAAAAGGTGTTTTTACCTGATGGCAATGTACAATTTGATGGAGATGGATCAACCAAAGATAATTCAAGGGTAGTGCCGGATTAGCTTGGCGCCAAGCTAATCTGGCACTACCCTTGATTTGTCATGGTCGATCCATCCCCTGCTGTAGTGCGTCGGAGTAAATGGTTAACTTGACGCATTTTATTCTCAGGATCTGTTTGGAAACATTTTCTTGCGTATCTGTGCAACAAATTGCTTCTCAGATCTCATCCCTTCATAAATCCCCCCTCCCCCCCCCCCCCCTTCCCTGCCTCCCCAAAAAACAACAACCCCAAAACCAACTAACTAACTAACTAACTAACTAACTCAGTAACTCACTACTATATAAATAAATAAATAAATAAATAAATAACAATTAAAATTTTAAAGACATGTCTAGCTGGCTAGCTGACATGCTAGTGTAACATTCATCTCAGTATTGCTAAATTTGCTAGTAACCGTAGTCTATTCATAATGTGTACGCTCGATATAAATTCCAGAGTGCAAACGAAGGCTAATTATACCCCTGGTAATTGGAACACACACTCAGTACTGCCCCGCATGCACTGGATGCAGTTATGACCTCATATCCCACACCTGGCCATGGTATACGAGATAGGCACAGACTCCGCGGCAGGTGCTGCGCTCTTTTAAAGCTCTTCTGCGTGATTTAGCTCTATAGCTAACGTGTGAGATGAGAGTGCCTGTAAGTGTAGAAAGACTAGAAAACACTTAGGAAACTGTTAGCCATTAAAAAATGGGAGCCTACTTGCACAAATCGAAAACCTTGACTACGTCTCCAGGTCTCCTGTAGTTAAGGACACTGCCAAATGTATTATTATTATTATTATTGCTTACAAGGCTTACTACCGCCTTAACTGTTCAAAGAAATACCAGATGGTTACGCAACGCTACACACAGTATAAGTTAAAGTTCATTTAGACACAGAAGAATCCAGTTCAGCACACGTCCTCTTAATATTCGCAATTTGACAATGACTACGCTCCGTTGCAACCCTATCTGTACGAGCAGCTTCTAAAAATAGATTGCCGCGCTAACGACTGCGAAGAATAAACAAGTGTGATTTCGCATGTGAGTGTGCTGCGTGTTCCGACTGCCGTAGGAGTTCATTAGGTGGGTCGACAAGGCATCAATAACAAACACAAATGGTGCTGAAATTTGTACGCGTAATGGTACATGTACCGTCACCTTTAACTCATTCGAGACGTGCTGCCTTCGGGATATGCGGCTTTAAGCGACACGTGTCGAATGAGTTAAAGTTTAAAGTCGATTTAGTCCGAGTCACAATATATGAATTCGACGGGGGATGGATAAAGCTGAATAACTCAAGAGCCGTGTCTGATTAAGCTTGTGCCTTGAGCTATACAGAAGAGCAAAAGAAATGCGACATCTTTGGAATCATCGGAAAGGCTGAATCGTTTCCGATGATTCTAAAGATGTCGCATTCCTTTTGCTCGTCAGTATAATATAGTCGACTCATCTTTAATCTGTGGGCTGGAAGTTCGCGGAGAGTTGAGAGAGTACGGCCTTATCAATTATACCGCCATGACCTCAAACGCGTGATCTTTTGAAGACGTTTTAGCCGTGAAACTCACAAACTGGGCCCATGCTATGCACAGATGACCTCTTTGAGCGAAGCGTGGCTTCCAGTGAAGTCAATGGTCGATATACGCATACCTCAGAGGCCATCTTGAATCAGACATTAACAATAACCAACTAAATATATAACAGCAACACCCCTTCACAAGAAACAGAGCCAAGCCACAATCGATCGCCTCCGGAGCAGAGGCGTTATGAAAAGCAGCGGGCGTTGGGCAGACTTGAAAAGACATGAGAGATCCTTAGTAAACCAGACCAATATCGAAAGGAATTCTGGGAAGACTTCTGATTGGCGGGGTGAAGCGCGTATGGTGCATTTTTCGAGTGCAGAGATCCCATTTTTAACTAACTGAACTCCATTGCGAGTGCGAACTAAACAACACACACTTTTATTATATGTCAAGACTTTAACTTGCTCAGTGTTGGTCAGAACTGTTTGTGAGCTATCGCGACCACTCCAACCTTCCACTTCCCCCCTCCTCACCCATTCCACCCTCTCTCCTCCCCCACCTCTCCCCCCCCCCCTCCCCGCCAACACCACCACCAAAATGAAGAAGGGAAAAAAAAAGATTTTGCAGATGGCGAACTACCAACTCTGATAACATTATAGTACTTGCAGATAAGGATATAGACCAATGGCTTTAGTTCAATGGAAGTACCAGAATAGCTTGGCACCTAGAGGCGCCAAGCTATTCTGGCACTACCCTTGAACTATTTTAGTCAAACTTATTTCACACACTGGTGTATATGATAAGGGTTTTAAAAAAAACTGTGTGCGTTTTCTCCGTGATGTGTATGGCTTGGCTAAATCGAGCTTTTTAATTTGTTAGGCTAGTCATGAACTACCAACTCTGATAATCAGCCGGCCAGAGGTATCTAGATCCTCACGAGCCTCTCTTAGCCGGACTGCAATACCATAGATGTATTGACTACATTCTTTCATGTTGTGAAAATACCCATCGGAAATCCGCAAACTTGTTGGCGCATGCATTGTGTACATACGCACATTTGATGTCTACATTTATAAGCCTGTACTCGTATTCTTCATTAGCCTTTGCAAGCCTGCGAGGCTTAATTCTTTTTTTTTTAACTCATTCTACCCCATCACCGAAATCCCCAAATTTTGCCGTTGTCCTCTGAAGACTGCATTGCAGTGCAGGACACAGATCGACCATGATAGTTCAAGGGTGATGCCAAGGCGCCAAGCGATTCTGGCATCACCCTTGAACTATCATGGTCGATCCTTATCTTGCAGTGGTGTGTCTGGGGTAGAATGAGTTAAATCCTCATTTACAAGAAAGTCAGCCGCCGTTCAGCCACACACTGTTAGGAAGTAGGAAATTAGGTGTTCTTTCAATATAAAGTCGGAGCGTAATATGAGAAATTGTGCGGTGTTTCTTGGATGGCAGACCTTCAATGAGACACAAAGTGCCGAGTGTCAGTGGGCCAACCACTCCGGCTCCATTTTTGAAAACCGCTGCAACAGCTGTAGTGTAGCCACTACTCTGTGCAAGAGGCATAGATTGTCATGAGCCCCTGCAATGAAGGGGCTCGTGAGAATCTATGCCTCTTGTTTTGTGTTCTCAGATATTGATATTGACTATGTGTTCCGAAGAAGAAGCCAATGAACGAAGTCAGTGGAGTAGACACTCCAGAAAGAACTTTTGAACCTACAAGAGGCACAGATTCTCATGAGCCTCTGCATCGCAGGTGCTCATGAGAATCTATGCCTCTTCAGTGCTTTTGGTTATCTACTGTGTGTGAAGTCAGCGCCTATGAAAGTCAGCGGTGAAACGCCCGTCGCTCCGGTTTTCGCTGCAGGAAAGATCTTTCCATTTGCAAGATCAATAGAGCCTCATAAGCCCCTCCAGCTGCGAGGGCCTCGTGAAAATCTATGCTTTTTGGTGGTACATGTCCATCATTGCTTTTCAGAATGATAAACTCTGTGCGGTTTTAATCTGTGAGTGTTTCTTTGACCTCTAAAAGCTGGCTGGAGGAGACGGTCTTTTTTTCTCAACGGAAACGGCCAGTTCCCGCAAACCAGTCTCGCGCAATTTCAAGATCATCGCGCAACGGGATCTCGTTTGCTCGGGATCAGTCATCGCAAAAAAAGTGTTATTTGTTGCTCGTTATCTGGTTGGTGGTGGTGATGGTCAGTGGTGTGGAGGGAGGCGGGAGGCGGGATGTGGAGGAGGGGGAGGGGTGAGTGAAGGCCGGAGGGCAGAAAAAAAAAATGTGCACTGCGCGATGGATATGTGTGCTGGTGGAGTCTGGTTTTGGAGCGTTTAGGCTAAAACTCACAGGCCAACACATAATAAATCCTTTCCTTCGGCCGTAGAACTGAACACGATTCAACTGCAAGAGTCATAGATCTTCATGATCCCCCGGCGCAGTTGCGGGGGCTCATGAAGATCTGTGACTCTTGCTGATACCATTGTGAATCCTTGTTCCTTGTGCGTGTACGGTTCTATGGCGTTGAATTCACAAATATTTCAAAAACACAATCTGCGTCCAGCGGCAGGGAAGGGGTTAAATATATAGCTAACGAATGACATTCAGTGGCGCTGGATATATCATAGTCTATGATTGTTGGCCTTTGCAGCTGTTAACATTAAGGCAAAAAGGAACAGACGAGTATATAAAATTATATAGAACATTCCATCACATTCCGCGCACACGTAGAAGAATGTCTCACTAGGGCGTCAGAAAAGAAATGCATGTACTGGAAAGATAGTTCAAAAGTGATACAGATAGACACCAAAGGAACTTTCAGATTTTGAATGACAAAGCGGAGTTTATGAGGGCGCTTTGCCAAAATTTCATCTGAAGCATCTAGAGCAGCAGGCAAGCGCAAACAACCCTGAAATGCGAGAAGATTGCACAATCGAAACAAAAGCACACACACCAAAAAACAGTCAAAATAAAAAGTCCGTAATTTGGAGCTGATGAAATGATCAACCCTTAGACTGCCAGAGGACGCAGATTATGTTACGAAATTTTGATAATTCCACGCCTAAGAGTCTTTGGCGTCCAAGAAACTTGGACACAGGGTAGTATCATCAAGAGGCATAGATCCTCATGAGCATCCGCACTTGTTCTATGAATCTTGCTGACCCAACTTTTTATCCAGGGTTTGGTATTCTATTTCTCTCGACAGTGAAAAGGGTAACAATAAATTTATTTTCATAAAACTATTATTATCATGGCACCCCTCTGTGTCTGTCAGATCCAGAGACGCATGTGCACCTGTGTCTCTCGCAGACAGAATGGACTTAGATTGGCGACACAGTAATTAATTCAAAAGTGATCTGGATCAACAAAGGTCATAGATAATTCTCCTTGCGACTGCTAGGCCAAACGTGAATATGTATGTCTTGCAAAACAACAGAGATTAAAATCGAGATTAACTTCACAAAAACTGATGAGACGACACGCTTCGGGGAACCTCCCAGAAGTTAAACCGGTTGCAATTTGTGTGTCTCCTCAGGGACCAGTGTGGAAAAGGTCCTTGGGCTGCCGTCGGCCGCAGTGGGCTCGCAGGTAAGTTAGAACAAAAATTGTGCGTGGAAACTGCTCGCTTTGAGCAGTTAAAAATACTGAAGTTGAATGTGCAGCAAAGTGTGGGTGGTCTCAATATTTGTGTGTGTTCTATCAGAGCAAGCAGCAGCGCTCAGCGCTGCTCAAAGCTGCGTTCCACAATTGTTCCTTTTTAGAGGTTTTCGCCCCCGTTGTCTTACACGAAATGCACGTGTGATGGTCTATAATTTTGGGCCTCACTGCCCATGGCCGTAAGGCCCACAATTATAGACCATCACAAATTGTTTCGCTGTTGACGGAGTGATACCTCGGGGACGAATCAGTTAACTTACGAGGTTGGGAGCTTTCTTGTATGGAACCTTCAGTCCTCAGGCATAGGCGTTCAAAG
Source organism: Semisulcospira habei (assembly GCA_036245525.1). Taxonomy (NCBI): domain Eukaryota; kingdom Metazoa; phylum Mollusca; class Gastropoda; family Semisulcospiridae; genus Semisulcospira; species Semisulcospira habei. The sequence continues at coordinate 13,116,221 of BTPG01000005.1, forward strand.
GGCACGCCTCGCTTTCCACTGCCCCCCCCCCCCCCAAATTAAAAACAAAATGGGTGAGAAGGGAGGAGGGAGGGGTTCGTTAGTAGTCGCGGCAAGCGTGCGTCTGTGTGTCACCTTAACACTTTTAGCGATAAATTTACGAGGAGGAGCAGTCGAGGTAATGGCGCGGAGGGAGGAGGGTTACAAACTCCCAAAATGGGACTTCCATAAGCGTGTTTCCGTATTTTTGGGGGTTGGAGTGAGTGAGTGAGTGAGTGAGTGAGTGAGTGAGTGTCTGTGTGTGTGTGTGTCTCTTTCGGAAATGCTAAGATTTATTAGTATTGAACGTATAGATCGTTAGTTATTAAAGTTTATTCAGGTTGGAACTAGCACAGTTTTTCGCTCTTTTCTTTGTCTGGCCGAATCGTTTCGGCTCCGTGAGAGAGCTGCTCTCTAAGCGGCCCGCGCTATGCCTATTTAAAGCCGAGCATCCGGCCGGCGTGTAGCAGACGACTATTTGCTTGTAGCAGACGACTATTTGCGTACCATTTAGTATCAGTGCGTGTAGTTAGTACCGTGCCGGCTTCACGTCGAGTATTTGATCGTTTCTGGAAACTGGACTGCGGGTCGAATGCCCTGTAAGTAGTGATTATTTTGTGTACATATTCATTGTGTGTCTTTGCTAGTGATGATTTTCTTGATGTTTGATTCTTCGTTGTTGTCAGACCTCGCATTTTAGGAAGCCAGTTTTGGATAATGTGTTTCCGCTTTTTTATAATATGTTGCGATCCACATTGTAACTTTGGGGTGGTTTCTCTTTTGTTCACATTTGTAACGTCAGTGCTCGAAGTTGGAGAATGTAGCTTTGGCTCGATCATTATTACTGTCTTGTGGGAACGATCGAGAGTTTGTGTAGGTTATCTAGTCTTTGAAGAGCCTTTCGTTAGAAATAGTACCATGACCGGTCGTGGCGTGGCGATAGCGTCACCGCCATGATCGAGTGCGTTTAGATTTGAATTTTAAGTCATTACAGTGTGATTGTGGGGATCACCGCAGTTTGTAGCGCCGGTATTACTTGCGTCAGAACTTGAATCCAATTCCGATTTAAGGAGAACATAGTTATTCGAGGTTGACAATATTGAGGTATCAGCGTCGCTTTGTTAAATTCATGTTAGTTACTTTTGTATCCATTCTTAGGTTGTGCTCCCTTGCCATTTTGACTCTATGCTCTGTCTTCTCTCTCCTTTGTCTATCGCCTCGCTAGTACTCCCTACCTGTGCTACTCATTGACGTCACTACTATCCGCCATGTTTGTTTATGCATTGCCATGCATTTGTTACTTGCCATTTACCCATGCGATTACGTAGTTACTCATTGATTTTGTTTATTCGTGTTGGTCATGCATCAGCGTGTGAACATGTTTTACCAAAGATGCAGGTGCGCGCCCCTATGATCCCCGATCATACGGGAACGCTTCTGCAACCATAATCACACCGTACTCAGCCGCGAACCCCTAGGATCCTCGATCCTACGGGAACGTGGCTGATAATACGGGTAATAGTTACTAGTTGTATTAATGATAATTCATCGGTTATGATTTGGTGGTATTTCAATTTTGCTAACGCAGTTGCGCGCCCCTAGGATTCTGAAACCTACGGGAACGTGGCAGCATATTTGTTGCATGCAGGTGCCCACCTCTAGGATCTCTATGCCTATTGGAGTGCATCTGTCATGCTACCGCTAGTGCAGTCATTAGTTATATATTTGTTGGTGGCCGTATTTACGGTAGCGTACCTCTATGATTTCTAATCATAGTGGTGTGTGTGTGTGTGTGTGTGTGTGTGTGTGTGTGTGTGTGTGTGTGTGTGTGTGTGTGTGTGTGTGAGGGGGATGAGTGTCTGGAACCCCTGCAACATCCCCCCCCACACACCTCCCCTACCCTCGCCCCAGATCCACTCCTAAACCTACACAAATCGATCACTTGAAAGGTCCCTGATTCGATGATTGAATGCAAAGTGTATACGATACATGTAATCCTGTATATAGTCTCCCGCCTAGCATAACCATAACACTCTGGCACGTTTACGAAATGTATGCATTACTCATTCGAGACGGGCTGCATTCGGATACGCGGCGTAAAGCCGCGTATCCGAATGCAGCACCTTCTGAATGCGTTAAACGCAAATACGTGTCAATGCTTTCAGCGTAATGTAAACCAAAACGCCTACATTTGAAACAGAATACCACCACAATGCAACGCGTGCCTTCGATGTCAATACGCGCGCAAATAATATGCTGACGAGCAAAAGAAATGCGACAACTTTGGAATCATCGGAAACACTTGAGTGTTTCCGATCATTCCAGAAATGTCGCATTTCTTTTGCTCGTGAGTATAGAATCAAAATGCTCTTTCCTGAATAAATAAAGTGTATGATAACAAAAACGATTACACGAAGATTACCGCCCTAGACAGGGAAAAAGACAGTAAGTCTAGTTTTTGGTGAAAAGCTAGATTTTCATTGTAATGTAAGAGAAATTTCGCTTTTCACATACATCGATTTGCTGTCTTTTGGCCTTTCTATAGGGCAGTAGCAGATTTCTTTCACTATCAGCAGAACTAGTTTCGTATTATAGACCACGTGTGATAGGTCGATGGCAGTGCCTGGTGATTAACCCCTTACTGCCGGGACAAGGCGAAGGCAGGCTACCCAGCTGCAAGAGACATAAATCCTCATGAGCCCCCGCAGTCGCGGGGGCTCATGAGGATTTATGTCTCTTGTTAATCCTGTGTTCTTTTCGCCTGTTTTGGTCATATTATTTACAAACAGCGTTTTTCACTCGAATGTCAGTCCGTGTTCATTCGTTTCAGGTGCGCAGTTCGTTATCACTTGCAGCGAAGGGGTTAACTTGCCGTCTAGATAGGCTGCACACACACACACACACACACACACACACACACACACACACACACACACACACACACACACACACACACACACGGGCATGTAACACATGCACGTCTTTTAAGTTTTAAGCATCAGCCGTCAAGAGATGGCGCCAAGCTAATCACGATTCAAGACTCAAGAAACTGTATTGTCTTTCACCGATACATTTGTCTTTGGTTGGCATCAATATACGAAAGCAGTAATAAAGGACAATAGTGATAATTATGTTTAAAGCAGGCACTGCCATTGAGCTCATACAGGAACATCAGCCTCAGCGTTACTTGCTCCAGTATACCGCCATATTGGATTCAGCGCGCACAGGTCCCCTGCTGGCTGACTCCCACGGGGGACTGTGATGCCCGGTGAGCAAAAGGTGTTCGTGCCGACGTCAGCCTTAGATGGCCCGCGCACGGCCGTGCGCGGGCCAGCTAAGGCTGACATCAGCACGAACACCTTCTGCTTAACAAGCTAAATGTTTTTTTTCACAAGTCTACATAAACTTCGCCACTGCAATAACGTGATCGCGAAATAGCGCGGTTTGACTTGATGACTCCAGGGTACCGCGATATACTGAGGCTGGCCTGTGCCATCTTTCGACTTTCGTAATGCTAAGCGCCAGATAAAATAACAATAATAATAATAAGTTGTAATACAGTCAGACTGTGCAACCGAGATGGACGCATTGCAAAACTGACTCGCGTTCATTCCCGCCACTGATCGTTCCCTACGGACTCGTTCCGCCCACTGCACGTGAAAAAAGCGCGTGCATGCAAATGACATTAAGCGCGCGCAGGTGTCGGGGCGATCATGAGAATCGATCCATCTCCACACGTGTGCCTTTTCATGTTCGTCTGCACTCTCGGTGATTTCTTCACCGGAACGATGAACATTTCGCATTCAGTGCCAACAGAAAGAGTAGGTGTCGACTGTGTTAGCTTGAAAGTGGTGTCAGTTTTTCTCGATCAGCTGTCGACTGTAAAAGTTTAAAAGTGATGCCAGTTTGGTTTGATCGACTATCGACTTTATAATTATATAGGTAGTGGCATGTTTTCCTTGATAAGCTATCGACTGCACAAGCTGAAAAGTAGTGTCACTTTTGTTTGATGAACTATCGACCGTAAAAGCCGTGATTGAGTATCAACCACAAAAGCCTAAACGTTGCGCCCCTTTCGCTTAACTCATTCTGCCCCAAGGCTAAAATCCCTCCAATTTTGGAGTTGTCCTCTGAGGGCAGTGTTACAATTCAGAAGACAGATCGACCATGATAGTTCAAGGGTGGTGCCAGAATAGCTTGGCGCCTATGGGCGCCAAGCTATTCAGGCACCACCCTTGAACTATCATGGTCGATCCATATCTCGCTGTGGTGTGCCGGGCCAAAATGAGTTAATTAACCATCGAAAGCGAACTCTGCAACGTTTACGCGTCAAAAGTATTGAGGTGGTAATAAGACGATTCTAAGTTTTACATAACTGTACTGGCCTACGCGGGAATTGCGGAGGTGACACACGTAGCATTCAAACGTGTTCTACAGATCTGTACCGTCTGTGAATGCAAAATAATAGTAAGTTACTTTTTTTAAAAAAGCGAGATTTTCATTGTAATACAATCAAAGTCTCGCTTTTCACAAGAAAATACTTTCTGGCTTTTGTCTTCACAGCGCAGAAAAAGTTAAGAGGTGGGCACAGTCTGAATAATTCAACAGCATGACGCTGAAATTTTGTCCAATTCACTCTTTGGCAAGTTGAGCTCTGAGGTCAAAATCAGAACTGTGTGGGCGAATTCGCTTTAACTCATTCGAGCCGTGCCGCATCCGGATACGCGTCAGAATGCCGCGTATCCGATGCGACACGTCTCGAATGTGTTAAGAATACATTACAATGATAATATTGAAATGATTTTTTTTTTACTTGATTATATCGACGATGAAAAAAGTAAAATGGTGTCTGAATAGTTTTAAGCGCCAAGCCATTCTGGCACCACCTTTGCACATGAAAATCATGGTCGATCCATTTTGCCGTAGTGTGGTAGGATTGAATGGCTTAACACAATTTCTGCCTTAAGAAAGCAGAGGACAAAAATTTCATTTGTTTGGGAACAGAAAAATTTTCATTGTAATTACAGTAAACTTCGCCAGGGGATGCAACTGTTCTATTTATTATATGCGAAGTTTGTTATAAGCGACGTAATTTACATAGAAAGAGTGCTGTCAGGATATCTGAAAAAGTGTCGTTATATCCGACTTTTGTTATATCAGACCTTGTTACAGGCAAAACGGACTTAAATGAAAATCTCGCTAAACAAAATTCTTATTCCGTTCAGTGGCAGCTGACGCGGCAGGTCGTGTCTCTGCAATCTTGGTTGATTTAACACTAGCTGTCCCAGGGACATAGATTCAAAGTGGTGTCAGCAACAGGTATAGATCCTCATGAGCCCCCGCAACGGCGGGGGCTCATGAGGGTCTATACTTGTTGCAGTTGGGTTGTGTTCAAATTTTCCCGACACTAAACCGGTCAAATGTCTTAATTCTGTCTCCGCAGGGCAGACCTCCCTCATCTCGACACAAGCAAACCATTTTATCGCTTGATAAGATTATCACTGATAGTGTCAGCTTCCGCATTTCTCTGAAACGATTCGTCACCTCTCCAGATTGGTGTCCCAGGGGCCCCTTTCGGTTGGTTCGTCAAAAATGCGTATGTTTCGCTTCAAACTTTAAGTGCATTTTGTCGTAAATTGATCGACAGCTACGGATCAAGGGTTGTGCTTGAATAACCCGTTCCCTGCCGGGAAAAAGTACTAGACCAAAATCCAACTGCAAGAGGCATAGATCCTCATGAGCCCCCAGCTCATGAGGATCTATTCCTCTTGCTGACTTTGTATTCGTGTTCAATTTACCACCGCGGTTCTTTAGCGTCCAATTAATACAGATTTGAGAAACATGATATGCGGCCACTGGCAGTAGAAGGCGTAACATTGTACTATTCTAAGCACAGAGCAAATTAGACACTATCTTTACGCTGATAATGCGGTCGATCCATCTCCCGCGAACTCAAAGCATTGTTACGCTTGTGTTTCACCACTTTGTGCACGCAGCCACCGATATTGTTGTGAACCCCCTGGCCACCAGTGGACGCAGAACGCGTTTCTGAAATCTTTGTTAGTTCAACGCCAAAGAGCCCCAGACGTCCAAGGAACATAGATTCAAAGTGGTGTCAGCAAGAGGCATAGATCCTCATGAGCCCCTGCGACTGCGGGTGCTCATGAGGATCTATGTCTCTTGCAGTTGTATTGTCAACAGTTTTACACGGCACCGAAGAGGTTAACATTACGGTGTAAGGGGTTAACAGGTTTGTTTCCTTTTTTTGAGAGTGAACGGGTCTGAGATTTGTTTCGCCAGAACTATTTTCCGAGGCGCCAGTGCTAATTGTGTCAGCGGTAATGGGGTTTTGTTGCCAGAGGATTTGGAAATGCGTTCATGCTTTTCCCTCAATCAGGTCTCAGAGTCTGGATTCAATATATGTAAGTCTAACCCTGACCACCCCCTAGGCCCTCCTCAATCCGGGAGATCCAGTGAGTCGTTTAATCTGAGTTGCAGGCGTTTTGAATGTACAGTCAATTTCGCTTATAACGAGGGCGGATATGATAACAGTCGGATATAACAACGCTTTTTCAGAGGTCCCCAAACCACTTGTTCAGTGTGAAATACTCCGCTTATAACAAAGTTTGGCTATATATCAACCAAAACGTTGGGGGTCCCGCGGCTTTTTGCAGTCTCCGAAATTTACTGAATATCTGTCCCTGATGACAAAAGACAATAAATCCATTTTTGTGAAAAGCGAGATTTTCATTGGAATACAAAGAAAATCCTGCTTTTCACAAAAAATAGACTTACTATCTTCTGCCCTTCAGAGGGTAGATAAATATACATAGGTGCACCCTTTACAAGAATTAGTCTCATGGGCTCAGTCTATATGGATAACTCTTCTTTGGACACGATCTGGGTTGTTTTGCTTGTTTGTTTGTTTGTTGTTGTTTTTTCCCCGAAGAATGAAGACGTCCCGCTGTTATACCCAGTAAGCAAACGTTCATCGGGCCGACGTCGGGCAAGGTCGGCCCGCGCACATCCGTGCGCGGGCCGACCGCGGCCGACGTCGGCCCGACTGATGAACTGTTGTGTACTCAATGGGTACGTTTAAACTGGGCACTGACGAGAGAACGGAGTCTGTACCGTAAGAGGGCTTTCAGCACCGTACTGCGTGAGACTGATAGCCGTGATAGCTCAAGACCCTCAAAGCTGTCATGGTTAATCCATCTCCTGCGCCTTGAACAGCATTTTGTTTCATATTTATATTCAAATACGAAGTGTTTGGCTAAACTAATTTTTTTTTTAGTTTTTCGGAACAAAATTGGCTGCATTGCGAAACACTGATGAAAAACACTCCTACTCTCCTATTGCAGACTCGGTCGGTCTGCGAAACTTAAAAAGCACGGGATTTGATGCATCATGTCTCCCACTAAACGATTGGCCAGACTGCTGCGAGGTTTCCCAGTGCTGTTTTAAACGTCACAGATCGCGCGCAAGTCACTAGGCCATAAATGGTGCATAAAAAAGAGCGCCACATGCAGTTAATATGTTTTTTCTGCTTTCTCAAAGAAAAAAACTATCTTCATAGTAAACTCATTTGCTCGGAATAAATCTATTAATGAGTAATGTTTGAGAAAATAGCTTAACTTTTACTTCCGGGTCATTATTTTAGGTCAGTTTCCCCGAGAATTGTTTTTCGTTTTCTAAGCGTTCATATGGGCACATACGGGAACGCAGGTAATAGGCTAAAGAAAACATTGCCGAGTGAGAGAGAGAGAGAGAGAGAGAGAGAGAGAGAGAGAGAGAGAGAGGAGAGAGAGAGAGAGAGAGAGAGAGAGAGAGAGAGAGATGAGAGAGGAGATGAGAGGAGAGAGAGAGAGAGAGAGAGAGAGAGCGTCCACTCAGCTCAACTCTCATTACCACAAACAGAAGATTCACGTCCGTTGATGTTGGGTTCAGCGGCCGTAATCAGGAAAGTCTTCCACCAAACAGACTTTATTTCTTCCTCCTTAATGCTCGTCTCTCGAGAGAGAAAACAGCCGTATCCACACGTAAACAAAAAGTGTGCTGCAGGTGCGATTCTATTATGTGTCTGAATTTTATTTGTGTCCAACATCAGCCCGCATTTAGCCGTAAGGTTAAAATTCACATCACCTCACATCTTAACCGCTTCACTGGCAGTGGACGCAGACTGCGTTTCTGCAATCTTCGTTAACCCTTTGGCTGTCGGTGGCGGTTTTTGTCGTGATGATTCCTGCAGGAATCATTGCTACAAAAAAAAAAACTATCGACAGCCATCAGTTCATCGCTAAAGAGCCCCATCCGTTCAAGGAACATGGATACAAAGTAGTTTCAGCAAGAGGCATAGATCCTCATGAGCCCCCGCGACTGCGGGGGCTCATGAGGATCTATGTCTCTTGCAACTGGATCGTGTCCTCGGCAGTCATGATCTGAGGTTCAGCTGTTTTAATGGCTGGCTTGACCCAGACAGATCGAACCATCTCGAAATTATTGTCAAGCAGTCACAGAATTGCAGCGAACATAGATCCTCAAGAACACCAGCAGGTTGTGGAAGATAATGAGAACCTATACACCTCTTGATGCTCTACTTTACGCCTATGTTTTGCAGGCGGAGGGACCATGGCGTGTCTGCGATTCCTGAGTCGATAAATAATCAATGGTTCAAATTTATGCCTGCCAAACACCTTGTTCAAAAACGGAAGACAGTTTGATTCTAGAGCTAGTTCAAAGACAGGACAAAAGTTGCTCTAGGTGCCAAATAAATCAGGCACTTTGTACTACGGTCGATCGGTCTCCTATTCAGATATATCATGTAAATCCTTTGGCTGTCAGTAACGTTGTTTTGTCGCGATGATTCCTGCAGGAATCATCGGGACAAAAGCGCTACCGACAAGCCCTTTTAGTGGAACTCTCCTACGTACAAAAGAGTATAAAAGTCTACCATTTTACGACATTCATACTTCGAAAGTTAAGTTGGCCCTTTTACTGCAACTCACTCACGTACAAAAAATAAGAGGAACATAAAAGACTTTCCTTTTAAGACATTCAAACTTCTTAAGTTAAGTAAGTCATGTTCAGGCAAACTCTCCAAACGACATAAGGGAAGAAAAGCATATTGACTTTCATTTTCTTGGACACTCAAACTTCATAAATAAGTTAGCCTTTCTGTGCAGCATTATTGCAAGACTGATCCGTACTAAGAACATTTCTAAAGGAAATATTGCAAACTATTAAAACTCTTGATTGCCTGGAACAGGTCACTTTAAGTCTCAAGAGACGGTTCTAAAGGAGAGGTGGGTTGTTTTTTTCTTTAGTAAACCACAATTACGTATAAGTGCCAAAATAATCAGACACATTTTATCAGGGTCGATCCATCTCCTGTTTCATTCATCACTTTCGGGTGGTACAAGTCTGGAATCGGCAGATTATATTATCTGACTGACTCAGCGGTCATTACTGACGAATTTATCAGTCTGGACAGAATTGAAACTGATAAGTTAAACCCATAATAACACCTCTGTTTGAGGAACAGCTGGAGGCGATCGTGCTCAGCAAGAGGCATAGATTTACAAGGGCCCCTGCATTGCAGGGGCTCATGTGAATCTATGCCTCTTGGAAATTATTCCGATGGTTTGCGGTTAAAAGATTCTCCGCGGGCTTTACTGTTAATAGTCAGTGAGCTAGCTGCGGCGGGACCAGATTTTACAGTTTGATCGCAGAGGGAATGCCTATTAACTCGGCCCACTAAAAAGAAAAAGAACGCTAATGTTGACAGCAAGAGGTAAAAATCATCATGGGCCCCAGCAACCTGCGGGGGCTCATGAGGATCTATGTCTCTTGCACATGAAACTTTTCCAAACGGGAATGGTAAGGAAAATACTGTAACCTTGGAAGGCACTAGTAAGAAGCACTGATGAACCAGCTTATTCCTGCGCCAGCCACTAAGCAAGGTGCTCCGCTATAGCGGAGCACCTTGCTTAGTAGGTGGCGCAGGACTACGTTCACTCATTCAACTGTAAACTGATGCCTGGTGAGAGGCAATTGAAGATACGAACAGCCGCGTCATTTGTCAGCAGAGATTCAGTCGTAATAAAAAGTCCTACGTAACAGTTGACCTACTGTCGATGGTCATCAAGTCGGTTTATGTGCGTCAGTCTCAGTTCGAGTATCTTTCAGAGTGGCACCACCCATGTACTAAAATCATGATTTGTGGTTGGTGCTTTCATCGGTTCTCGTGATTCTTGATTGCATTTTTTCCAGACTCGCCAACCTGTGAAAGAAGGGGTCGTGAACGTGAAAGCCAAAATAAAGCTTTCGTGATTCGCTAACCCTTTTACTGCTCAGAAAAACTGAACGACACCTAACTGCAAGAGGTATAGATCCTCGTGAGCCCCGTAGTTGTCTCTTGCTGAGACCAACCTGTATCCATGTTCCTAGGATGGTTGTGTTGGGTTTTTTTTTAGTCGTTCAATGAACAAAGGTTTCAGAAACAAAATATGCGTCCAGGGCAGGGAATGAGTTAAAACGTCTTGATTAATTTGTGAAACGTGATCGAAAGTCTAGTAACAGAAAGCAAATTCTAGTCAGAGGCCTCGACGTCAGTCCCCCACCCCCTCAAGCCTACCCCCCCCCCCACCCCACACCCCAAAACCCCCACCCCAAACTACGAAGTCTCTTAGGAGTCCTAAGTTAGGACCTGTAGTTGATCTAGTTTGTCTCAGTTCCACAGCAGGGTCTGAAAAAGCGGACGATTAGTTGATCAGTTTGTTTTCAAACTCGACCATCAAAGCTCAGGATGCCGCCTCTCCAGGTGTTAGACTAATCAGGCACTACTTATTTCAATCATGATTTTGGAGGCGTCAGCTATAACGTCTATGCACCAGTTGCGGGAGATGGATAGATCATGATAATTCAAGGGTAGTGTCAGATGAGCTTGGCGCCTGATGGCGCCAAGCTAATCTGGCACTATCCTTGAATAATCATTTAGCCCCGACGCACTACGGCAGAAGATGGATCGACCATAATTATTCATGGGACAGACTAGTGCCAGATTAGCTTGACGCCATCAGGCGCCAAGCTAATCTGACACTACCCCTGAATTATCATGGTCGATCCTTCTCCTGCAACCGTCGTTCGCTGACACCTCCAGAATTGGGAAAATGCGGCCGTGAAGCTAAATGGGTTAATTATCTCCTGACACATCCAAGCCGTGTCTCAATGCAGCCAGCTTATGCATTGAAAGTTATCGAATGAATGAGTATAACCCTGTTTACATGAATAGATAATCCTTGCATCCGTAGAAGGTATAGATCGAGATGTTTATCATTTTTCTTCTTTTAATACTTTTCGTTTGCCAATTTGATTGTAACGTCATACTTTAAGCTTAACAGGAAGCCCCAAAATAAAAAGTGGAAAATTATCGAATGAATAGGTAAAACAATGTCCACAGGAATAGCAAATCCTTGTTTCAGAAGAAGGTGTGGATCGAGTGATTTTTCTTTCTTCCTCTAAATTCTTTACATTCGTCAGTTTGATTGCACCGTCGTATTTTAAGCTGAAGAGGAAGCCCCAAAATAATTAGGCGGATGAATGAATATTGATTAAATGAGTGTAACGCTGTCTGCATGAATTGCAAATCCTTGCATCGCTAGAAGGTTTTGGTCGTGATGATGTTTTCAATACTTTTCTTTCGTCAGTTTGATTGCAGCGTCGTGTTCTAAGCTCGAGAGGAAACCCCAAAATAGGGTAGGGTAATTAAACAGGCGTGAATGTGTTCTCAAGAGATGCAGTGCTTTAAAGCATAGCGAGGGTGCGAACAACTTAAAACCAGATAAAAACCAACAGATGATTTTGACAACTGTTGAAAAGACAGAACTTCCGGTAATGCGCACAGCGTGGGATCACAGACGCGCGAAGGTGAAATGACTAAGAGAGGTCACACCTCACGCCTTCCCACAATCTGCTGCCATTCCCTCTTAGAGGGAATGGCAGCAGGGTTTTTGAAGGCGCGACTGAGGCATGACCGCTCTAATAAGTCTGGAAGGGGGGGGGGAGGGGGAGGGGGGTGGTATGCAAGTCCGAGGGAGGGGGGATGGGGGAGGGGGGGTTGAGGACGTGATGCTCTTTCATGACAAAAAAACCCACAAGAACCTAGATTGCTAGGAACATGGATTCACAGTGGCGTCAGCAAGAGGCACATATCCTCATGAGACCCCACAAATGCGGCGGCTCATGAGGATCTATACCTCTTGTCGCTGGGTGCTGTTCACATTTTTCTCGGCACGTGACGGGTTAAAGCGACGTACTTCAGGCAGTAAAGGGTTAATAGATAGCGATATATCCTTTATCAATGTTCTTAGTATGACTTGCAATAAAGCTCGACAAAAGGACTAACTTTTAAAAATGTTGAATGAAGGTAAAATGAAAGATTTCTCTGCTCTTCCTCTCCATTGAACGCAGGAGAGGTCTTGCCGTTACCCACAAAAGGCAGTGGAAAACCTCTGTTACGTCTGCCTACTCACATGGATTGTGAAAAGAGGGGTAGAAAAGTCTTAGCTGCGGCAAGGCAACATTGATAACCCGTTGTATCAGCGAACTTCAGCAATCGCAGCCTGCCATGGTGCGGAGCGCTTTAAGGGCGCAAGATATGTCTGCTTTAACCCCATTGAGGCTATTTTTTAAAAAAAGCAAGATGGGATGAACCATAACCCACAAAGTCCCATCTGTATGAGAGCTGTCTTCGCTGTCAATGGTCTCTGCCTTTTGTCTTTGACTTGATTCTGATGTTGAAATATCTCCTTTTGAAAAAGCATCGCAGATGTGCCAATGCGTCATAGTGAACTCTATAAGGGGCGCGCGCAGTGCATACGTCATTGGTTTGTCAAACGTGATTTGTCATGACGTATTTTGTTTTGTTTTTACGTAATTTTATATTTAACGTGATATGAGTTTTGCTTTCGCTTCATGACTTGGGAAAATGGTGACAAAACTAGACTTTCATTGTACAATTTCAGGCTTGCTATAATTTGTGTAAAATCATCTTGAATTTACGAAGCTACATGCTATACGAAGTACACCTGCATGCTCTTCTGAAAGCGCGTCGATGTGTGTGTATGCGTGTGCGTGTGCGTGCGTGCATTCGCGCGCTCCAAACATCCTCAAGAGGCATAGATGTTCATGCGCCCTCCAGGCACATGAGGATCTATGCCTCTTGGAGATGCATGCATATGTGAGAGAGAGAGAGAGAGAGAGAGAGAGAGAGAGAGAGAGAGAGAGAGAGAGAGAGAGAGAGAGAGAGAGAGAGAGAGAGCGAGAGTGAGAGAGAGAGAGAGAGAATTACGTCATATTTAGAGTATGTCTGCGTGGTGACGGAGTTGCTTCTGTTACGTCACCGCCACTGACTGACGTTCTCCATATTTCAGGTTTTTTGTACTGTTTTAATTTTTTTCTAAAAAGAGTTAATCATTTTACTGAAGAAGTTGAAAGGGTACAAAGCTGGCTAACGAACTCATCCAATGTCTTTCTCCAAACTAGCTATATCGGGTCACCTGAATGCGCTTCTGAAAGCGCGACAATGTGTGTGCGTGTTAGTGCGTGCATGCGCGCGCGCTCCAAACATCTCCAAGAGACATAGATCCTCATGTGCTGTCCGGGGGCATGAAGATCCATGCCTCTTGGAGATGCGCGCATGCCTGAGAGAGAGAGAGAGAGAGAGAGAGAGGCAGAGAGAGAGAGAGAGAGAGAGAGAGAGAGAGAGATTTACGTCATATTTAGACTATTATGGCAATGTCTGCGTGGTGACGGAGTTGCCTCTTTTACGTCACCGCCGCTGTCTGACTTTCTCTAGAAGTCAAGGTGTTTTACTGTTTTAATTCTTTTCTGAAAAGAATTAATTTTTATTAAAGAAGTTGAAAGGATACAAAGCTGGCTAACAAACTCATCTAATGTCTTTATCCAAACCAGCTATATCCATAATTTCAAGTAAATATGACAAAAATGACGGACTCTAATATGGGTCAACAGACTTCCTATAAACGGTTGTTTATGTCTTAAATGAGACATTCAATTGCAATATGCTTGGAGGCTATAACAGCCACTCCTTTAAGAAAGTATTTCGCCTAGTTTCATTCTTGTGTGTACAGAAATATCGGAGATTCTCTTGTTTACATACATACGCACACACACACATACATACATACATACATACATACATATGCACACACGGCGCTTCGCGCCAAATGTACGTTCAGCAGCGAGGTTATCGTAACTAGACATGACGTAATTTGTATCTTGTTACTTTAATTGTGAGTGGTTTAGGCCTCTCGCCTTTGACATCATGGACATGCTATTAAATTCGCCCCACCGCGATCCGTCCTAAACAGTCCCTTCTATAAATAGAATGGACTTAAAATGTGCTTATTGTCCTATGAAGGCTACATTACTGATCAGGAGATAAATGAACCAGTTTAGTTCAAGGGTTGTGCCAGAATAGCTCAGGCGCCAAGCTATAGCACAACCCTTGAACTATCATAGTCAATTTTATTTCAAGCAATTGGTGTATCAGGATGAAATGACGATGGGGTTTAAGGCAGGATAGCGGTCTGACCGCTCTACTAGAGTTTTTAGAGCATAAAACATGCTCGTAATACTACGTGGGAATGATAGTACGTTTTTGAGGCCACAAGGTATCATCACTCTTTGATGGGAAAATCCGTGAGAGACGGGCTCTGATGACCTCTGGTCAAACTGGTTGTCTCCATCGATTCGCTGTCGCTGGCAGCGAATCGAGGGAGACACTCAGTATGGCCACATGGTATGGCCGCTCTCGGAATGATGTAGGGAACGACAGTGGGGCTTTGAGGGCACACGTGGCATGGCCGCTCCCAGGCGGTCTACCGTTCCGCGCCTATGCCGCGTCAGTGTAATGCTTCGTTTCGAAAATTGGGGTATTTTCAGAAAGACCTAAAATTATCTTCTGGCAAGCCTTTTTAAACCTGCTGCCAATATTTACTGTAAAAAGGGCAGGTGAGAATATGACAGGAAGTAAGGAAAATGCGCATGCGTGGGCGAGTCTTGGTGATTGAATATCATCTTAGTTTGCCGGAGAAAAATGGATTACGTCAATAAAAATGAAGCACCGAACGCAGCTGTCAAAGTATTGAAGATGTCATTGGTACAGAACAACTGAACAACCACAGATATTTGTATAAACCAAACGGTATAATTATTTTGGACTATATAATTTTTCTTTAAAAGTGCCACAGCAAATGATATATGTTCAAAACGCGTAAATTATTTGCTGTTGAACTTGAAGCATTTTGCCTATGGCTGGCGGATCCCACCGCCGCGAGACAACTTCTTGTAGCAGACCCCTGTAACACTGATCACGACATAGATCAACTATTTTAGTTCAAGGGTGGTGCCAGAATAGCTTGGCGCCTTCAAGCTATTCTGGCACCACTCTTGAACTATATTCGTCGTGCTATGTCTGCTCTATACATTTTTGGTAGTACGTCAATGTTGAACGGATTACTATGTCTTGTAACGTTGTCTAGTCAGCTGGTAGGTAAGTAAGTCTTTCTCACTGGTCATTAATAGCTGCAACGTACAGCGTTAGTCTTTTTTTCGCTGTTTTTCATATATATATATATATATATATATATATATATATATATATATATATATATATATATATATATATATATATATATATATATATATATATAATAACGGTATTATTATTATTATTATTAGCAAATCAAGGTAAGTCTTTCTCACTGGTCATTAATAGCTGCAACGTACAGCGTTAGTCTGTTTTTCACCAACCTCACTAACTCTGAACTTTCAAGCCCCTCGCCATCGCCCTCCCCCTCATCCCGATCCCTGTTACATAATTATTTTATGTAGGTACCTCATTCTCTATGTCTTTCTTTCTTGGTGTTAACTCATTCGAGACGTGCCGCCTCCGGTACGCCTCAAACGAGTTAAGTCCTATTCGAATGAGTTAAGTCATATTCGCATCTGTGTTCATTCCTCTCAGCCAACGAGTACCACCATAGAAGCAATCTAAAATCAGGAGAAAAACTATACAGTCTCAACGTGAATTAGACCATTGGACTGAAATTGCGCGACACTAACCAGGTGCCACCCTAGTCGTATCCCTGGATTCGCTGCGCGGATCAGCAACCAATGAGCAGCGAATCGAGGGCGACAGCCAGTGTGCCCTTGTACGTGTACCGGAATCCACACATTTCTACAGTCAAACACGACCATCTCTCTAAGCTGACCACCCATGTCTCGTCCCATGGCCTTTGTTCTATTTTTCTGTGTAAGGGGACCACCTGTTTAAGGCGCCCTCGTTTTGTAGGCCCCTTGGGTGGTCGCCTTGCACAGGTTTCAACTCTATTTCCAAAACAGACTCATATCCACCAACCTTCACTGCGTGCAGGCCTGTGGTTTTGGAATGTTACTGCTTAAGGGAAGTGCTCACGGCAGTGCTATAGAAGTAATCACGAGTACCAGTAATCTTCTTTCCGGCCAGTATTATGGTCGCAATGTTGGTTCCGAAACAGTTGTGAATTCAACTCCAAAGAGCACCAGCGCAGCCCGCGTCCATGGAGCACGGATGCAAAGAGATGTCAGCAAGAGGCATAGATCCTCATGAGCCCCCGCAATTGCGGGGGCTCATGAGGATCTATGCCTCTTGCTCCTGTATCGTTTTCAGGTTTTGCCTCGTCAGTGTGTTATATATAGCTATATGCAGAATCGTCGGAGCATTTCATGCGAAAAATGCGGTCATACTCTGGTTTCTGTCAACGACGCGTTAGTCTGGAGTGATGGTGATTTCCCTAGTTATATGAGACACCTATTTTCAGATTTTAGGTTGCTGCCAATACGGGTCATGGAAGTTACAATATAATAAGGGCTAGAGGTACTATGAACCCGTTCACTGCTGAGAAATTTTGACCGCCACCCAACTGCAGTTGCGGGGGCTCATGAGGATCTATGCCTCTTGCTTATGCCCCTTTGTTGTCCACATTCCGTTGACGGCTGGGGAGTGGGAGGAGGAGGGGGGCGGTAAGTGTGGGGGGGGGGGGGGGGAGGGGGGGCGGGGGGGGGGGGAGCTTTGACCGTTGAATTTACAATGATTTCAAAAACACAATCTGCGACCACTGGCATTGAAAGGGTAAACAAAAAAACCGTTACTATTACAAACTGCGTCGTCTGCCAGTGAACGAGTTAATACGTCCATGGACACACACACACACACACACATACACAAACCCACGACAGGATATTAGCCCCTGTTGATAGCTACTGACGATACCGTTTGAAGGGGCAGAATTCTGCATTGTGAACGGCGTTAGATGGTATGCCTATTACAACAAAAATCTCGCTTTTATTTTAAAAATGGACTTTGTCTTTGCGTTATCGTTTTTGAGATGGCATTATTAGCCTGCGCGGCGTTGAATCTCAATAACTAAGTAGTCTTCACAGGGTAGGGTAGGATTAGGGGGTGAAGGGGGAGTGGGGGGGGAGGGGGGGCTGGGGAGTGGACCCTGACCAATGCGGTGTCGGAATTAAGTTACTTGGAGGCAGTATGCACATTCTCTGCTAAGAGCGGAAGATGACACCTCGAAAATGACCCTGGATCGGCAAATTTACCTTAACCCCTTCAGCCCGAGGCACGTATATCCCCAATTTTGGAGGCGTCATCTTCTAACGACTATGCACCTGTTGCAGGAGATGGCTCGACCATGATAATTCAAGGGCATTGCCAGAATAGCTTGGCGCCGACAGGCGCCAAGCTAATCTGGCAATGCCCTTGAATTATCATGGTCGACCCATCTCTTGCTGTAGTGCGTCAGGGCTGAATGGGTTAACCCTTTTGCTGCCAGTGGATCTCAAATTGCGCGTCAGAAACTACACTGACCGACTATCGCGTGAAAAACACAGATGAAAATAGGACAAAATTAGGCCTAAAGAACACAGGACTAACAAGAGATATAAACCCTCAGGAGCCCCCACCGACTGCGGGGGCTCATGAAGGTTTAAGTCTCTCGCATCTATGCAGCGTTCGCCTTGCCCCGGCAGTTAAGGGGTTAACAAGTACATCACGGTGATGCGCCACGCTAACTAGCTACGATCTTTCCACTAAATCATGCACAACCTTCTTCCACAGCCTATACGTATTGCTCAGCAGACGTCTACTACAACTACTAATTGAGTGAGCCATTTTCCCTCTAGGACTAAGAACTGCTATAGAGGGAGCTAGATATAGCGTGTGTAGTGAGTAGGAATTGCTCAGTTGGAACTGAATGCGGTTGTATTAACCGGAGTCAACCTAAACACAAACACTCTACATTTGTGGAACGACTGGATCCGATCTGGTTCACAAGAGACATGGATTCTCATGAGACCCTGCGAATGCAGGGGCTCATGAGGATCTATGTCTCTTGCAGATGGTAGGTTCTGAATGAGGGTATTCACTTAGCTTCTGGGCATCTGCGGCAACGCCCGAAAAAACCATATTCGTGACCGGACGAGACAGTTATGGGTAGCACAGTTGATTTGTAATTTGCTTTGGGGAATGGCCAGACTTCTGTCTTGGGGTACTTGTGAACGTTGTCTGGTGCATAGGCGGGCGGTGGGGGACACAGAAATGATTCAGAATTCACTGTACCTTTAGTAAGGCAGCAATATATCTAGGCTGTAGCAATATAAAAATACAGACTAACGTATAATGGTAAAATGCTACAGTCAATACCGTGGAAAGTGACCAACCCCGGGTCGTTCATAAAGTGGTCGACTTAGACAGGCACTCTCCTTACAAAGGGTCATCTAGACAATAGAAAAAAGTCCATGGGACCAAAATGGGTGGTCTGCTTGGACAAGCGGTCTCCTTGTACACGTGGTCGCCTTGACAGGTTTGACTGTAATACAAAATGGTAACAAATTTTTAGCAGCTTCTGTTGTCTGTTGCTTTCGATAAAAACTTGTCTGTTCTGATTCAAGACTCAAAATAACAAAACAGAACACAAATTTGTGTGCTACTCTGTGACGGACTAAGGTTCCGACTCACAAATCAGCAACCCGACGTGAGATGGCCTTAGTCGCCTGCTGGACGTTAACCCCCTCCCTGCCACTCCACGCACATTTTTGTTTCTGAAATATTTGTTCATTCAACGACTAAAACTCAAAACCGTCCAAGAAACATGGATACAAACTGGTCTCGGCAAGAGGCATAGATCCTCATGAGTCCCCGTGTGACGAAGCTCTATGCCCACGCATAAAGTTCACACAGGGATTCTGCATTGTGCTGTCTTGTCAGCGGTTTGTCTAGTGACAAATAGTCCGTGTGTTCATGAGTTACGTGCGATCGCGAGGTCAACGATCCGCACGGAGTTTTAGTGGTGGAGGTCAGTTTAACAGAGCTCAAGAGCAGTTAGTACGTGCTATTCTGTCAGTGAGGACGAACGTATGTCGCATACACTAGCCGTATTCCAAGACTCTGAAACCTAGATTTCAGGTACGTTTTTATATGTATTATTGACAGCTACTGAATTAAAGGTAGTAGGCGTTATTAAGATTTAGTTCGGTCATATAGCGTTGATTTGGTTCAGTTATCTCTGTTTAGAATTTGTTGAGATAACCGGGGATTTTTTTTTTTTAAATATAGTTATTTACCGAGATGGATAACTAAGGAATGTGATGTGTGTATGCCTAGGCTGGTTACGAAGGTAGTACGTGGGTGTGTTAAGTATAATCTTTTTCTATGTACGAACCAGTGTATGGCGCGTGCGTCATGTTATAGTCTGTTTCAATGTAGTGACTGAGTTATGGTGTGTTGCTAATCTAATCTGTTTTATGAAGCACGAGTGTGTGAATGAACGTGTAGATTTATCTGTATCAACCAGATTACGTAAAGTACCTCATAATCATCCAATATGTGTGTGTTAAGCAAGTGTTGTGAAATTTGAACTTTATTGTACTGAGTTCTTGTGCGGACCGAGGGGACGTGACGTCGAGACGTCAAGGTCAACAGAGGCTGCCGCTGGAGGAACGTGTCGTGAGGACATTCACCGCTCGGGGAGCGAGAGACTTGGTGCCTAGACATCAAAGTCAACAGACGCTGCGCTAGAGGAGCGAGTCGAGAGGACGTCCACAGTTCGGGGAACGTGGGACAGCTTCAGGAACGCGTGACGAAAAAACTACACGCCTAGACGTGGAGGAACGTGCGAACGATACAGAGCGATAACACCAGTTGAGCACGTTGGATACTGAGGACAGTTTACCTAACCTGGCTTTTACTGTATTGTGTGTGGATGCGAGGGTGATGTGCTAGTGTTGAGAATTGTGTATCTTGTGAAGAGTATTTTTGAGTTCACGTTTTGTTAATTAAGATTATATGGGCCACAGGAAAGAAGAAATTGTTTTGCGTTTATACTGCACGAATGCGTCCGACTGTGAGTTAGCGTTGTTTGTGTATGCGCCCGTTGCGTTTGTGAGTCCGAGCGTGCGATCGGTTGAAAGTCTGCGTACGTTACACCCCCACAGTCGCGGGGGCTCATGAGGATCTATGTCTCTTGCAGATGGATCAGTCGTCTTACCTTTTGCTCGGCAGTGAAGGCGCTCAGCCCTACTAACTAACTAGCTAACAGCATCAGGGCCGGCAAGCTGCAAATCACATTCCCATACAGTTTCCCGTATTCTCAAATGGTCAGAGCGTGCAAGCGATTGCCCATTTGAAAAGCAGAACGTATGAACAGTGGTGAGGCAATTACCGCTTGTTGTCCGGAAAACAAAGTAACTCGCTACCCCCCACGGGCAGGCACCCGAGACCCTGCCTCTAGATGCTGAAACCAAACATCTGCAAGAGGCATAAATCCCGCAGTTGCGGGGGCTCATGAGGAGCTATGTCTTGCTGACAGTTGCGGTGGTTCAGGAGGCCCTATGCTTCTTGCTGACACTACTTTGTGCTCATGTTCCCTGTTTGGGCGGCTGGAGCTCTATGGTGTTGAATGCACAAAGGTGTCATAAACTACAATCTGCGACTGTTGGGACAGTGAAGGGATCAGCAAAGATTTCAGAAACATATTTTGGGGAGGAAAAAAAATGCCAAGAGTGCAAAGAGAAGGGGTAGGAAAGCGAAGGGGGGTGTTCAAACGCAGTGAATGCGTCAGTCCCTTACAAAAGGGGGGGGGGGGGAGGGGGGGGGGGGGGTATCGACAGTCCCTTTTCTAGCTGCTTACCTCAAACCCTCTTTACTTATTACGTACTTATTTTTGGGGTGCTTTCATTAACTAGATATGTGACCACGGGCAATAATGCTCAGTTCCCTCCCCTGACAATGTTTGTACCTACTTTCTTGGTAGTGTTCCTAAATTATTAGCATTGGCAGTCATCGCTTTTGGTTGAATCAGAAACACAATGTGCGACCGTAGGCTGGGGAGAGGGTTAACCCTTTGGCTGTCGGTAGCGATTTTGGTCGAGGTTATTCCGGCAGGAATCACCTCGACCAAAATCGCTACCGACAGCCAAAGGGTTACGCCTGTACTACAGTTCTCTTCACAAGAACCTTATCCATTTTATCGAATTCAGGTGCTTTTTCAGGCCAGTCTAAACAGAAGCGGCTAGAAAGACGCATTGACATCGTAGGGCATCCAGACGTGCAGCAGACCGAAATAGCCCGTTTCCAGTAAAAATCCTAGCTCGATCATTCAGTTCACCCACACCGGCAGCACCTCCTAGCTTCAAGAGGTATATATTCTCATGAGTCCCTGCAATTCATAAGGACCTATTTACCTCTTGTGGCAAGGGCAAGGCCAAATTTGCATCATTAGACGAAAGAGTTTCGCGGAAGAATGTATGTAGGTGTACGAATTGTGGAGTGGTTTTTATCACACGCTGACTCGTTTCGACACTTGCGGCTTTCAGGTGGAACTCGGCAGAGAAACGAGGTTTACGACGTAAAAATCACCCATGCTTTGATTTCAGTTTGCTCATTAACCCGTTCAATGCCGAGGGAAATTAAACACCATCCAACATACCGCAAGAGGTGTGGATCCTCATGAGTTGCGTGGGCTCATGAGGATCTATGCCTCTTGCTGAGACCACTATGTATGGACCGAGTTTTCTTTTTTTTTTTCTTTTTTTTTTTTTTTTGACGGCTGGCGATGTTTGGCGGTGAATTGACAATGATTTCAAAAACGCAATCTGCGTCCACTAAGCACTGAAAAAACAATCTGCGTCCACTAAGCACTGAAAAAACAATCTGCGTCCACTAAGCACTGAAAAACAATCTGCGTCCACTAAGCACTGAAAAAACAATCTGCGTCCACTAAGCACTGAAAAAACAATCTGCGTCCACTAAGCATTGAAAAAACAATCTGCGTCCACTAAGCATTGAAAAAACAATCTGCGTCCACTAAGCATTGAAAAACAATCTGCGTCCACTAAGCATTGAAAAAACAATCTGCGTCCACTAAGCATTGAAAAAACAATCTGCGTCCACTAAGCATTGAAAAAACAATCTGCGTCCACTAAGCACTGAAAAAACAATCTGCGTCCACTAAGCATTGAAAAAACAATCTGCGTCCACTAAGCACTGAAAAAACAATCTGCGTCCACTAAGCATTGAAAAAACAATCTGCGTCCACTAAGCACTGAAAAAACAATCTGCGTCCACTAAGCATTGAAAAACAATCTGCGTCCACTAAGCACTGAAAAAACAATCTGCGTCCACTAAGCATTGAAAAAACAATTTGCGTCCACTAAGCATTGAAAAAACAATCTGCGTCCACTAAGCATTGAAAAAACAATCTGCGTCCACTAAGCATTGAAAAAACAATCTGCGTCCACTAAGCACTGAAAAAGCAATCTGCGTCCACTAAGCACTGAAAAAGCAATCTGCGTCCACTAAGCACTGAAAAAGCAATCTGCGTCCACTAAGCAGTGAAGGGGTTACCCGAGAACCCCATTCTGACGCCATAGCGAAGGGTGCATCGGCCATGATAGTTTTAAGGGTAACGCCAGGGCGCCTCGGTGTCTTGGAAGGAACAAAACTACTCTAGCACCACCGCTGAACTATCATGGTCAGGTGCCGAGCTAATCTGACATTACGCTGCCATATGGGTGCCATGTGGCCTTAGTCCTTTCACTGCCACTGGGCGCAGAGTGTGTTTGCGAAATCTTTGTTAACTCAAAGCCGAAAATCGCCAGCCGTCCAAGGAACATGGATAAAAAGTGGTTTCAGCAAGAGGCATAAATCCTCATGAGCCCCCGCAGTTGCGTTGGCTCATGAGGATCTATGTCTCTTGCAGCTGGATCGTGTTCACCCCGGGTACCTTTTTCTCGGCATCAGTGGGGGTAACACAAACTTTTGTAAATGTCAATATTAGGTTTTACAGTGTCGCTTTAATAATAATAATAATAATAAGAAGAAGAAGAAGAAGAATACATAGTTGTTATTATAGCGCCCTTCCCCACGGACAGCAAGCTCGGAACGCTTTACAGCACATAAAAATAATTTTAAAAGGAGAAAAATTAGAACGCACACACTCTTTAAATAAACACCTGCTTGCGCCATGTAGGCACATTCCTAACACAAAACGCGCACGCACACGCACACGCACACGCGCGCGCACACACACACACACACACACGCACGCACGCACGCACGCACGCACGCACGCACACACACACACACACACACACACACACACACACACACCCTGCACATGTAAGAAAACGGCCAACATTTCCAGGCAGCACATCCAGACTAAGCTAATCTTGATATGCCACCTGGAAAAGATGCGTCTTCAAATTTGTTTTGAGGGTCATCAGGGTAGGGGATAGACGGACATGCAGTGGAAGTGAGTTCCAAACGTGAGAACGGGCACCATCAGTTTTTAGGCTGACTCTGGGCTGAACAAGCAGTTTCTGTGACCTTGAGCGTAGACTTCTACTAGGATTGTGACGGATTCAAGGGAAAAAGACAGATATGCAGGAAGTGTATTGTCATAGTGTTTGTATGCCAAAGTGGCCAGCTTGTACTCTATTCCCTGCTTGACAGGTAGCCAGTGGAGATGCTTTAGCAGTGGTGTGACATGATAAGTGCGTTTTTTGCGAAGGACTAGCCGGGCTGCATTATTCTGGATACGCTGAATGCGGGTGAGTTGATCAGATGAGATACCAGCAAGGAGGGAATTACAGTAATCTAGACGGGACAGGATGCGAGAGCATGCGAGCTGGGCAGTAGTCTTTTCTGTCAGAAAGAATCTGATCATGCCTATTCTGTGGAGCTCTAGGTAGATAAACTCGAATCCAGGAAAACACCCAGATTTTTTACATCGGATTTGAAAGAAATGTCATGGCCACCTATGGAGATGTGATCACTGCTGGAGACTGATGTTCTAGCTCGAGTACCAACAAGCATACTCTCTGTTTTGAGTCTGTTGCAAGTCATCCAGTCTTTGACTTCAACTATCCACTTCTCCACACTGGAGACAATGGTCTGCAGGTTACTAGGATGGTCAGACTTAGAGACCTGAGTGTCATCAGCATACTTGTGATACTCACAGCTATTCTGGCTGATGATTGCGAGATTAGAATGGAGGGAGACGACGTAAGGATACAGCTGAATATCAATGATCAGGGGCGGATCAGTTACCTCTCCGAAGAGGGGATGGGGGTTCCTTTTGTATAAGACCTTCAACCTGAAACAGATGGCGCTCAGAGGGCAGACCTTGCATCCCACTGGCCGGAACAATTAAAAAAAACGGCGGGGGGGGGGGGGGGGGGGGGGGGGTAGGCGGGTGGAGGGGGTAGAAGGAAGTGGGGGAGGGGGTGGAAGGGGGGAGTGGCGGGTAGGTGTGTCTGAGGACCTCTTGTATTTTCTCATCGCGAGCAAAAAAATAGCAAACGGCGGGGGTGGTGGGAGGTGAGGTGGGGGCATGGGGGGAAGGGAAGGGGGGCGGGCGGGGGTATGTGTGTCTCACTTTCACACTTAACCCATTTAGCCCCCAGTCTCTACAGCAGGAGATGGATTGATCATGATAATTCAAGGATAGTGCCAGATTAGCTTGGCGCCTAAAGGCGCCAAGCTAATCTGGCACTAATATCATGGTCAGTCCACCTCCTGCAACTCGTACATAGTTATTAGGCAACACCTCCCAAATTTGAGAAATGGGACCTTGGGGTTAAAAGGGTTAAACTGGTTTCGTTAATACAAGCTTCAAGGAGTAGGCTGACTTTCACATATTTTGGGGCGGGGAATGGGGGTTCCATACTCGCTGGACCCCCCCCACCCCCACCCCAGCCCCCAGATCCGCCCCGGGTGATGATTTATCGCTTCAGAAGATGTGCTTATAAAGGACTATCAATGGAAGAATAAGAAGATTTATACCACGGTCCCGTCTAGACAGGGCCAATCAAATACGAAAGATGCGTGAAAAGCAATAACTAATGTCAACCAGCGTGCGCAAGACACGAACAGACCACTGGCGCATCTAAAAGCTGACGTTGTTACAGTTAACCCAATTAACCCCACTGCCGCATTTCCGAAAGTTTGGACGTGTTAACTAACTACTATGAATTAGTTGCAGGAGATGGATCAAACATAATAATGCAAGTGTAGTGCTAGGAGTAATTATATGTTACTGTCATATCATGAAACTAGGCATTTCCAGGCATTTTCGAAAATGCCTAAAAATATCACGCGAGAACGACTGTTAGAAGCGAACTCCGCAAATATCAAATCGCCAGGATAACAAAATTTTATTGTAATCTTATCCAAAGTTTGTTAACTCATTCGAGACGTCGGCACGTCTCGAATGAGTTAAAAGAAAGATTTAATTTACACAGAAGTAGTGCTGTCACGACCTCTGAAATACTGAGTTGCTGTTATATCCAACCTCTTCTTATAAGCGAAATAATAAAAAATAAAAAAAAAATCAGCGCATTAAATAGGCGCTTTACCCAACTGAATATCGTCTCAAAGCGCCGCCGCGAACTGAACCCAACAAGCACGCTCACGTGAATCACGCGCATTCACTCACACACTGTATATAAACACAGAGCATTCAGGTGGTGCTAAGGGCAAGCTCAAGCGAGCTACTGAAGTTTTTGGAAATGTAAATGGTTTTATACTGACTTCCATTAAAAACGCGAAAAATGTCTGTGTGTCTACTCGCAAACAAAGAGCCACCCTGACAGCAAAACAAGAACATTTTATTTATTGTTTACTTCTGATGTTCAGCCTACTGTCTGAGGTACCTTCACACAAAAATTGGATGAGTTATCGCACACGGCTACCTTGTAGGACACAGGGTTTCATTAGAGGTGAAAATAAGCAAAACTGGACACACTCTGTGAAGCAAAGTTTCCTGTGATATGTTTTAACACACAAGTTGTGTGGATTGCTTATGATGTTATTAACTGCCTCAAACGAAATTTGACTCGAAAAATTCACTAGAGAACCAGAACTTCCGGTGCACATCATTTTCTTAATAAATCTTATTTGATTTAATGTGAATTACTTTCAAACCAATTTGTATGCTCCAGTGACTGACACAGAGATAAAGAACACACCCATATCCATTTGATCAGGTAAAATATGGCCGCTAACCTAAAAATAAAGAACTTTTTGATTTCATGTTTGTAGGTCATGTTGATTATTTAGGTGCCTTTGACAAACGAAAAGTAGGTCAAGACCAAACAGGCCGGATTTTCATGCACACGGATTCTAGTAACACTGCACATTGGTTGGCTTTCAGCTGTGTCCTCTGCAGATGCTCCCCATTTTACTTTCAATATCCTGTGATGGTAGTGTCACTGATGACGTCATAAGTCATCTATGTGCGATTTTTCAATTAAATTCAATTCAAAAACTTTATTGTGTCAGTCTAGACGACAAATTTTCTTTCGTTGGGATCACATGCGCGCGTACGGTTTTAGCCACATTGTGACAATGGTAAAAAAAAAAAAAAAAACAACAACAACACAACATGACACCACTACATGAACCACAGTGTTAGTGGTGTAGGGCAGTTTGCAAGATGCCACTGCGACATCTGAGGTGCAAGTTCCTCGACCGCGTCAACAAGGAGAGAGAGAGATACGCTAGTTAACACACTCTTCATTTAGGAGACGGATGGCCGAGGGTACAAAGCTGCCCTTGTAGCGTTTGGTTTTAACAAGAGGAACCTTGAACCTACGGCCAGACGGTAGCTTTTGAAGGTGCTTAGAAAGGCAGTGGGAAGTGTCAGCTGCCAGTCTCATGCCCTTGCGTATCATTCTCGTCCTGTAGAGGCCGTCAAGGTTCTCCAACCTGCCCCCAATGATTTTCTCACTAAGCCTGGTTTAAGACTAAACATTCTATTTGCACACAAAATAGCACACTCTTCATAACATTTTCTAATAAATGACGTCAAAATAACCCGGATTAAAACATATTTAAGAAGAAAAGCGAAAATTATAGCGAAAAATTCGAGTTTCTTTTGTTGATCTGTAAATATTTGAAATTTGATTAAGAGGGCTGAATCTGATACCAAAGTCGTGGGGGAGGAAGAGCCGGAGTACCCGGAGAAAGAACCCCCGACGGTACGCCCGAATTAACGGTGACACTTACTAGAGGAGAAAAGTCTGACGCCGAAATCCGGTATCAAACCTCGCACTTTTAGCATTGGTGGCAGGCGCCTTAACTACTGCGCCACGGACCGCCCCATGATAGACTGCATACACTGAATATTCAAACTATCCCGGTCCATTCTCAGAAACTTGATAGCACGATCACAAGACAAATGAGGCTCTGTCAATACTGAAAAGGAGAAATCTTCCTCTACCAATCTACGACATAGAATGTCCTGCGAACTTTGGCCCAGACATGTACAGCAAACTGTCCCAGGAAAGCCATACTCTCTGGGCGACCTCAGGACAACACTGAATACAAATGGGAAAGTTAGAGCTTCTAGTTTTCGGCTGGCGATTTCTATGTGCTTGAAGAGTAGATCGACAAGAGCCCTTGCAGCAAATTTCTGGCTCCAAGAGGCGCAGATTCTCATGAACCCTTGCAGTTGCAAGGGCTCATTTGAATCTCCACATCTTGGAGACAGTGGTGTTTAGACGAAAACTTGAAGCAACTTTGTCGTTATTTGACAAAAGCCATTACCTCAGTTTGTACAAAGAGGGATGTTCATTGAAAATGGACATACTAGGTTTTGCCCAAACTGCACGAGAATCTATCGGTCTCTTGCGGCCGCAGGCGGCTCTCGATAAGCAATGCCTGTTACAGATATACCTGTGTACGTAGCTCATAAAATCTATGTCTCTTGTTTATAGGATGGATCCATTGTAGTTTACATCTATGCTCTTCCCTTTGAGGAAGTCATCGCGTTTTTGTGTCGTGGTTGCTTCGATGCAGATTTGCCTTCATTGTCTTTAGGGGAAAGCCGGCAAACACATCCTAGGGAGATACTGCAGCGAACATCACCGATCAGTTAGACACATATATACTCACGACACCATGCAGACTGGGTGTGTTCATGAAGATCTAAGAAAAGTAAGTCCCATCAATGCTGTTACCTCTCTAGGCATGCATTCAGACGACTTCAATTCCCACTTTTTAAATATTGCTAAATCCCTTGTACAGTCATTTTCCTCTAGCACTGATATTTACAGTTGTTCTGATAAACTGCGCACACACTGTGACTCCGCAACAGGTGCGTCATTCTCTATATTTCTTTTGACAGTGTTTAAAGTAGGAAAATATATTTCTACTCTAACAAGTAAATCGTGAGGCCTGGATGGAATAAACAACATAGTACCTAAATTGCCCCTTCCATACACAGCTGAAACATTGACATTTATATTCAACCTTTCTATCGAGCAAGGTATTTTTCCAGATGCCATGAAAGATGCTAAAGTTGTCCCCATTTCCAAATGTACACATCTCAAACGTCACAACGATTTCCGTCCTATTTCAGTGTTATCAATATTATCGAAGCCAATAGAAAGACACGTTCACAAGCATCTACTGACTCCAGTTCTTGGAGAATCAACGCCTACTTATATCTCTTCAGTCCGGTTTTAGACCTAAACACTCATGTCATACTGCACTCGTTCACATCGTAGACTCTTGGCTCTCATCAATAAACAATTCCAAATTAAATGGTGCAGTTTTTCTGGACCTAACCAAAGCATTTGATTTAGTCGATCACAACACTCTTTTAATAGAAACTTTCAGTATATAAGCTTGATTCGAACTCTATAAGCTTTTTTCTCCTCCTATCTAAGTAACCGCCGACAGAAGGTTTACTCGAACGGAAGATATTCAAAAGAAGGTATAGTGCGGCACGGAGTCCCCCAATGATCTATCCTAGGGCCTCTTTTATTTTCTTTATTCATCAGTGACCTGCCTCTTTCCATCTCAAATCCTAAGGTAAAATGCGAACTCTTTGCTGACGATTTAACGCTGCATACATCAGACAAACGTGAAACAACGCTAGATAGTATCCTCCAGCAAAGTCTCGATGAAGTGTCAGTACGTAAAACCGCATGCTAATCAGTACTTCTAAAACCAAAAGCATGTTGATAACAACCCGCCAAAAGCGTCAGCTAAATCCTGCCCCTCTGAAACTGTCACTTGGCAATAAACCTATCCCACAAGTATCCAAGCACCGCCTACTTCGAGTTGTAACTGACGACCAGCTCAACTGGTCGCCGCATATCGACAATTTGTGCAAAACCTTGTCCGAGAATGTATTTCTGCTCTCTAAACTTAGACATATTTTTAGTACAAAGTGCTGTACATTGTTCTTTCACGCACACATTAAAAGCCACTGTTACTATGTGTCCTCTTTGTGGGACGAATGCAGTGAACTTCATATTTAAAAAAATCAACTCACTGTATCGTCGTTCAGTTAAAATAATTATTCCAAACCCTACTTCTACAGACAAAAAAAAAATCCCTTGGCCTGCTTCTACTGAAAGAACAACTTCAATTTAAGAAATGCGTCCTCGTGCACAAAATATTTCATTATCAAGCCCCCAAATATATGTGCATGCTATTTAACTTCAGCCCTAGGTATCAGCTATATACAAGGAATGGCTTGCTTCATTTACCCCGCCCAATGATAGATATCTACAAGTCGAGCCTTCTATTTTCAGGTAGTTCTGTCTGGAACTCATTGCCTTTAAACATAAAATCGTTTTCAGGTAAAACCCATTTAAACGTGCTTTGCACACTCACTTCCCATCAGCGTGACTTCACAGTTCGCCATATAAACATAATACTGCTGTTAAACTTAAACGTCAAACATTTTCTGTTTCTCCATACATTTGCTAATTGAACATTTATTGTCTTGTCGGTGTCGCTTTACGCTATTGATGCTACTGATTCTATACGCTATTGATGCTGTCTTAGATGAGTAAAACATTAATGCTATGCACTCATTTATTTCCATTGCTTTTTGCATTGGTGGCAGTTACAAATTCTCCAATGCCATTTTTTTTCTCCTTTAAATAATTCACCTATTGTGTTTTTCCGTTATTTATTATTATTATTATTATTATTATTATTATTATTATTATTATTATTATTTGCATGCTGTGTTTGTTTTCCTATGTTCTGTTTTGTTTATAGAACAGCTTGTAAGTCAGATTGATCATTGAATGTATGTCGCCAGCCGGTCCAATACGTTAAATAAACCTAAGACATGGGGCCTAAATAAAGCTAAGACCATTTAGCAACACAAATCCAAAATCAAGAGCTACAGGCAACGCAGACATTAGGGAGAGTTTTTAAAAGGCAAATACAGGTGAATGGACCAAGGGTAGACAAAAACACATGCCCCAGAATAGAGGGAAAAACCCACCCTGTGGGGCTGACCAGGGTGACCATGGGAACTAAAAAGTAGTTAACCCCACCCAAGTCCCCCAGGGCAGACCCGGGTGGGGAAGCTTGTAAGTCAGACATTGAGTTGCCTAATAGCTTTATTCTGAATATAAAAACTGAAAAGATTCATCATCTCTTTTCTTCCCCCCCTGTAGTTTGTTGCAAGGACAAGAATGAAAAAAGGTCTGCGCACCTATTCTTTTATCCTTGAAAATAAAGTTTTATCTCTCTCTCTCTCTGTCTCTCTCTCCCCCTCTCCCCCCCTCCCCCCCTCACCCCCCTCCCCCTCTCCCCCTCTTCCCCTCTCCCCCTCTCTCTCTCTCTCTCTCGGCTCTCTCTCTCTCTCTCTCTGTGTCTCTGTCTCTGTCTCTCTCTCTCTCTCGTTCAGAAATAAAGTTTCATTTCATTTCATTTCGTCTCTCTCTCTCTCTCTCTCTCTCTCTCTCTCTCTCTCTCTCTCTCTCTCTCTCTCTGTCTCTCTCTCTCTCTCTCTCTCTGTCTCTCTCTCTCTCTCTCTCTCTCTCTCTCTGTCTCTCTCTGTCTCTCTGTCTCTGTCTCTGTCTCTCTCTCTCTCTCTCTCTCTCTCTCTCTCTCTCTCTCTCTCTCTCTCTCTCTCTCTCTCTCTCTCTCACACACACACACACACACACACACACATACATACTTTCCATTCTGTAAAGTGTGCTTCTTTTCCCCCTTAACGTCTGAAAAAATGAAACCAGACGCAGAAATAAAACGTGTGCTGGTCTGTGATAATGGACCTTACGGCTTAAGCCGTAAGGTCCATAATCAAAGACCAGCACATACAGAGCGAGATGGCGAGATCGAGAAAGCCGCCAGCGAGTTACGTACACGCAGTTCGGCGCGGTCCCCAGACTGATTTGACAGTAATTGCTCTAATTAGAGAAAAAGAAAACCTCTTCTAAGCGAATGAATTCCCTGATACATCACTCCCACGCAACCTTCACCTTCACCCCTCCCCCTGCCCCGACCCCACCCTCCGAAGCCCCAATCCAATAATTAAATCCGACTTTGCAAACAAAAACACAGTCGGCTTCCTCTTATTTTCGTAAATCTCTTGTGTCGTTTTGGGTTTTTTTGAAAGAGTTCGCGAGAGACTACAGTGGTGAATTAAACTT
Organism: Semisulcospira habei; assembly: GCA_036245525.1. NCBI lineage: Eukaryota > Metazoa > Mollusca > Gastropoda > Semisulcospiridae > Semisulcospira > Semisulcospira habei. The sequence goes on from BTPG01000005.1 coordinate 13,148,279, forward strand.
TCCATGGTTTTAAACAAGTAACCCATTAAATTGTTGAAATTGGGTTTCAACGTTAGTGTGATTGTTTCAGTGTGGATCTTGGTGTCAGTATTGCCTGGCACCAAGCTAGTCCTGACAACACTCTTGAGCTGTAGTTAGTTCATTTAACCCATTTAACCCCAACGCCCGATAGCTGGAGATGAATCGACCATGATAATTCAAGGGTAGTGCCAGATTAGCTTGGCGCCGACAGGCGCCAAGCTAATCTGGCACTACCCTTGGATTATCATGGTCGATCCATCTCCTGTAACTGCTACATAGTCCTTGACAACTCCAAAATTTGGGAAAATGCGGCCCCGGGATAAAATGGGTTAACCCAATAGCTGCGGGGGCTCATGAAGAACGACGCCACTTGCAGCTGCTGACACCACGAGAGCCCGTACGTAGGTGCACGTTTGCATATTTCCAACTTCTTTCTCGCAAACACACGACGCTGAGGCCAAAGAGATGGTGTAGTATATGAGAGAGAGAGAGAGAGAGAGAGAGAGAGAGAGAGAGAGAGAGAGAGAGAGAGAGAGAGAGAGAGAGAGAGAGAGAGACAGACAGACAGACAGACAGACAGACAGACAGACAGACAGAGACAGAGACAGACAGAGAGACAGACAGACAGTCACAGAGAGAGAGAGAGAGAGAGAGAGAGAGAGAGAGAGAGAGACAGACAGACAGACAGACAATGAACAATGAACAATGAACCTTTATTTTCCAACGGTAGAAGTTATTGGTAACAGGACCAGTTTTCAAACTTGCCGTTGCTACATCTACTACATAAATGACATAGACATGTAAACATACACATACCACACACTGACGCATGTATGCACTCGCTCACGCACGCACGCCCGCACCATACGCACGCACACGCACGTTCACACACACACACAAACACAAACTTGCACACGGACGCACTTAGACACACACGCACACATATACACACACGCTCTCGGACACGCACTCCAGACATACGTACGCGCATAACGCGTACGCAGACAGAGACAGAGAGAGACAGACAGACAGAGAGACACAGACAGACAGACAGACAGTCACAGAGGCACAGAGACGAGAGAGAGAGTCTGAGCCTATTGGACAATACCCCCCTAGCTGGGTGATTTATTTTTGTGTGTGTTTTTTTCTGTAAAATTTGAATTGAACCGACTTAAATTGAATTTACATGCTGGTCATAGGCATTAGTGCCAGTCTTCTGTCGTGGAGACTGGTTCAGCTTTTTCAAAATCCCAGAAAGTGGAATTTCAGCCTTTTGGTTCAGACAGCCTGTTCCATCTGCAAGAGGCATAAATTCTCATGAGCCCCTGCACCTGCAGGGGCTCATGAGAATTTATGTCTCTTGCTGACCATAGGCCATAGTTAGTCCACGGAAGTATTTTCAGTCATTTCAACTTGTGTGCACTGCTACCCATGCACAGGCTAAAACCCTGACGGCTGCGGGAAAAACACAAGATATTAATGGTGCTATTCACTACCAGCAACAGGCAGCTGCAGGGGCTCATGACAATCTATGCCACTTGGAGATAAACAGACCTGCCTGATGGATTGCAATGTTTTTGGCTTTTTTACCCTATTGACCGAAGAAACATTCTCTTCGCCTGGATAGTCCATCTTCTCGGCGACGAGAGAAAAGGAAAAAACAAAGCATATCTTGCTACTGTGCTAGCTTCAACACGATAAATAAATTATTGTTAGTATTGGAACGAATAGTTCAGGAACGAACTGCTTGTACCGACCGTCTTCCGAAAGTCAGAGTCAGCCATTGATGGCAAACACAATTTAATCCCTTCATTGTCGTGAAAAAGTAAACATGACCCATCTGTAATAGGCACAAATCCTCATGACCTCCTCCCCCCTCCCCTCCCCCCAGGTGCGGGGGCTCATGAGGATCTATATATGTCTCTTGCTGACACCACTTTGTATCCATGTTTCTGGGACGGCTGGGGATCTGGTGCTGAATGAACAGATTTCATAAACAAAATATGCGTGCACTGGCAGGGAAGGGCTAACCGCTTGGCTGTCGGTAGCGCCTTTTGTCGCGATGATTCCTGCAGGTAAAAAGTTAACCCTTCCCTCCGTCAGGGGACGATCAGGTGTGGCAAGGGTTGATCCCAATCGGTAAGATATAGATACATGTGATCTCTCTGACCAAGTCCTTATCACTACAAGTAGTATTAACCCATTGCAGCTAGTATTAACCCGATACAGTACAGCAGGAGATGGGTCGACTACGACTACGATAATTCAAGGGCAGTGCCAGATTAGCTTGGCGCCTGATGGCGCCAAGCTAATCTGGCATTACCCTTGAATTATCATGGTCTCCTACAACCAACTGTTACATAGTCGTTAGGCGACACACCCACACTCACAAACCAGATAGGTGAGGCTAGCGCTGGTAGAACTGTACACATACCAAGGGGAATTACTCAGCGCTGGACAGACAAACAGTTAGATCCCCTGCCCTCGCCTATCAGGCACCCAAACGTCCAGCCCACAGAAAAATACGCAAGAATAGAACAAGGCCATCATCTACATCCCTTAAAACACACCCACAATTTGGGAAATACGGCCCTTGGGTTAAATGGGTGAAAACGGCATTAGTTATGTTGGACAGTAAGCCTTGTAGACCTGAAGTAGGTCAGATTAACCAATGTACCCCGAAGGCACACACACACACACACACACACACACACACACACACACACACACACGCACACAGAGAGAGAGAGAGAGAGAGAGAGAGAGAGAGAGAGAGAGAGAGAGAGAGAGAGAGAGAGAGAGAGAGAGAGAGAGAGAGAGAGAGAGAGAGAGAGAGAGAGAGAAGGCTCAGCGAAGAACACACACACACACACACACACACACACACACACACACACACACACGCACACACGCGCGCGCGCGCGCACACACACACACACACACACACACACACACAATCAGGCTCAGCGAAGAACAAACAATGCATCACTTTTGCTACCTGAATAAAAAGTAAAATAAACAATTATAACTATACTTTTTTTTGCCATAAACTCAACATGATGCGAATGCATGAGTACTGACCTACTTTACTGTAGAAGCCTGCACGTTCAGTCAGTTTGCACGAGTACGACACAACACAAAACAGAAACCTCTGCAACTCATGAACAGCATTCATTCATGTAATAGAGTATGCAAGCACGTATTCCACACTGAAAACACAGACACACTCGATCCACTACTAGTATAACTTGTGCGGCCATTGTTGTGAACAAGATTCAGTAAAAAAAAAAAAAAAAAAAAAAAAAAAAAAAAAAAAATCCGGTCGGTATTTCTACTGAAATGAAATAAACAAAACTGACTCAGGTTAGATCCGACTGAAATTATGTTTGATAACAGCAGACATTGTGTTTCAAATTACCCACACATTTGTTAGTTTATTAAATATCGTTCATAACAAGTTTCTGTCGTGTATTTTCCATTGAAACATTTTACGATATTGACGTATTGGGGGGTTTAAATATAACTTCAAATTTAGTTCACTCGTGCAGCCTGCATAGCTCAGTGGTGAGCATCGGGTTGGCGGTGTAAAAAAAAAAAAAAGGTCAAGGGTTCGATTCTGGTAAAGGTCAATGGCACAAAGGTCAATTGGTCAATATCTCTGGAATAAATGTTTGTGGGGTTATTCCGAATTGGGGTCAAAATAAATTGAATCAATGTAAACTGGGTCATTTGAAATTGGGATAAATGTAAACATACATATCAAAGGGATAAATTCAAAGTGAGAAATAGGCCACTGAGGGATTAGAGGCCGGGCCAATTCGGGAGAGGCATTAAAGGCAGGGCCAATTAGCGGAGCGGGAGGCGGAGGGGGTTTGAAAGGTAGGGCCAAATACAGGAGGGGGTTAGAGGCAGGGCCAATTAGCGAAGCGAAATAGAGGCAGAGATAAATAGGGAGAGGGGATTAGAATCGGGGTTAATTAGAGAGGGGGGATTATAGGAGACGTTGCAGATGTGGGGGAAGGCTACGCTCGAGTGTAAATAAAGAGTGTAAATAAATATGCTCTGCTAGAAATAGGGAGGGGGAGACTATGCTCTGCTAGAAATAGGGAGGGGGAGACTATTACTTACTTACGCCTGTCACCCCTACCCGGGTATAGGCCGTCGACGAGAGACCTCCAGCAACTCCTGTCCTGTACTTCTCCTTCGATTCTACTCCAGGTGGTTCCCAGTCTCTTGATGTCTGCTTGGAGGTCTCGACGCCAGGAGTTTCTCGGCCTACCTCTTTTCCTCTTTCCCTGGGGGTTCCATGACAATGCCTGCCTAGTGATACTGGAAGCTGGCTTTCTCAGACTGTGACCGATCCATCCCCATCTTCTTCGCCCAATTTCATTCTCTGCTGTTATCTGCTCTGTTCTCTCCCAGAGTCTGATGTTGCTGATCTTCTCTGGCCAGTGGATTTTCAAAATTCTTCTAAGGCAACTGTTCATGAAGGTCTGTACTCTGTTGACTGTGGTTTTTGTCAATCTCCAAGTCTCTGCTCCATATAGGAGAACTGCTTTTACATTGGAGTTGAAAATCAGGACTTTGGTGTGTTGTGACAGCTCTCTGGAACTCCACACTTTTTTCAACTGGAGAAAGGCTGCTCTGGCTTTACCGATTCGTGCTCTGACATCTGCATCAGTGCCCTTCCTGTCTCCGTTCCTCTTCCTACTGGCCACAGACTGGGTCATGAAGATGACCATAGAGCACAGACGAAGTGGAATACAGTGGACACTGTGGACACAGCTTGACGACCTCGATTTTGCAGACGACTTGGCATTACTGTCCCACACTCATCAACAAATGCAGGACAAGACCACGAGGCTTGCTGACATCTCGTCCCAAGTGGGCCTCACCATTCACAAACAGAAAACAAAGACAATAAGGCTGAACGCAACCAGGGAAGAACCAGTCTTGCTTGCTGGCACCCCGTTGGAGGAGCTGGAGTCCTTCACCTATCTCGGGAGCATCATAGACAAAAAAGGCGGCACTGATGCAGATGTCAGGGGGAGACTATGCTCTGCTAGAAATAGGGAGGAGAGACTATGCTCTGCTAGAAATAGGGAGGGGCAGACTATGCTCTGCTAGAAATAGGGAGGGGCAGACTATGCTCGGTGTTAAATAGTTAAGGGTAAAACTTCGAATAGGAGTAGGGGGGTTGCCAAAATTCGCCGATAAGGATGGGGGTTTTGCTAAAAAAATGTAATGTAGTATCGTATGGAGTGGAGCGCTTATGGTCCCGTCTTAGATTTCAGGAAACTGATACAAAACCACTACCTTATATTCATCAATGCCAGTGGACACAGATTGTGTTTTGCAAATTTAGCATAAAATATTCCCCAGCTGGATACAAAATAGTTTCAGCAAGAGGCATAGATCCTCATGTGCCCCCGCGACTGCGGGGGCTCATGAGGATCTATACCTCTTGCAGTTGAGTGTTGTTTGCGTTATCTCTGCAGTGAAGAGGTAAAGAAGAGTGTAGACTTTAACGCTAGCTAGACACACACTTTGATCAGCTTGAGAAATTGATACCAGAGTATTCTCAAAGCGCCTTGCTAATATTATATTTGTAAGACATCACAGAAGCGTGATCTCTCGCCAAGAAAAATAACTCTCGCTGCTTCTTGAGGAAATATGCAGTTGCGTATCTAGGCTGAGGAGCTTATGGCACATGATAGAAAAATCTATTTTCTTGTCATAACACCATCTCCTTCTCATAAATCTATTTCCTTCTCATAACTAACTGAAATGAATCTACTGACCCATCATATGTTGATCGATTATATCACGTTTAGTTTCAAAGATACATTAGGTCATGTTTCAGACTCGTCTGCAAAATGCACAATGCGCATATTATTTATTTGTTCATTTATTTATTTATTTATTTATTTATTTATTTATTTATTTATTTATTTATTTATTTATTCATCCATTCGTTGATTAGTTTGTTCGTTTGTTCGTTCTCTCACTCTATCACTCGTTGTGTTTATTTGTTTATTTGTTTATTTATTTATTTATTTAATTTACAACAAAAATGACGGGGAAAATCGACTATTATACGAGTAGTTCAATGGTAGTACCTGACTAGCTCGGCGCCTGAAAAGGTGCCGAGCTAATCAGGTACTACCCTTGAACCATGATTTTCAATCCACCTCCAGTAGCCCCGCAGGAAGTGAACATTGAAGACACATCCGCAGTAGATAGCACCAAGGAAAATTAATCTTGTGGATGTTTCTTATTAATTTCTTGTGATGTCAAAAGGCGGTAATGAAGCGTGGGCAGTGCTGTGGAGTACAGTAGTTTGATTTTTCAGCCGCGTCTGATTCCAAATCTTTTTTACGCCATCACTGCCTCTAGATCATATTTTATGGGTCGCTTTCGTTCTCGCTGAACAAATTAACTTCCACGTGCATGATGTATTGAAGCCCTGTGAGTCCTGTGTCCAACAATTAATCCTTTACAACCACCACCCCCTCCCCCCCTCTCCCCCTTCCCCCTCACCACCCACCCCACCCCTAGCCGCCCCGCCCACCCCCTCTAAACACACATACACACACACGCACGCACGCGCACACACACACACACACACACACACGCACACACACACACACGCACGCACGCACGCACACAAACACACACACACACACACAGCGCTCCCCTCCACTTGTTCCCTCACACACGCACACAATCATCTTCAGAAAGCATGTTCATTCCTTGCGATTTCGTTTCTCGAAATATGCGATGGTGATTTTAGTTCTCACATTTTGTAAACCATTCGCGTCCTCAGGTTTTTTATTATTATTATTATTATTCCAGTGACTGACCCAGCAAGCGCATATACTCCATTGTCTTCCGAGACAGGATGCCAAAAAAAAAAAAAAAAAAAAACTTATTATTATTATTATTATTATTATTATTATTATTATTATTATTATTATTATTTCATTTATCTATTTCTTATTTATTTCTGTATGTTTTAAAAGTACTAGTTTTTGTTTAAATATTAAGTCTTGTGCATAGTTGAGCAGTGAAGCCCCTTTCACGAAAATCAAACGCCAAACTACTCTGTCACCACATTTTTAACCCCAGCTGCAAGAGACATAAACCCTCATTAACCCCCGCGAATGTCTCTTGTTAGCCAGGTGTGCTTGTTGGTTCCACCTCGTTTGTACTCTTCAAACGTATGTGCGGTGGTTTCAAACGCGAAATCCGTGATCATTGGCAGCAAAGGGGTTAACTGTTAAAGTTGATCTCCTTTTTAACCCTTATCATTCTGATACACCCATAGCTTGAAATAAATTTGACTGATAGTACAAGGGTGGCGCCACCCTTGAACTAAAACAGTTGATCTATTCTTAATCAGTTATTCTGTAATGTAGCCTTCTTAGGGCAGCGAGCAAATTTTACCAAATCAGCCTCAGGATGTAATGGATTAAACGGATACCTTTGCTTATACTATCTGTCACAATCTTTCTTATGAGCGTGTATATGTAGACGCAAGATTTATGTCCAGACTTTGCAGAACCTGTGCAAAATGTGCAAACTTCCAGCCTTCCTTTCCTCTGGTAAGAATAGGCTGGTTGTCAACGTTATGGGCTCACAAATCATACAGAACACTGCCTGACGAAGCGTACACATGCACGACGCATTAACCCATTCAGCCGTGACGCATAACACCAGGAGATGGGTCGACCATAATAATTCAAGGGTAGTGCCAGATTAGCTTGGCGCCTGTCGGCGCCAAGCTAATCTGGCACTGCCCTTGAATTATCATGGTCGAGCCATCTTCTGCAACTGGTGATAGTCATTAGATGACACCTCCAAAATTTGGGAAATACGGCCGTCGGGCTGAGTGTGCTAAGAGTCACACTTCTGAACAGATCTTTCAAAATGTGCAAAACGAAACTGGTCGCAAAGCCTTCACTTTCTCTGTGTGAAGGCAAAATGAACCGTTTGGAAATGTTATGGTCTCTCAAATAATACGGAACATTATCTGGCGAAGTGTAAACAGACATAAAAAATTCACGGCGCATCAGTAGTCAGATTTCTGCAGACTTTGCAGAGATTGCAAAATAGATGCAAACTTTCAGCCTTCACTTGTTCTGTGTGAAGTGAAGATGGGTCGTTAGGCAATATTATGGCCTCACAAATCACAGGAAACATCGTTTGACGAGGATATAACATAAATCAAACATGAACGACGCTTTTCCATTTTTTTTTTTTTTCTGGCGCTGATCGAGTGTAGTGATTTTTGGAACGTGCTGAACACTCAAGCCAACGGCAATGACACAGACCCTCTTGGGTCCCCGGAGGGAATCATGAAGATCTGGATCTCTTGTTCGCTCATCTTCATCCGAACTGGTTGAAGTGAAAATTCGCCGACAAGACGCATATAAATCATTTATGATGTTGAAGTGGGAACATCGTTTTGTCCACTCGTTCATTGTCGAGAAAAAGAACTGAACACCACCCAACTGCAAGTAGATTTAGCAAGAGGCATAGATCCTCATGAGCCCCCGCAACTGCGGGGGCTCATGACGATCTATACCTCTTGCTAAATCCATTTTTCATCCGTGTTCTGTCACGGCTGGGGATCTCTGACATTGAATTTCCGAGAATTTTACCAACACAATCTGCGTCCATTGGCAGTGAAAGAGTTTATTAAAAAAAAACAAAGCCACGTGCAAGAAACAAAAGATAGTCATAAGCCTCCGACAAGCAGAGATTCACAAGGATTATGCAGCCTCTTACCTAACAAATTTACGTCATTATTCATCAAGGAAAAGGGCGTTGATCTTCCTAGACTGTCGTTAAAAATATTTTTAAAAATTCGTAAATCGTTTACACAAAGCTGTTGTGTTTATGTCATCATCATCTTCTTTCAGATTTTTGTGCTGGCCACGGACCATACAGATCGCACATGCTTTCCACGGCTCTTTCCGTCTTTCAAGTAGGCGGTTACAACTTCTGGAAATAACGTCGAATGATTTTCTTGTGCTGTTTGTGGGTGTACTTCGAAAGTAGACCCACCCAGGGAATAAGCCACAAGTACACTTCCATTCAAATGAGATGCGTACTCCCTTGCTAGGTCTATCTGGTGAGTACCCGTGCACAATTAATGGGCAAATACGTGGCATTGTTATCGTGCCTTTTTCATGTCGAGTACCAGGTGTGAGGCAGATTAGCTATGGCAGCTAACGGGTGGTGCCTTATTAGCTTAGCAAGACTTCAGACTAACAGATTAAGGTAGCAGATACGGTGGCTGGACGGTTCATTTTTTCTTATTTTTCTAACAAGAGATATATTCAAGCTACATGCTTGAAATTTGGCATGGTATTGCAGGAGACATGTCTGCAACTAGGAAAAATGTTTGTTTGATACAGTTTAAAGTTTTAATATTAATTTTAATTAATTATGCTAATTTATTCTAAATTTTCAACGGCCCAAAAACCCAAACTTTTTGCCAGTGCCAATTCTAAACAGTTGTTTTTTCCCCCTTAATTCTTTTTTAGTTTTAAACTACACCATAAAATGAAGCTTTTGTCATACCAGAATTTTTATATCAGTATTTGTTTGTTTTGTACAGGCACATGAAATTTGACACTTCAAGTTTGTAATTTTGTTAATTAAAAAATTTAATATAAAAAAAACAAAAACAGCTATACTAATTTTGGTATGACAATAGCTAGGTATTGGTATGAAGAAGCTGCACACCAAATATTATGGTAATTGGTTAATATTTGTGAGTACAGTGTGGGAAAAATGAACAATACCTGGCAATTTTCGCAAACTTCGGCGAAGGAAAAATAATACACAAAACAGCACATGATCCTACCTTATGTCCACTAATGCCCCCCTGCCAAGTAAGGAAATCCTTCAGCTTCATCCTGCTGGTCCTCCAGTGCCAGCCTGCACCTTCTCCTCGCTCTTCGTTGCTCATATGTTGCCCTGTTGGCTTGACGCTGAGCATTTTGAACGCGCAAAGTATCTTTCAACATCAGAAAGTCTTTGGTAAATTTGCCAACACACAATCCCAGTTTAGACAGAATGTTTCCCAGAGCTGAAGCTCCATCATTGAAGACTGCTACAGCAATATGGACTGAAGTATTTACAGAAACAAGTCCATGATTACCTCTTTTGGGGCAATATTTCCAAATAAGTCCATTGAGCGACTCGTTGGCGTTTTGAGTGTAACCTTCAAGACACTTTTTCAAGAGCTGTGTGTTTGATAAATCTTTAAAAATAGGTTTAATTTCATCTAAAACTGCCCTAGGTAAACTAGAAGTGTGCCTGTACCTGTCTACAGTGCCTGATGCAACTGCTTGTCTGTATGGACACCAAGAATCTTTGCAAAAATTGTGCGTTGGTTCAACATGTTGAATTGTAATGAAAGAAGATGGCCCATACTGCTTGTCTCATTGCCACTAAATTATTTTTATTTCCCCTGATTGCATTTCCATAATGAGTCTGAATGCTATCTATTTTATCCTTTGTCAGCCTAGCTTTCCCTCCAATTGTTTTTCCATCTGCTAATTTCCTGTTTCCCATGTTTTTTTTCAGCTGTCGCAGTCGTGTGCCCATTCGTTTCTGAATATGCCCGACACATTCAATTTTTTCAACCTGTATTTCCTTGCCATAGGGTTTTGCATCATGTACACATTTGAAAGAGTGTGTATCACCATCACCAATATATCTAGTGTATCTGAGTTTGTGATTGTCAACAGAGGAACAGAATATGTCTTTGATGATGCCTTGTTCCATAGACCCTGATGTGCCCGTGTGATTTTTTGTACAGCTGTCAGCATGATTGGCTTGCCATGTCTGATATTTTTCACTGTTTTTATCTACCTTTTCATACTTTTCACAGGATTTGCACACTTTTGACCTTGTTCCCATGCCCAACACCTTCCCAGTTACACACCCAATGACACTTGCAGCCCCTATCTTTGAAGAATGACCCCTAGTCATCCAGGTACCATCACCGCTTACATCTATGTTACGGCACTGGTCATCTTCTATTTCATCTGCAAGATCATATTCTTTTTTTCCAGCATCTTTCATGCTTTCTTCCATGGTGCATTTTGTAGTCTTTTCTAGTGTCCATAATGCACTGATGAGTATTCTTTGCAGCAGGGGGTGGCATGTTCATCATACCACAGAATGTTCTAAGATCACTATGATCACAGCCTATGCAACGCATCGCAAATGTGGCTCTTCTATTGATTGAATTTACTGTAAGATTTGTTGTTGTTTGGATTTGTGGACAGGAAGGAAAAGATTGCCCCCCTTTGCATCTAGCATTGCTGCAGTGAAAAGCAAATGTGCTTGCTAAACCTTCCCTCTGTAATTCTATTAGTGAAACTTCACTATGACATAAACTGCACACCAGCTGAGAGGAGATGTTCTGTCCTAGCAGTTCAATATCAATTATCCTATTTCCATGTACAGAATCTTGTTCTACTGTTTCTGTCTCTGCCTCACTTGTTTCACTTTCACTAGTTTCAGATTCATAATATAGCTTGTAAATGCCAGACAGCTTTCTTTCAGAACATGTCGAAGTGGGCGTGGCAGTGTCTTGAGATTGTTCGGCACTTGCACTATTATTTATGTTTTGCGATGATGTGGGTTCATTGTCATCGTTCTGATCAAAGCTAGCATTTTCAGAGACTCGTTTTGCCTTGACAAATCTATTTTTAGGAGGTTTCTTCTTCTTACGCTTCTCACCTCTCCTTTTGAGATCTGTAGACATGATCAAACTATCACAACACACGATGAATATAATAATCCCAGTCAAGAATCACATGCTTTCACATGGAGGTGGCCATTTGCAAAGAAACAGTAACTCTCGGGGTGTATTAATTGCAGGGAGAGGCTCATTATTTCCCTTGGAGTTTAGTAATTGCAGGGAGAGGCTCATTATTTCAAGCTAAACGGTGTTACTGAAGACAAAATAGATTTCTCAGCTGCCATCTTGTTTTTCGGACCAAAACTGTCGACACCCTACCCTACGAAAAAATTCATAACAAAAAAACTATCAAATTGTGAATAAAAACCTGTTAGAGAATGATGCAAAAATGATTTTTCTATTGAAAGAAATATGTATTAAACACTACTTCCAAAACATGAATTTTGACCCTTTGCCCACTGTATCTGCTACCTTAACACCCTTGTGTCAGTATGGTCCAGCCATCTTCGGCAACCATCTTGTGAACCTGTAACTGATAATCTTCCCAAAAATAGTAGAGGAAAGATTTAGCGTAATAGAATTTAGTTATGGTCCTAATTAAGTAAGAACAGTACAGTTCAGTTGATTTCAATTCAATTCAGTTCAATTCATTTCAGTTCGGTTCAGTTTATTTCAGTTCAAGTCAAGTCAGTTTATTCAGTTCAATCGCCAGTTTCAATTCGATTCAATTTAACTCAGTTCAGTTCACTTCAGCTAGTTTCTGTTCAACTCAATTCAGCGCAGTTCAGTTCAGTTTAGTTCTAGTTTATTTAAGTGCAGTTCAGTTCAGTTCAGTGTCATTCATTTCTGTTCAGTTGCACTGAATCGCATGATTGTGTGATATGATGGGAATGCCAGACATTGTAAACTATGCCGCGACTTGTCGAGATATGTGGCGGTTCGGATAAGATTTTCTAATCCTGTATCACCATCGATAAAAGGCAACGGAGAGAGAGAAAAAAAAAAACCCATGAAAATACACTTTGTCAAAGAGAGAGAGAGACACAGAGAGAGAGAGAGAGAGAGAGAGAGAGAGAGAGAGAGAGAGAGAGAGAGAGAGAGAGATGAGAGAGAGAGAGAGAGAGAGAGAGAGAGAGAGAGAGGCCAGTTTCTGTAAACATTTCTACAGACAGCAGTCTGTATCGAGTGTTCCCATTTCCTTGACACGAAGGGGCAGGGCGTGTGTGTGTGTGGAAGCGGAGGGGGGAGATGGGGGGAGGGGGGGAGAGATTCAATGATTTAAAAAAGCTTTATTTATCCACGGTTGAGGCATTGACATAGGACGTTGAGAGAGAGAGAGAGAGAGAGAGAGAGAGAGGAGAGAGAGAGAGAGAGAGAGAGAGAGAGAGAGAGAGAGAGAGAGAGAGAGATGATGATGACGATGATGATGATGATGATGATGATGATGATGATGATGATGATGATGATGATGATGATGATGATGATGATACGTTTTTATTAAGGATAAAGTTTTGGGCATGCAAATGCCTCTCTTACATACTGTCGTGCTACTCTACACACATAAACAGACATCGAGCAAAACAGTAAAATATTTAAAATACAAACAAACAAACATAGTGTCAAGAACATTCAAGTGTA
>BTPG01000005.1:13164182-13244182 GCA_036245525.1 Semisulcospira habei
GTGTTTTTCTAGAAAATGTTGTAAGTGTGTGTGAATGTGTCTTTCTATCGGTTTCGACAGTGTTGACAGTAGCGAAATGGGCCTGAACTTGTTAGGGTCGGCAAGGTCTTTCGTTTTAGGTAGTGGGATCACTTTGGCTGTTTTTAGAGAAGATGGAAATATCCCCTGCTTTATGCAAAGGTTGTATATATATGTCAAGGTATCTAAAATATACGGTAGGGCCATTTTCAGAATTGAGCTACTAATACCATCATGGCCAGACGTACGTTTGTTCTTTAAGTACGATATGGATTTTCCCACGTCGTATATCGTTAACAGCGGAATGCTGAATGACGTGTCAGGGTCCAGCCGTTCTGCACAAAACGTCTTTAGCTTTTCGGACACAGCTGAAGACTGACCAGAATATGTATTTTTTAGCAACGTACTGGCAGCCGAGAGGAAATGCTGATTCAAGATATCAGCTGATAACTGTGTACATTGTGCGGTATTTTTGGACCTCGTAAAAGCATTGATCGCTCGCCACACAGATACGACATCTTTCTTTCCGTTCATAAGACGGTGAAAAAGTGACCTTTGAGCTTTCCTCACTAAATGTTTAACATGGTTTCTTTGCCTTCGATAAGCAATAAAATCCTTCTTTCTTTTATAGTCATCTCGGAGCTGCATGGCATCCTTGATTTCCTTACTTAACCAGGCGGGAAGCTGGGGGTTCTTCACCCGTTTCTCTCTGAATGGAGCGTGTTTATCGAGAACACCAAGGAACAATCCGTACCACTCAGACAAAGCATCGTTGGGGTCATTATGGTAGTACACTGTATCAAAGTGTGTGCTACTTAAATCACAAAGAAATGTTTCCTTGTTGAAGTGTTTAAGTGATCTGTATCTAATAGTCGTGTGCTGATGTTTTCGGAATGAATTATCCGCTTTTAATGCCAAGCAACAGCACACCGGGTAGTGATCGCTAATCCCTACCTGAAGCACGTCTACTGCCATCACCCTTGATTGAGTAGTTGTATATATGTGGTCTATAAGGGTGGAGGAAGTTGGACTAACACGAGTTGCTGTTTTAACTAGCTGCTTTAAACCAAACATAGACATGGTGCACTCCCAAGCAGGGTTATTCAAAAACATGTTAATATTGAAATCGCCTAGGATCAAAATTTCAGAGCTGGACTGTCTGACCTTATCCATCATGGCGATAAAGTCGTCGAACCATTGAAATGTTGATGCTGGGTTCCTGTAAATGTACCCGACCAGCACGGGGCTGGATTTGTTTGCCCTTAACTCAACCCAAATGCATTCTACGGTTTTTGACTCCAGGTCCCCACGCCTGCGAGTAATACCGCTAATTGAATTATGAATGTATACTGCAATACCCGTATGTCCCGGGTATTCAGCATCGCGGCGCAGTACAGTGAAGTCCTGGATAGAAACGGCCTCATCGCTGATGTTACGATTGAGACGCGATTCCGTTACACCAAACAAGTGAAATGGATTGGATTGACTCAAGAGCACACACAGATCGGGAACTTTGTTAGTTAAATGATAAACATTTAAATGGCCAATATGTAACTGGCGATCATACACCATGATTGCTAATGTATGTCAATACCAAAGAGTACAAATAAAAAAGCTTATAAATGATACAAAGGCAAATAAGAGCTGAAATAATAAAACAAAGCAAAAGAATATCAGTCCGCTCTAACACACAGAATGTGGGAGGCAAGTGAAAAAAAAAAAAAAAAAGAGTTTCTTCTACGCATTCACTGATATAGACCACACTACCGGTCACTAACGGTCACTAACAGGGACTAATCCCTTTAGCAAACTTCAACAGTCAAAGCTAAACGACCCCGCTGCGCGATAGGGGAAATAAAGTCAGCGCTGCGAAAGGACACAGATATGATCGTAGTGTGAATATACGTAGAGCACTAGTAGAGAAAGTGTCACGGTGCACAAGTACTAGTGCTATAAGCGTCACAAATCGCACAGAGTGAGAAGATCGGTATTCACGAATACTGTCGGCAGAAGTCAAAAGGATGACAATGTTAATATTGGACCACGCGCAGTGGTTGAAGTTAAAAACAAATGAATACGTCTCTGCGCAAACACAATAATTATGAGCAATGAGACGCAAGAAAATCAATTCGATATTGTTCAGTGTTAGCCTGGAAAGTAAAGCACAAAGTTATGTAAGGAAGAGTAACTGAATGTTCTGGAAATGAGTCTAATACACACGCACGGGGTGGCTGTACTGTGCCCACGGTTCCTGCTGTGCGTATGGCGTGTATGTGAGCGGGGGGACGCTGAAAGGATACGTTGGTTGCGTCATGCTGAAGTGTCCCCATGGTCCGGCCTCGCGATACTGTGGAAATGCGGCACTGTATGGTGGTAGTGGCGGTTGCTGCCACATAGGATACTGGCCCGGCATTTGTTGCTGATAGCTACATTGACTCTCTGCTGTACCACCAAATCTGGATTCGCTGTACTGTGATTCCAGACCTGGTGCTACAGCAGAGGACACTGACAGTCCACCTTGACTCTCCGGTGCAGCACCGAAGCTGGATGCACCACAGAGCGATTCCAGGTTGGGTGCTGCAGCGGACACTGACTGTCTGCCGGCTGCGACATTAGCGTAAGTGTTGGTGGTGCCAGCGTGTCCTTCACGTCGCTGACGGCGGTGACGGTCACCACCTGCAGGCTGGTTGTTGGGAGTGGTGACGTCAGTAGCTGGCCCTCCTCTCTTTATGTTGAGGGCCAGACTGATGGTGCCCTGGCGACTAGGATGGATGGGGTCACCGCGCCTGTAGAATTTTCTACGCGGCAACCCATCAACAGCAGTAAAGACCTGAGTGTTGTCTATCAGTGTGACACCCAGCTTTCTGCACACATGGAACAGGTTACTGTTGGAGGCGGTGATGGCCCTATACAGCTGGTGTCTACTGTCGGTCGGCAGGATGGAGGATGCCTGCAGACGAGCGCCGGGAAATACCCGCCTGCATTCCCGGACGAGCTGTTCCCACACAGCGCTGGTCACTTCCTTCTGTTTGCAATCGTTGATCCCCACGTGGAAGGTCACCAGTGCCACCGCTGTGTGGGACGCGTGTTGTCGCTGGAGCCAGTTCAGCAGGTGGACAGTCCGCAGGCCAGAGACAGATAATACGTCTACTTTTTCTATAGGGTAGGTGGGCATCTTCTCTGCCTTGATGTTGCGAACAACAGAGTCTCCAATGACCAGCGTGGTGGTGTCACTCTGCACTGAATGTCGCAGTATTTGCTCATCTGGAGACATTTTGTTATTACGCTGCTGCTGGCTGCTGGCGTGGTCATACCCGTTGTTGACCTCAGGCAGGCCGCCGGTAATCCGTACTGGTATGAGTCGCTCTGGGCTCTTCTCGGCTGCACTCACAGCCTGTACCGTGGCCAGTTCTTGCAGAACGGGTGGAGGGGAGGGGTGACAGGGAGCAGCGATTGCGCTGCCCGTTACCTGGCGCGGAGACGCACAGATATCAACATTGGCAGACAGGTCAGTTTGAGTGTTACCACTCATGGCAACGTCTGAGTTGTTGGACGCAGTGGCTGATTTCTTTTTCAACTGTTTTTGAATTTCCCTCAGGCGCTGCTTGTGGCTCTGTTTGGCGGAGGATAGCTGGTTGACAGTGCCGTCTGTGGCGTGTTGAGCTGTCTCCACACCAGTTATCCTGTCGTCCAGGCCGGACAACACTTCGCCCACACTTTTCTCCGTAACCTGTAGATCTCTGGCTCTCTTGACCGCCTCGTCACGGAGCTGACTCTCGAGCTGATCAATCCTGGCTAGGGTGCTGAAAGTCCTTTGAACAGTGTACTGACGTCAGCGCGAAGGTCCGTGATGAGGTTACAAGCACTTTTGAGTTGTGCTCGCAGAGTATCAGGGTCAGTGGTGTCCTCGTGAGGACAGGTAGTCCCGAGGGCCGTGGTGGGTGCGGCCTCTGTATTACGTAATCCCAGTCCCGGAGACGCGGGACTGGCGTTCGTGTTTGGTCGGGTTGGGGGAAGGGGCGTGGCAGTGGACATTACGCCATCAACTGTTGCCGCAACAAGTGAAAAATCAGTGCGGGCGTTCTGAAGTGGCTGGCCAGTAGATGTGATGATGGGATTAGTCGGGGATGAGTGGTCGGATAGAAGGGGCGTCGGTTGATAATCCCCCGGAGACGCGGGACTGGCGTTCGTGTTTGGTCGGGTTGGGGGAAGGGGCGTGGCAGTGGACATTACACCATCAACTGTTGCCGCAACAAGTGAAAAATCAGTGCGGGCGTTCTGAAGTGGCTGGCCAGTAGATGTGGTGATGGGATTAGTCGGGGATGAGTGGTCGGATAGAAGGGGCGTCGGTTGATAATCCCCTGTGATTGACGACTCTGCCGGCTGCACAAGAAGAGAGACTTCTTTGTTGTCCGAGGGAGTGGAGAGGGTAGGCGTGATGGGGGTGTCTGCTAGGGAGACAGCCAACAGCAGGCCCCGTGAGGAGTTGGAAGGGGTGGCGGGTGAGGTGACGATACTTTCTGTAACGTCAGGGCCAGATGCAAGATGGTTGCTGGTGACGGGGACATTGTCTGTAGGGTCCGCTGTACCGGCCAGGAGCTGTTGTACATAATCACAAAGGGCCCGGTACTCCGATCTCACCCACAGACCCTTTCTCTTCCCCTGAATCATGCAGGTGCCACCGGTTGTCCGCCTCTTTCTAAAGTACACGGTGATGACGATAAGTTTGTTCTCGTCTGTGTGTACCGGCCCTTCAAAATGGCTGTAAGAGCGGAGAGAGAGAGAGAGAGAGAGAGAGAGAGAGAGAGAGAGAGAGAGAGAGAGAGAGAGAGAGAGAGAGAGAGAGAGAGAGAGAGAGAGAGAGAGAGAGAGAGAGAGAGAGAGAGAGAGAGAGAGAGAGAGAATAAAAACACATGTAAATTGTGGCAGCAAGAAGTTTAGATCTACATGAACACACCCAGTCTGAAGGGTGTCATGAGTATCTATGTGGCTAACTGATCAGTAATGTTCGCTGCAGTATCGCCCTAAGTTGTGTTTGCCGGCTTTCCCCTAAAGACAATGAAGGCGAATCGGCAATGATAATGATGATGATGATGATGATGATGATGATGATGATGATGATGATGATGATGATGGTGGTGGTGGTGGTGGCTGTGGTGGTGGTTGTGGTGGTGATGGTGATGGTGATGGTAATGATGATGTAGATGATGAATCTCATTACAGTAGGGAACATTAGAACACGAAGAATAGAGCTTCCCTTGATTCCCCGATGGCGAGAGAGAGAGAGAGAGAGAGAGAGAGAGAGAGAGAGAGAGAGAGAGAGAGAGAGAGAGAGAGAGAGAGAGAGAGAGAGAGAGAGTGAGAGAGTGAGAGAGAGAGAGAGAGAGAGAGTATCAATGAATCAATTAAACTTTATTTTACAACGGTTAAGGCATTGACATCGTCATTGACACAGCCATTTTACAAACCTGCCGTTGCTAACAACTACAAACTACAAAACTACAACTACAAAACTATCTACACATGCACATACATATAAGTAAAACATAATACTTACAAACAATTAACAACGCTATTCACATAGGCAGACATACTCATAAACTCTCAGACACCCCCCTCCCACCCCCCACCCCACCCCATCCCCCGCCCCCCTCCACACACACACACACACACACACACACACACACACACACACACACACACACACACACACGCACGCACACACGCACACACACACACACACACACACACACACACACACACACACACACAAAACTAAGTAGTTCAAAATATAAATGAAAAGGATAACAGGTTTAATTGGGAATAAATTGGACCCAGCATCGAAAAAGACATATAATACATGTAGTTAAGGCATCCCTAAGTCCTACGAGTGATCCACGAAATACTTGCAGAGACCCTTTTTAAAACAGGCTAGCGAGGAGGCGGATTTTACAGATAAGTGTCCCTGAGAAGGATAAGCTGGTTTTATATAGATCGATCCATGGTTTTGGGACTATGAAGAGCTTTCTGATGTTTCCAAGCTTGGACTCAGATTTGCGGAACAAGGTGGAGATGTACTCAGGTGTTTTGCGCTTCCACACTTTGAACATAAAAATTGCTTTGTTATATTTGAAATGATCTTGAAGAGGCAGGAGACCAGCTTTGAGCTTTTCTTCTGTGGTTAGGTGTGGATCAGGGCAGATTATTTTGGCCGCCTGTCTGTGTAGGGAATTGAGTATCTTTAAATAGACCTCACTACATCCATCCCATACCGTTGAAGCGTAATCGACGTGAGAACGTATGTAATTTACGGGTGTCTGAAACAGTATAATATTTCAATTTTGATAACATAAAGAGATTTTTTGCTACTATTTTGCATAAGGCGTCTGTATGAGCTTGCCATTTTAGCTGACTGTCGATTGTAATCTCTAGTACGCGATGTTCGTTTACCTGTTCTACCTGACTACCTTTAAGTGAAAGGTTAAGTAATAGAGGCGTTATCTGCTGTTTTTGGCGCGTGGCGACTACCATCGATTTCGTTTTGACTGGATGAACAACCATAGAATTGTTTATACACCAAGCTGATACGTCATGAAGACTTTGTTGTAGGTTGTCGGATATTACCTGTATATCTTTACTAGTAGTATGAACTGAGGTGTCGTCAGCAAAAAAAGTCGCATTGTACATCTTGACAAGTAATATGTAGAGGCAAATCATTAATAAATAAACAAAATAGCAGGGGGCCTAGTACAGACCCTTGCGGCACACCGACGCTTACATCTTTGAGAGAGGAGTATGAGCCATGAACAAGAACCTTTTGTTTTCTTTTAGTAAGGTAAGATGTGAAAAAAAGCAACTGTGTCTCCGTTATTAAGGTATTTGTGAAGCTTAACAGTCAGAATAGTGTGGTCAATCAGATCAAAAGCCTTCTTAAAATCTAGATAGACTACTCCTGATAACTGTGACTTATTCATACCCTCGAGTCATGTGTCAACAAGGCGTGTAAGTGCTGTGTGGCATGAAAGCTGCGCACGAAATCCGGATTGGAAAGGGTAGAGGAGCTTACCGTTTTCTAGGTAAGCAAGCAGGTGTTTATGAACGTGCCTTTTCAGTGGTTTGGACAAAAAGATAATAAAGAAATAGGCCGATAGTTATTAGGGTCAGAACGATCTTTTGTTTTTGGAAGTGGGATTACTTTTGCACATTTAAGTTCGTTAGGAAAAGTGTTATGCTGGATATAGAGATTATAAATGTAAGTTAGGGATTCTACAATGTATGGGAGAGACAGCTTAAGTATTTTCGGTTTAATGGCATCAGCCCCCGAGGACTTTTTATTTGGAAGGTTACTTATGAGTAAACCCACTTCATGAACAGCTAGCATGGGGATGTTGAAGGGGGCTGTGCCCATTGTTCTTTTTTGACAAACCTCAGACAGCAGATTAGAATGGCAATAAGTGTTATCCTGGCTTGACGAAATTAGAGATTCGGCAACAGAAAGAAAATGGTCATTGAATGTATCAGCAGTAAGATTAGTGGGAATGGTAGTTGCGGTACTTGGAGACCCCCTAGTAAGTGTGTTTAGAAGGCGCCATATAGCAGAGGGATCTTTGCTGTTTTTAACCGTGTCACGAACTAACTTTATTCTTGCCTCTCTGATCATGTATTTAACACGGTTACGCTGTTGTTTATATTCAGTAAACATGTTATTGCTACGTAGATCGTTTCTAAGCGCCATCGCCTGCATGATTTCAGGAATAAGCCAGGGAGGAAGAGTGTGAGATTTTACCCTCCTCTGGCGTAAGGGAGCATGTTTATTAAGTACATTTAGGAAAAGAGAGTACCAAATACTGAGGGCGGTATTAGGATCATAGGAGAGGAGCACATCATTAAAAGGAGTTTTTTTCCAGATCAAATAGAAAGTCGTCTTTACTGAATTGTTTGAATCTCCTATACGTTACAGTTGTATGTCCGTTCTTTTTTGGTTTAGGGAGTTTAAAAGACCAGGAGCACGCCACAGGATAATGATCACTAACACTTAGATTTGAGACATTTGGGTTTATTAGTATATATGTGAGTCTATAAGCGTGGAAGTAGTTGGAGTAATTCTGCCCTTTGGGTGATTTCACTAACTGTACTAAGCCAAACAGAGATGACGCTGTGTCCCAGGCGGGGTGCGGCTTAAGTAAATCTATATTAAAATCGCCCAATAAAAGAATGTCGACCTTGTTTTTTAAAGCTCTGTCAAGGTTCAGACTAAACTGATCGTACCACTCAAACGTTGAGGCGGGATTTGTATATAAGAACCCAATTAAAGAGAGAGAGAGAGAGAGAGAGAGAGAGAGAGAGAGAGAGAGAGAGAGAGAGAGAGAGAGAGAGAGAGAGAGAGAGAGAGAGAGAGAGAGAGATGAGAGAGAGAGAGAGAGAGAGAGAGAGAGAGAGAGAGAGAGAGAGAGAGAGAGAGAGAGAGAGAGAGAGAGAGAGAGAGAGAGAGAGAGAGAGAGATGCTCCTTGTTTTTCTTATTTCGCCAGGCACAGCGCATTACTATCTCATTCCAGATTTTTAATTAGCATAATACGTGCTCATATATCTCAGAACCGGCATTCAGGCTTATTTCGATTTAAAACTGATTACTCTGCATAAATCTATATACTGGCTTTTGTATTTGCCTCTAAATTAACCAGTTTTACTTTTCCGACCATACACCACAGCGAACCGAAAGTTACACCAAGCAAGGGTGCATAGCGGGGAATAACAACGGCATACATGGCAGGGGATGCAATATTCCCTTGTTTAACCAGCCCATGGTGTCCACTTCGTCCATAACAACGTCGGATGTAACAAAAACTTTAGACAGATCCCCGTTAACCCTTATCATACTGAGGCTAAAGTAAGCTTCAAATTTGTACACTGCCATATGCAAGCTACATAATAGTACTTACAGATAAGGATAGAGACCAATCGCTTTAGTTCGAGATGAGCAAAAGAAATGCGACACCATTCGAATCATCGGAAACACTGGAGTGTTCCGATGATTCGAATCTTGTTGCATTTCATTTGGTGCTGAATTTGCCTTGCAGTTGCGCTTTGCATAGGCATCATTTTGTGTCCCCTGACATTAATCCGTTTACAAAACTAAACAAAAACAAACAAAACAAAAAGAAATCGGAAAGGATTTTGTTGTTTCACCCGAAGTTCACAGTTGGCGCGAATTCTGTCACTGTCCGGATCCCTCGGTGCACGAATAAACAGGAAAGAAAATGGACCCTTTTAGCATTTCTATTGCAGTTGCCACAGCGTTATCAAACGGAGTAGAACTATTCATTTCAATAAAATTAATGCAAAGAAAGGCATGGAAAGGGGCCGAAATGCACGTGCCGCTTCTCCCGCAAGAGCCTACAACTGTTCGACTTAAAGAGTGCCTCTGTGTAACGCAACGTGTCTGATATGGCTAGAGGCGAAATCCGCCTCTTGAATAAAATCCGATAGTTGTAGGCTCGAATCAGTCCCTGAGGAGACCTCCTCCATATGGGGTGCTTGGATGAGTGTAAGCTGTACAGAACTGTTGTTGTAAGTGGCATGCAATCTCATGAAAACCTACTGCTTATTGAGAATCTAGGTTTCTACTGAGGTTATCAACCCATTCACTGCCGAGGAATTTTGACGACCACCCAACTGCAGCAAAGAGTCGTCTATAAATCCGTACGAGCCCCCTGCGATGACGCTCGCAGCCGGCAAAGGGACACAACTCACAGCACAAAAAAAATCTTCGATTCCCTCCCCTATGTTCAGAGCTCCCATAATTCGTGACAGCCAAACTTATACAGGCTTACGGGTTCTCTTCCGTTCCGGCTTAACGCAGATGAATACGCATTATAGGAGTGAATATGCTTGTAGCGTGATTATTTTTGCACAAAGATACAAAGACTTACACCTAATGCTAAAACACTTGTACTTAACTCTTTCGAGACGTGTCGAATCCAGTTGCGGCACGTCTCGAAAGAGTTAACTATACTGAAAGGCAAACGTTCTGCACATGCTTTCGCCGTGTGATATAATTCCTAATCGATCAAACGTGGAGACAAACAAACCAGATAGACTATTGCTGGGAGTTTGATTGTTTAATGCTAAAAAAATTGCTTGTTTAAAACTCGTGACTCGGGAATTTTGCAATTTTTATCAAACCATAAAACGTCGGTTAACAGGGTAGAAGAGGACGTCTTGGAGAATCTTTCGTGCACGTTAGATAACCCGATGGTAGCCCATAAAAATGCATTAAACTCATTGCGCCCGAGGTACGAAATACCCACATTTTGGAGTTATCCTCTGAGGACTGCATTACAATTCAGGAGACAGATCGACCATGATAGTTCAAGGGTGGTGGCAGAATAGCTTGGCGCCTACAGGCGCCAAGCTATTCTGCCACCACCCTTGAACTATCATGGTCGAGCCATATCTTGCTGTGGTGTGTCGCGGGCAGAATGAGTTTAATTAAAACTTAATGAAATCGGAAGGCCACTAGATTCACCATCAAGAATATAAATGTACACCTGTTGGAAAGTCACGTCCTCATCTCCAGCATCACTGTTTCACAGGTTGAAACATTTATAAAAAAATGTTTCAGTACAATATTTTACAATTCATATGGTGTTCTCATGTCACACAATTGTGTTCAAACCAGCCTAAATGATAAACGGCCGGTTTTGTAGATTTTTGCATTTATATCTTCTGTCGTTATTTCAATATACAGCAATTGCTTCTTTGTAGTCAAAATCATGCAGTATCACATAAAAGAGTAACTGAATGGATGTCCTGTAAGAATATAACATGAAAACATCTCCATCGAGCAAACAAATTTGTTCCATTGGGTTAGGAATGAAAGCAGACCTACCCAAACATGAAAAGACTGATTTTCATCTTGTAGTGTTCCTGTAACGATATTCTTTTGGTCAGAGAAGTACCATTTGACGAGTTTCGTGCAACAATATCTATGGGAGTCCTTCGAGAACACGAAATGCAACAACAGACCATGAACTTTCAACTTTTCTGGATGTGTACGGTGCGCCTGCAATGGAGCTGTTGGACGGTATGCTCGTTTCGCGCCACCGTGTATCCACATAACTAAAGCAATTTTCACGATTTATTCAAATTACGTGGCAAAATGGTGGGGAGACAAAATACCAACGTTTCATTGAAATAGAAGCATTCGCTAACTGTTTACGATTTTTTAAAACTCATTCAGCCCCGACACACCACAACAAGACATGGATCAAGCATGATAGTTCAAGGGTGATGCCAGAATAGCTTGGCACCCATAGGCGCCTAGCTATTCTGCTACCAACCTTGAACTGTCATGTTCGATCTGTCTAGAATTGTAATACAGTCCTTCAGAGGGCAGCTTCAAAATTTGGGGATTTCGGTCCTGGGGTAGATTGTGTTAAGTCAACTGTGCAGAACTTTTGCCTGTCAGTAACCGCCAGAACAGACGCAAAGAGCAACACCCGATTGCAAGAGGCTTAGATCCTCATGAGCCCCCCGCAGTTGCGGGGGCTCATGAGGATCTAAGCATCTTGCTGACCTCATGCATATCATGTTCCTGACACTGTCAGAAAATTATTCAGTCAACATCATTTTTCGATGCCGGTAGTGAGGGGGTTATATGGATCCCTAGCATCAAAAGGGGCGTCATAAAGGAAAACCCGTAGTACACGATTGAACATCAAAGAGGCATCGTGGTCGATCCGTCGCCAGCGTTAGTTTCGGTGGTGCCAATGAGTGCGCACTAACCGGAAATACGTCATGCAATATTCCATAACGAGCAGCCGGGCAACTGTCGGGCGCGAGTGGATGAAGATTGTCTAATTACCCCAAATGGTGCTAGCAGATTGATGAAGATAGAAAATTGATGAAGATGGAAAACGGGGGAGCATAGAGGAATGGAGGTGGGTGGAGAAGAGAGAGAGAGATTTCTGATTATATTAGACCAAAAGGAATCACAGCCAGATATCACAAAACACACGCACGCACACATACACACACACACACACACACAACCATGCACGCACGCACGTACGCACGCACACGCACGCACGCGCGCGCGCGCGCGCACACACACACACACACACACACACTAACACACACGCACACACACACACAAACACACACACACACACACACACAAACAACTAAACGAAACGAACGAGATCAATAAACAAACAACGGTAGGACGAAGCAAACAAACAAACAAATAAACTAATCAACATGGAAAACAACAGAAACACAACTCAAACCAGCGAACAACAAGAATTGTGTGGGCTTGTCAATTACGTTGCTGTGTGAATAATATTTATAAGCAGCTTGTATTCTTTTTTTTTAACTGTGCTGGACTGTGTTTTGAACCTCACACCTCTAGTTCGCAAAGTACAAAATAACAGAGCAGTAAAGAATATTTCACAGACACGGTTTACCGTGCGCCGAGTCAAAATAAGCTCACACTTGAGTGAAACCAGAACACAAGATGCTATTTTGCGTAATCGTAGGCTGTGTAAATTTTATATACGATCTTCCCAAATGCGCACAAGGTTTTCTGGCCGACCTCGGCCGCCGATGTCCCGCGCACGGCAGTGCGCGGGCCATCGGCGGCCGAGGTCGGCCAGAAAACCTTGTGCACACTGGGCTCGGCAAGTCAGAGAAAAATGACTGGATAACCCCAACGCGTTTAGCGTGCTACCTTGTTCATCTTCATTTTCTGTCAAGACAAATATTATACTGTACATTTTTATTTTTTATTGCAGCGGCCAAAAGGATCTTTCGTGCGCTGATCTGTGATTTTGGACCTTACGGCTTACAGCCGTAAGGTCCAAAATCACATGCCTGCGCACATTGTTTTAGGTGTAGAGGTCTTGGAAAGTGGATCGTGGTGGTTTTTTAGGGCGCGAAGCAATCCGTAAAATAGCACTTGGATCTTTTTTTCGTCTTTCTCTCTTTCTTTCTTTATGTTGTTGTTGTTGTTGTTGTTGTTTGGGGGGGGTATAATTTTGCAAACAAAAATGAATGGTTATTAAGGGAAACAAATTAGCTGCAGCTCTGGCATAAACCTTGTAACTTTAATTCAAAAAAAGAATGGCTACATTTTTTCCGCATACTTGTAATTTTCTATCTATCAACACTTTTAACAACCAACAATTCTTCGTTTTGTAAGTTGCGATACATAATGGAAATTCTAACATTGAGAAGGCGCGCTAACCTATAGGGCTCGGGAAGTTCCCCGCGTTGCCTAGCAGCGTCGGCCCATCAGCCGCCATCTTATGAGGATACCATAGTCATCAGATAGAAGCGAAATAGTGTTTTATCACGTTTTTCTTCATGTTTATTCCAGGCTCTTTGGAAACAAACAAAAACAGATTCTAGTGAGCGGTTTCCTACAGTGATGGCAAGACTTGCTGTTATTGCTTATTCCTGTCATTACAAAAACAGCAATTTCCCTATTAGCGCTTAGTCCCATATCCTCACAAGATGGCCGCCACGACTGGCGTGATGACGTCATCTTCCCGAGCCCTATGATTGACCCCCTAATACGGGGAATCCAATAACTCTGCGCCGCAACCCGTGCCCCGCTAATAGGGAGAGTCTAAAACAGGGAATAAGCCCAGGCGACCGGCCGGGAGACCAGCGAAGAGCACGACATGCTCTGTACGTTGGGCATCATATCATAGGACGAGTTGAAAAGAGGATATGTTTTCATCAGAATCAGATCAAGGTCAGCAAAAGAAGGAAACTCACACTTTCAGTATGTCCCGCCCAGTCCGGCCCAGAGGCATATAATTATTCAAATGAGCCCCTTTGCAAACGTCAGAAGGCTACAGAGGTTACGTTTACGCCGAACGACTCCCAACCACAAACGAGAGCGAAGTCAAGGCGGATAACCAGCTTGTTCCACAAGCATAGACAGCACTCCAAACATCTCCAAGAGACATAGATCCTCATGCGCCCTCCGGGCCCAGGAGGATCTATGCCTCTTGGAGATGTTTTGGAGTGTTCTCTGTCTGCTGTGATTTCGCTATCGTTCGTCGTTGCGAGTCGTTCGTCTCAAACGAAACCTTACTAATAACTGAAGTCCTGTTCCGGCGGAGGGTGTATTTTAAACCGCAGATGACGTTCTAAAGAGAGAAAGATTCACGAGCATGGTGATTTATCAGTATCTTCCGAGCTGCAACGGATCGCAATCATTGGCTGTAAGGTTATACCCCGTGAGGTTTAACTCATTCAAGGCCAGCCGCATCCGGATGCGTCTGGCCGCGAATGAGTTAACCTCTTCGCGGCCAGACTGACATAACGAGCGAAACCCAAGTGTAGTTTCTTCAGTAGGCTAGTCCCAAACAGCTTTGGAGACTTGTCGGGATATGTGTCGTTCACAGACAGATGCAACCCATATATTAAAAATATCTTTTAATCCCATCGGTGCCGAGAAGAAGTGAACAGGACTTAGCAGCAAAAGATATAGATCCGCATGAGCCCCCGCAGTCGCGAGGGCTCATGAGGATCTATGCCTCTTGTTGAGGCCACTTTGTATCCATGTTCCTTGGGTGGCTGTTGCTGTAGGTCGTTGAATAAACGAAAATTTCAGAGGAGAAAAAAACAAAAGTGCAGTGGCAGGGAAGGGGTCAACAAATTAAAAGTGGGCACTACCCTGCTGAGGAAAGTTCCTTTTGTCTGGCTACTTTACATGTGCATCCAGTCTAATTGGTTGAAAGGGGTCCTACATCGCGCAGTTGGAGGAAATCTCGTCTAGTTTACTTCTTGACTACAATTAATGTTTTGTGGGCAGTCAGGATTAACGGATTCGAGACGTCACTCATCTGGATACGCGGCAAAAAAAAGCCGAGTATCCGTATGCGGGGACGTCTCAAATGAGTTAATGACAAGATCGTTTTGATCATGTATTTTGAGATGTAGCTGACATACTGAGGAGAGAAAGATGTATGCGCATGCTCATTTATCAACCCACTTCCGGACATGGCCGTTCGATCTGAACCCACAGGTCCAGGAATCCTACACGCCTGCCTCGTCCTCTGACAGCCGGTGCATTACAGCGGAAAAAAAAGAAGAAAGTCTTCTGTGGGAAATGGTGACTGTTTCCTACATAACCAGCTGTAAATAGTCTTAACTCGTGTAAGATTCATTGATATTCGATATGCACTCAGCGCACTAAGAAAGGACATTAACCGACTGAAGATATTGAGTGCAGGGGTAAGGGTTAGTTGTATGAAAGAGCTTAGTCCTGCACCAGCCACTAAGAGAGGTGCTCCGCTATAGCGGAGCACCTTGCTTAGTGGCTGTCGCATGATTAATCTCACTGACGCTACTGACCCCAGGGAAACGGGCGGATTTGTTCATAACATGTCCGTTGAAAGGTCCCGGTAACTCAAAAGGGCTCGAATTGATCGCAGGGGGTTCAAGAGGATTTATGTCTCTTGTTTGTCCTGCGGTCTTTATGCCTATTCTCGTCACATTTACATGTGTGTTCTTCAAGCTAATGCCAATCAGTGCGCAGTTGTGTCAGACGCGCAGTTCGTAACCGCTGACATCAAAGTGGTTAAAAAAAAGAAGATTCTGCTCTTTAACTCATTCAGCCCGGCGCACGTATATCCCCAATTTTGGAGACGTCATCTAACGACTATGCAACTGTTGCAGGAGATGGATCGACCATAATAATTCAAGGGCACTACCCTTGAATTATCATGGTCGACCCATCTCCTGCTGTAGTGCGTCAGGGTTGAATGGGTTAAAACTACCTGTGTGCTGGGCTGTGAATTTGGACTTAACGACTGTGAAGTCCAAACTGACACCTCAGCTCATAGTGTATAGTTTTGCAGGAATTATCCTGAAGAGAGAAAAAAGAGAAGTGGAGAGATAAACACACTGAAGTCCACGCCAAAAGCATTATGTTCTGGGTAGTACGCTCTCTGCATACAAATAGCCTGTTGACTCATTCTAGACAGACCCCAAACAAATTCGCGGCATAAAGCCAAAGTAATAAATGAGATCCCATACGGGCTGACAGCAAGAGGCACAGATCCTCATGAGCCCCTGCGACAGCAGGGGCTCATGAGAATCTTTGCATCTTGCAGATGGGATGCTGGATGGAGCACCTCTCGAATGAGTCAACAAATTAGATGGCAGTTTCAATAGGATTATCACGTATTGACCAGAACTCTTTCCTAGTGCAGCAGGTCTTCCTGGATCTGGGCAACAGCCAGTATGTCGATTCTTTTAGTAAAGCGCGATTGTCATTGTATAACAATGGAAATCTCGCTTTTCACTAAAAGGGACAAACTGCCTTTTACCAAACCAGAACAGAGGTCTTCCTTTCTTTGCGTAAATCATAACTATTCATGTCTAACAAATAATGATTGTATCTCTCTCATTTCCTTTTGCCTCAAGGAAGATCTATGCTTTTGCATCTGGGGTGATTTTTGTTGTGGCACACCAGTGAAGGAGTCAAAGACATCAACCGAACTACCCGACAAGACTGTACTTTCTAAATCAGTCCTGTATTCGGGGATTAGTTTTACGATGTTTTTTTTTTCAGAAATAAAAGAAATACGGCCATCTCTCTTGCTGACGGTAGCGTTTTTTGTCGAGGTGATTCTTGCAGAATCACCTCGACAAAAAGCGCTACCGACAGCTACAGGGTTAATGCAAGCGTGGCTCATATTTACGTCATCAGAATGTACACTTATTTCGCGCATATTCTCTCTTCGCTCTGTGGACTTGATCTTTACGACAGGTCACACACAAAAATGAGAGCGTGCTTATTGGTCGTCAATAATAATAAAAAGTATCTGTTTCTGCAGCAGAAAATTGCAGATTAGGCGCAACAATCAACACGTCCAGGAATCGTAATCTTGTCTTTCATCTTGGACGTTGCTGCTGAAACCCGTAAGATCCAAAACCAAAATCACAGAACAACATATGCATGGTTATAATTATTACAATGCTGCTAGAATGGCTGTAGTAAACGTCCGTAAACTTCAGATAAAACATATCGCTTGTGGCCCACACGTTTCTGTTGTTATAACCGAAATTTTGTTATAAGCGAAGAAACTTGCAGACTTCTTCGCTTATAACAAGGTCGGATATAATGAAAGTCGAATATAACAACACTTTTTCAGAGGTCCAGACCGAGAACTTTTTCTGTGTAAACTACTTCGCTTATAACAAACTTCGGATACAACAACAAGAAAAACTGGGTCCCCTGGCCATTTCTTATGTTTATCCGGAGTTTACTGTAACACAAGTAAATTCAGACAACGCTATTTCAGAGATCCCGACAGAACTCTTTCTATATAACTTACTCTGCTTATAACAAATTTCCTATTTAGCAAATTGGGTCCTCAGGCGATTTGTTATATTCCACGTTCTCTGTATTTTGATTACAAACATGTCTCCAGTTTGTGACTGCTAGTTAATGACGGAATAATGTCAATATTTTGACTACAACACGGTATCTTTTTTTTTTTTCGCTTGCTGGTCTGCGATTTTGGACCTTACGGCCGAAGGCCGTAAGGTCGAAAACCACAGACCAGCACACCTAAGACAACACCACAATGACGCTAGAAGGTCAATACTTATTTCGATCTTGAGAACAGACCAAAAAAAAAATGCCTTCTTTGTGATGCGCTTCTTTGATCAAACCGCTTTGGCAACGTGTGTATTGAACCGACGCATGTAGACAGTGGAACTGCACAGGACATGCCACGAGTGCTAAAAGGCATTCTCGTCCTTTGATGCGCTTGTCTTCTCAGCCTGCAGTGTCTCCCTGCTAGTTTCGCTCACAGGCGTGGGACGGCGGCCGGTTGCGTAATCGATCGCCTCTTAATACGGGTGGTAGGCAAATTATTTCTTACTTCCTTTGACAACTCATGCAAGGCGCCCGGCATCAACGCTATACGACACTTCCGCAGCTATTGATGCCAGGCGCCTTGAATGAGTTTAGAGGTGATCGACTACGCGACGAGCATCTCATGCTTGCACGACACTTTCGCAGCTGTTGATGCAGCTTGAATCAGTTACGTTGGGATCGACTAAGAAAACGATCATCACACGCCTGTAGTTTCAACTACTCTGTGAGAAAGTCTTGGATGCTGACACGCGGCGATCAATAAATTAATGCTTGGAAACGCCGCCTGCCGCTGACCTTGTCTTAGTCCAGTGCTGAGAGGAGGTGAAAATATGACATTGTCACTGGCGAGAAAATATGACATTGTCACTGGCGAGAAAATATGACATTGTCACTGGCGAGAAAATGACTTGTCATGCGAGAAATGCATTGTCACGCGGAAATTGACATTGTCACTGCGAGAAATTGCATTGTCACTGGCGAGAAAAGAAAGAAGTTGTAGCGCATTTACAAATTTTGTTGTTGTTGTTGTTGTTGCAAGTAACACTCTGAACCCAAGAGGTAAATGTGTCGCAGTTTGTGACAAGAACCGCAACGTCACATCGCATATTGATTAACCTATTTCACCCCACGATCGAAATCTCCAAATTTTGGAGTCGTCCTATGAAGAGTGTATTGCCGTTCAGGAGACAGATCGACAATGATAGTTCAAGGGTGTGCCAGAATAGCTTGGCGCCTACGGGCGCCAAGCTATTCTGGCACCATCCTTGAACTATCATGGTCGATCCCTATCTCGCCGTGGTGTGTCGGGGCTGAGTGAGTTAACTGGTTAGTTCGGGGTTTAATATCCACGGCATCAGAGTGATAATGATGCGATTCATGGGGGACCTGGACAGCTATTGCCTATGGCGTACGACCTGAAAACTGAGCATTAATTTCTGACGCACTGCCACTGTTCTGCGTTGTTTTATCAGGACCTTTCAACGGGCAAACTATTGAAATCGTAGATTACCACACCAATCTAATTATATATACCAATGATCACGCATTTAAGAGAGCGGTGTGTGTGGGGGGGGGGGGGAGAGAGGAGAGAAGAAGAGAGGGAGAACTTGCTTTTTTTGTAGTTTAAAATGACGCATTTAGCCTGATTCAATGCCCTTCATTCAATGTCTGATAACCAAGCCCATAGTGTGACCCTGCTGAACTCCGCGATTACCTCCCGTGGCCCTCGGTGGTCCCCCTTGATTAGGGGCAGGCTATTTGACGGGTTTGACTTCCTGTTCAGTCAATCAGCCAACCGCTTTCCATCTGCACTAGGTTTAGATTCTTCATACCTCTCGACGCTGTGACGACCGCATCTCACAAATGTTCATTTTAGCTTCGCAGACAGGAGTAAGTTTCCAGGCTTTTAGCAGAAGAATAGGTAACCCCTTTACTGCCAGCGGACGCAGAATTATATCTTAACCCCTTCGCTGCCTGTGATCACGAACTGCGCGTTAGAAACGACTTCATACTGACCGACATTCGCGTGAAGGTCATAGATATAAATGGCACAAAAATAGGCATGAAGAACATACGACTAACAAGAGACATAAATCCTCATGAGCCTCATCGACCGGGATGATCCAATATCTAAATCAAACCAGCAGAATTGGGAGTCTTTTTATTTGCATTATTACATATATTTAAAAAAAAATTTTAAAAAATATATTTGGCCGTGAAAAATTGCTGTGTTCGGGTCTGTGGGGGATCCTGGGTAGCTCTGGTAGCAGAACAGTGAACTCTTGTCTGAAAGGTGGCGAGTTGGAACATAGCTGGGGTGAAATTTTGTTCAGACCCTAATCGGTGTCCGGTCTTTGAAATCACCTTCGCGGTGGACAAAGACGTTAAGAACTAAACGTTAACTAACGTTTAAAGTCGTGTGTGCTGGTCTGTGACTTCTGTGAAAGCCGTAAGGTCCAAAATCACAGACCAGCACATATATTGTTTCAGAATGAATAGTTATAGAGGGAAAATAGTTGGAGGGGAAAGGTGGGGGGGTGGGGGGGTACGCTTGCCCCTGTGTTCAAGCGTCCACGAGGACATCCACACTTTCCTCTCAGAACCACTGCTGGGAGAGTTTCCTCTGGGATAATTATCCCACGATCGATAAGCTGTATATGGTTATTTTGCTCGCCCAGCCACGTGCTAGAGGTAAATGAACCATCGCAGCTCAAGGTCACGCGTGAGGGGCATGCCAGCACACCGTCGCACTGTCGAACTTACTGTAGGGGTGATTTTTTAGTGTTACTGTTCGGTAATATTCGGTAAATCGTCAACTGGACTTTTATGCTCGGTGATCAATAGACTGTTTAGTGGAAGTATTCCAGTTACCCTGAAAGCTATTGAAAACTGAAAGTTGTGCTAATTAAAAAACATTAATAAAAACTATAGGCACACAAACCCCTTCCCAACACCCCTCCATTTTTGTCCAAGGGAAAAAGTGATTTTAACCCCTTCGCTGTCAGTGATAAAAAAATTCGCGTTCGGCATTTTTTTTTTCTGTTGCATATACGTAAGACTATTTTGTCTGCAGGCTCATCATGTGTGTGTGTGTGTGTGTGTGTGTGTGTGTGTGTGTGTGTGTGTGTGTGTGTGTGTGTGTGTGTGTGTGTGTGTGTGTGTGTGTGTGTGTGTGAGAGAGTTTTCTGCTCCTTGTAAACCAATGTATTTTTTTGTTGTTGTTGTAATGTTTTTTGGGGTTTTTTTTGTTGTTGTTGTAATGTATGTGCTTGTTTTTGTATTTTGCTTCACTGTTTCATTACTGTGATTGTAAAGCGCCTAGAGCACCTTGGTGATTAGGCGCTATACAAATTACCTTTATTATTATTATTACTATTATTTGCGTAAAGAACACATCCTAAATGGGACCAAAAATAGGCATAAAGAACACATCCTAAATACGACCAAAGGCATAAAGAACAGATCCTAAATATGACCAAAAAAGGCATAAGGAACACATCCTAAATATGACCAAAAATAGGCATAAAAAACACATCTTAAATATGACCAAAAATAGGCATAAAGAACACATCCTAAATATCATCAAAACTAGGCATAAAGAACACATCCTAAATATCACCCAAACCTAGGCGTAAAGAACACATCCTAAATATCACCCAAAATAGGCGTAAAGAACACATCCTAAATATCACCAAAAATAGGCGTAAAGAACACATCCTAAATATCACCAAAAATAGGCGTAAAGAACACATCCTAAATATCACCCAAAATAGGCGTAAAGAACACATCCTAAATATCACCAAAACTAGGCGTAAAGAACACATCCTAAATATCACCCAAAACTAGGCGTAAAGAACAAATCCTAAATATCACCAAAACTAGGCATACAGAACACAGGACTAACAAGAGGCATAAATCCTCATGAGCTCCCGCGAATGCGGGAGCTCATGAAGATGTATGCCTCTTGCAGCTGGGTAGCGTTCTCTTTGCCTCTGGCAGTTACGGGGTTAATCAACGTCTTTAATCATTAAAATGGCAGAGACAGTGGCTGGTTATGCTTAGCTAAGCTTTCAGTGTCAGCATAAACCCGCGTATACCAATGTAGCGCGTCTTATTAAGTCAATCCGTTGAGTGCCAGCTGATGCAGACTGTGTTTCTGCAATCTTTATTAATTTAACACCGAAAAACCTTCGTTGTCCCAGGAGCGTGGATTCAAAGTGGTGACAGCAAGAGGTATAGATCCTGAAAGACCCCGCAACTGCGGGGGCTCATGAGGATCTACACCTCTTGCAGTTGGGTGGCGTTCACATTTTCTCGCCCAAAAGACAAATTTTAAAAAGGGAAAAATGAAAATGTTCCCTCTCTATGAAAGAAACTACTAGTTATATGAATCTGGATCTAGATCTGGATCTTTGTCGTCGTAGGAGTCTATGGCTATCGACAAAGATCCAGATCCAGAATATCAATATGGAAATCACAGAATTGAGCCGGCCCACACGTACAGAAGTGTTCGCAATTAAAGAAAAATAAATTCTATGGAGGATATGAGTAGATAATGAGTGTGATGTATATGACAGAACTAAGCCTATAATGGTATCGCCGTCCTTGCTGCCTTGGCCTCAGCGGGATTTGGTGGACCAAACGTGCGGTGGCACTGTCAGTCTGTGATTTATGCCGCGAGCGTCCCTAATGAGCGTGTAGCCTGGAAGCGACCGCTGACCCTGGGTGATCTCGAAAGTAACAGATTAATCACTTTTCCATCGGCTTCTGTGGTGAATTGCGGGGGGGGGGGGGGGGGGGGGGGGGATTTTCTCGAAGGCGAGATAACCAATTGGAGCACAGGTCAGACTCAGTATAACCCTATCGCGATATCTAGGAGCGGGATGGACCGCGTCATTTGAGTTCGCGTCACTTCCTGTCGCGCTCGGGCCGACGTCAGTCTTAGCTGGCCCGCTGACGTCGACCAGTCGCACGAGAGCAGCCAAAGCAAGGGCACATGAGGAATGCTCTGAAGCCAACCGCGAGGTGAAGAGGAGTATCAGGGCAGACAAGAGAGTCTACACAGACGGCCTAGCAGCAGAGGCAGAAAAGGCAGCAGGCATCGGCAACATGAAACAGCTCTACGACATTACCAGAAGATTGTCTGGCAAGTATGGCCATACAGAAAGACCAGTAAAAGACAAAGAAGGCAAGCCTATTGCAGACAGATCAGACCAACTCGACAGATGGGCTGAGTATTTTGAAGAGTTACTGAACAGACCCACCCCACCCGACCCCCCAGACATCCAGCCAGCAGAGACTGACCTACCCATCAGCTGTGACAGACCCAGCCGGGAAGAGATCAGAAGAGCAGTGGCATTTTTGAAGAACAACAAAGCAGCAGGGCCAGATGGCATCCCAGCGGAGGCTCTGAAAGCAGACCTATAAACAACAGTAGAGATGCTGTACCCACTGTTTGAAAAGATCTGGGAAGAGGAGGTGATGCCGGCTGACTGGAAGGAGGGGTACCTAATCAAGCTTCCCAAGAAAGGCGACCTCAGCAAGTGTTCCAACTACAGAGGAATCACCTTGCTGTCAGTACCAGGAAAGGCCTTCAACAGGATCATCCTGGAGAGAATGAAGAGCTCCGTTGACCCCTAGCTGAGAGACCAGCAAGCAGGATTCAGGAAAAACCGATCATGTACAGACCAGATTGCCACTCTCCGGAACTTCGTGGGGCAGTCTCTGGAGTGGAGCTCCCCGCTGTATGTCAACTTTGTGGATTACGAGAAAGCATTTGACAGCGTGGACCGAGAGACTTTGTGGAAACTCCTACGACACTACGGTGTACCCACAAAACTCGTCTGCCTGATCCAGAGCAGCTACGATGGTATGACATGTCGCGTGATCCATGAAGGGCAGTTCACCAGGGAGCTCCAGGTCAGAACCGGCGTCAGGCAGGGGTGTTTGCTGTCTCCGTTCTTCTTCCTACTTGCCATAGACTGGGTCATGAAGAGGACCACAGAGCAGAGAAGAAGCGGAATACAGTGGACACTGTGGACACAGCTTGACGACCTCGATTTTGCAGACGACTTGGCTTTACTGTCCCACACTCATCAACAAATGCAGGACAAGACCACGAGGCTTGCTGACAACTCGTCCCAAGTGGGCCTCACCATCCACAAACAGAAAACAAAGACAATGAGGCTGAACGCAACCAGGGAAGAACCAATCTTGCTTGCTGGCACCCCGTTGTAGGAGGTGGAGTCCTTCACCTATCTCGGGAGCATCATCGACAAAAAAGGTGGCACTGATGCAGATGTCAGAGCACGAATTGGTAAAGCCAGAGCAGCCTTTCTCCAGCTCAAAAAAGTGTGGTGTTCCAGAGAACTGTCACAACACACCAAAGTCCGGATTTTCAACTCAAACGTAAAAGCAGTTCTCCTATATGGAGCAGCGACTTGGAGGTTGACAAAAACCACAGTCAATAGAGTACAGATCTTCATAAACAGTTGCCTTAGAAGAGTTTTGAAAATCCACTGGCCAGAGAAGATCAGCAACGTCAGACTCTGGGAGAGAACAGAGCAGATAACAGCAGAGAATGAAATTGGACGAAGAAGATGGGGATGGATTGGTCACAGCCTGAGAAAGCCAGTTTCCAGTATCACTAGGCACGCATTGTCATGGAACCCCCAGGGAAAGAGGAAAAGAGGCAGGCCGAGAAACACCTGGCGTCGAGACCTCCAAGCAGACATCAAGAGACTGAGAACCACCTGGATAAGCACAGGACAGGAGTCGCTGGAGGTATCTCGTCGACGGCCTATACTCTGGTAGGGGTGACAGGCGTAAGTAAGTAAGTGACATCGACCCGAGGACCTTTTGCTCACAGTACTAAAGTCGACACAAGTTTATAGGAGCACTCACGGTTCGTGTGCGGAGTCAACGTTTGCTAGCCGGCTGAGGTACGCACCTATCCGAATCAAGGGTGTGACAGATTGCTGCCGATTTTGTAATAACAGTGCTGGTACGCATAACACGGAGGCTGGCCTGCATTTAACTGTGGTCTCGTACGCACTTTTTTTTTTTTTTCCATTTTTGTGTTCGAAAGGATAGATTTAACTAATGGAAATGAGAGGCAAAGTAATAAAGACATTTCCTACTTCGGTAATAGTCTGTACTAGTGTACTGTGGAAATCTGCTCTGAAGCCGACCAATCAAAAACGTGTTTGCCTCATTGTCTGGCACTGTTAACTCATTAAGCCCTGAGGACGAAATTATCATTTGGGGAGATGTCCTTCAAGATCTGGTTCAAAGTTCTGATGGCAGAGCTATTCCGACACCACTCTTGAACTATCATGTTCGATCCACATCCTGTTACAGCATATCAGAGCTTTGTGGTTTGTACTCAAGTCATGATAATGGTTAAGTATCTATCTCATCATCATCATCATCACCATCATCTCTGTCTGTCTGTCTGTCTGTCTGTCTCTCTCTGTCTGTCTCTCTCTGTCTCTCTGTCTCTCTCTGTCTCTCTGTCTCTCTGTCTCTCTGTCTCTCTCATAACATAATCCTGTTACTAAGAGATTCAGGATTAGCACTTGATACCTGATGACTGATCAGTGTGTGATGACTGGCTTAGTGGTCAATGTTGATAGACACACCCGCGTGCAATTCTCATCGGAATGCGCGTATAATTATGACAATTGCAGCGCTCTGTGACTTTACAAACTGTGTTAACCTGTGTATTGAACAAGAGTGCAGAACTTAGTCGCTATTAAAGTGATTCTTATCACTGACTGTGACGGTAGCAGAGAATAAGATTACTCTGGTACGCTTCATCGCGCTTTGTTTGTAGCAACAGTACGTTGCACACGCAGAGACCTATATCTGCAGACTTTTTTCATTTACATCTACGATCCACTATCTTTTTCTTCCTTTTTTTATCTTTCGCGCATGTTTCAGTGCTGTGTTTTGACCACTTATCTGCATGCCACATTGTGACACTTTGTTATTGTTGTTTAAACTGTCATTTAGTTTGTTAGTATATTTTAAAC
Organism: Semisulcospira habei; assembly: GCA_036245525.1. Lineage (NCBI taxonomy): Eukaryota > Metazoa > Mollusca > Gastropoda > Semisulcospiridae > Semisulcospira > Semisulcospira habei. Next base: position 13,189,636 of record BTPG01000005.1, read on the forward strand.
TAGTATTTAGTTGCGAAGTTACCTGACATGTTTACTAGTGTCAGCGATCATTTGCTTAGAATAGGCCACCTCAATGTATATCACCTTTGCAGCAAAGTATCAGATGTTACAGTACTACTCAACCAACCCTCCCCATATCATATATTTGGCTTTACAGAAAGTAGGTTGACAGAGAATATAAGTAACCAAGCTATCACCATACAAAATTTCTCCATTCATAGGCGAGATGCTTCAGTGCCTGGTCATACTGGCATTTGTGCTTATGTTCACAATACTATTGCTAACAACGTAACACGACGACGTGACCTGGAATCCGCCCATGTGGAAAGCCTGTGGCTTGAGATAAAAGCAACCGCCAAGTCAACCCCGACCTTCGTATGTTTTATTTACAGAAACCCCGCAGCTACAGTGTCCTGGCAAGATGATTTTGTTGTAATGGTTGACAAAGTACAAAACTCCAAGGGTGATATACATATACTCGGTGATTTTAATGTTGATTTATTGAAACCTGGCAACACGTCATGGAGATCCATGATAACGTTCTTAGGCCTTACACAAGTAGTTCAGTCACCCACCAGGGTCACTGCTACTTCATCCACATTAATTGACCATGTTTATACAACCAACGACAGTGCCCTTAGCAATGTCTATGTACCCAGCACCTCTGTCAGTGATCATTTTCCTATTTGTTTTTCATTATCTGCGAAGTTGCCAAAGAAACCTCATAAGGAGCATATAACCATTCTCTACAGATCATTCAAAAAATTTAATCAAGATGATTTTTTGCATGAACTTTCCCAAACACCATTTTCCGATGTGTATAACTATAACGATCCCAATGTAGCGCTGTCCCACTGGTATAAGTTGTTCCTCGGTGTTCTTGACAGACATGCCCCGAGGCGCACTAAGCGTGTTAAACATCCCACTGTGCCTGAGTGGCTGACGGATGAGATTAAAACTGCGATGGAACTAAGAGATCTATTGAAACAACAAAAGAAATTTGACGAGTACAAAAAACAGCGAAACCTAGTTAAATCATTAGTACGTAAAGCACAGAGGCAGTATGCTGAAAAGATTATTGCGGGCGGCAAAGACATACGCAGCGTGTGGCAGGTGATTAACACATTTACTAAAGGACAATCTAGCAAAACAACGAGTGTCCCCCCGCACCTCACAGCTGATGTATTTAATGAACACTTTCTTAACATTGCAAAAACCCTGTCACAGACGAACACCTGTGAGCCAGGTGAATACGTATGTTCAGAACAATTGAAACAGCACAGTCAGAAAAACGCCGGCAATACTTTCTCAGTTCCCCTAATGACCGTCCTTGATGTAGGAAATCTATAACCAACATGAAAAGTAAAACATCTTGTGGTGTAGACGGTATTAGCAGTGAAATCCTGAAAATTGCGCTCCCTTATATTGTGGAATCATTAACCTTTATATATAACCTTTCGATTCAAAAGAGCATGTTTCCCGATGAATTGAAAATAGCAAAAGTTACTCCTCTACCGAAAAGCAAAGATCTGAGCGACCCAAGTGAGTACAGACCTATTTCAATCTTATCAGCAGTGTCCAAACCACTTGAAAAGCATATACATAATCATTTACTTCAATTCCTGGAGAAAAACCACCTTATTAGTACAGCACAATCAGCTTTTCGGCCCAAACATTCGTGTCAGACTGCCTTAACTCTCATAACCCACAAATGGCTTACTGCCATAAATGAGTCCAAACTTTCAGGTGTAGTATTTCTAGATCTTAAAAAAGCCTTCGATCTCATTAACCACTCAATCTTACTAAAGAAGTTACCTTTATATCACATTGACTCAAATGCAGTCGCTTTTCTCTCGTCCTATCTCTTAGACAGAACGCAGAAAGTGTTCTTGAATGGTAAATACTCAGCGAAAAGACTGGTGACCCATGGTGTTCCTCAGGGATCCACCCTAGGACCGTTATTATTCAACATCTTTATAAATGACCTTCCACTGTCAATATCACACCCCGACACAAACTGTGAACTATTTGCTGACGATACATCATTACATGTATCTGATAAAAATGTTTCAACCGTGAGCGCTGTCCTCCAACATAGTCTAGATGAAGTGTCAACTTGGTGTGAAGAAAATCATATGATTATTAGTATTCCTAAAACGAAAAGTATGTTGGTGACAACACGCCAAAAGCATCAACGTGGTTTGCAACCCCTTGAGCTGTCCCTTCACTCTCAGCCCATAGAGCAAGTGTCAAAACATCGTTTGTTAGGAGTGACAGTCGACGAACAGCTCAGCTGGGAGCCGCACATAGAAACTGCCTGTAAAACTATTTCAAAGAATCTATTTTTATTATCCAAATTAAGTCGTATAGTCGACATTGATGCTCGAAAACTATTCTTTAACGCACACATCAAGACACATTGTAATTATGCTTCCAATATCTGGGACGGCTGTGGAGACATTCATTTGAAAAAAATTAATTCCCTTTACCGGCGAGGTATTAAGCTTATTCTTCCTGGTTCGTCCCCTACTGATGAAAGACTGAAGGCCCTTAATATTCTACCACTCAGTAAACAATTGGAACTTAATAGATGCTTGCTTGTGCAAAAAATTCTAAACAATGCCGCCCCTCCCTATCTCCGTGAGCTGTTTTCCCACACGAATAGAGAGAACACGAGGAACAGCTTACTCCATCTCCCAAAACCGAGAATCGACATCTTCAAATCTAGCATATCATTTTCCGGTGCTAAGTCATGGAATAACTTGCCCTCGCATTTAAAGTCTATTTCAAAGTTATCTATCTTCAGAGCTCGCGTCCATAAATATTTGCTGTCGATGTGAATGTCCTATTTTTCTGTTTAGTATGTTGCTCCAGCACAGCAGATTGCTGCAGATTATGTAATAGTTTGACTGTATTAACATGTCAGGCTCATACACGTACATATATTGTTTTAATTCTTTTTGTATTTTATTTTTTATTATTTGATTGGTTGCGGGTGGGGGGGGGTGGGGGGGGTATGGGTACTTATATATATTTTATCTTTTGCTGTATCGTCTTATGTATTTTTATATGTGTAGAGTAGCAGGACAGTTTGGAAGATAGGCATTGCTATGCCTAAAACTTTTTATCCTGAATAAAACGTTTCATATCTCCTCTCTCTCTCTCTCTCTCTCTCTCTCTCTCTCTCTCTCTCTCTCTCTCTCTCTCTCTCTCTCTAAAACGTTTCATCATCTCTCTCTCTCTCTCTCTCTCTCTCTCTCTCTCTCTCTCCTCTCTCTCTCTCTCTCTCTCTCTCTCATCTCTCTCTCTCTCTCTCTCTCTCTCTCTCTCTCTCTCTCTCTCTCTCTCTCTCTCTCTCTCTCTGGAAATGGAGTATTGTTGCCTGTCAGTACTTTACAGTATACTTTTATCATGTCTCTAGCTGCGGACATGATGAAAAAGGTCATGAGGTACCTAATCATTTATCCTTGAAAATAAAGTTTCATTTCATTCATTTCATTCATTTCATTCATTTCTCTCTCTCTCTCTCTCTCTCTCTCTCTCTCTCTCTCTCTCTCTCTCTCTCTCTCTCTCTCTCTCTCTCTCTCTCTCTCTCTCTCTCCTATTGTGTTTGTTTTTTTCCGTAGTTTTTCTCTTCTTATTATTATTTGTATTATTGCATGCTTGTTTATTTCTGTTATGTTGTTGTTTACAGGACAGCTTGTAAGCAGCATTGAGTTGCCTAATAGCTTTATCCTGAATAAATAAAGATTCATCATCATCTCTCTCTCTCTCTCATTTTCTCCCGCCTCTCACCCATCTCTCCGTCTGTTACTTCAGTTGTTTGCTGTGATTACCTGTTCATGCTTGCTTACTTACTGCATTCGCACGAAGATTTAGTGTAGTGCAAACACTCAAGGAATTTATTGTCCTATTACCAGAAACCATCCGCTCCAAAAAGCTTCTTACCAATTAGTCCTTTGGCCAAGTGCATTGTCTTTGCCTCTGTCTTCTCTGCTCTTAGGTAGGTATTTGCTTGCAAACAAGACATTGAGACCCCTTGCAAGCATGAGCCATCAATGTGTCAGAACAGTCATCCCCCAAGAAAACATTGGCTACCACAAGAAATATTGGTATCCATGCCCTGTCTCTCGCATCTTCCATTCGCTCAGTGTGCTTCTCAGGGGGAAAAATGAGACCGCTTTAAAAATATCTTTCATGCGCGGGAGTTGGATCGACTGTGAAAAGATAGCTCAAGGGCAGTGCTTGATTAGTCTGGCGCCTTTCAAGGCGGCAGGCTAATCAAGCACTGCCCTTGAGTCATCACTGTGACAGTCTATTTATATCCTGCGTTTGGCTTTTGGGTGTGAAAAAAAGCACTGTACCCGGCCATCTCCGAGGTAGGTCTGCCTAGTCAGAAACAGTATACAAGTGGGACATGGTAACTACAGTCATTCGGTTAGTACTATCGGTTTTAGGGGAAGGTGTAGAACTCAGTAGAATTCCACATTTTGCGGTTCGAGGTAAGCATCACGTAGACGATACTAAACAGCAACATTGTCTTGATGTGTATGTGGGTAATGCAAGACGCGAGAAAAACGAAAATCGAAACGAGATGTTAAGACGAGAGAAATATTTTTATTTTCTAGAGGGAGTAAACTTAAACATTTATTTATTTATTTATTTACTTATTTATTTATTTATTCGTCATTTGCTTGCTTGGTTGTTCTTTCGTTCGTTCGTTCCTTTGTTTTGTTTTTCTTTCTTTTTAGGCAGTTTTGAATTTTATGTTGCTACAAATGCTATAAACAAGTTTAAAAAAAAAAACCAGAAGATAACAGAGATAAGAAGAAAAGAGGCGAACAAAGGCGGTCCGTGGCGCAGCGGTAAAGCGTCTGCCACCAATGCTAGAGGTGCGAGGTTCGATACCCGGTTCCGGCGTCGGACTTTTCTCCTCTAATAAGTGTCACCGTTAATTCGGGCGGACCATCGGGGGGTACTCCGGCTCTTCCTCTCCCACGACTTTTTGGTATCAATTTCAGCACACTTAACCAAATTTCAAATATAAAAACGATTTGAATTTCCAAAACTTCAGTAGTTCGCTTGAGCTTGCCCTTAGCACCACGTAAATGTTCTGTGTTTATGTGCAGTGTGGGAGTGAATATTCACGTGAGCGCGCTTGTTGGGTTCAGTTCGCGGAGGCGCTTTGAGCCGATTTTCAATTGGGATAAAGCGCCTATTTAATGCGCTGATTTATTATTTATTTTATTATTTAAAAAAGGAAAAGGGCAGACAGGACAACACACGAAAAGACATAGAACGACAGTACAGTCGGAAAACAAGAAGTGCATAAAAGATCTGCAAATCAACAGAAAGGAGGAAAAAAATTATAGAAGTGAGGCGAGCCGGGCAAACGTTCTAGGACCGACGTCAGCTTTAGTTCGCCCAGTAACGAAAGGTCTTCGGGCCGTCGTCGGCCCCAGGACCTCTGCTTACTGAATAAATTTGACGTAAGGCGGAGGACTCTTTGTTTACTAGTGAAGAAAAACAAACCTCGAGAAAAGAGGAAAAGAAACAGTCGATGCGAACTGAAATAGAGCCGTCTAATTGTCCAAGTGAATTTTTTATGGATGCCGAAGTACGATTCAAAAGTTTCCTTGCGCACGGGAAATTGCATCTGCACACGTGCAAATGCAATTGATTTTGCTCAGAGAAGCCTTTAAATTAAATTTGCGGGAAATTCACGTTCATCACATGAGGACGAGGTCGCATGTATTATTCACGACAGAGAAACTTTTCTACAATCACATTACATAGTTCGACTAAATTCTTTTTCTAGTGCATTTGATGTGGATGCTGTTTCCTTTAAATCCTTCACCCCTCCCCTGTCCTCTCCCCTCCCCTGTCCTCTCCCCTCCCCATCCCCCCTCTACCCCCCTCCCCCCACCATCCACCCTCTATCCCCCTTGTCATGTGGATGCAGCAACCTGTGACTGAATTCGAATGGATGTTAACCGCTTCACTACCAATAGACGTAGATTGTGTGATTGTGTTCTGAATTCCTCACCAAAGACCCGCAGCCGTCAAAAGAACATGGATACAAAATTGTGTCAGCAAGAGGCATAGATCCTCATGAGCCCCCGCAACTGCGGGGGCTCATGAGGATCTATGCCTCTTGCAGCTGGATTGTGTTCAGGTTCTCTCGGCAGCGAAAGGGTTAAAAGCATTCCTCCAAAATGTCTTCCTCGCGGACTTTAGTAAAGCAGGTGTCAAATGCAAACGCTTTTCACGTCGAAGCTCGCACATGCAGGAAAAGACAATTACCCTCAGCAATGCACCGTATAATTATCTGCTCCTGGGGGTAGGAAAAAAAGACGTACATCAGAAGCAGCCCGACCATGACAGAAAATATTTTCTTATGCTTTTTTTTGTGGACCGTGCAGTGGCCTGTGACTGGTGAAGCATTCTTGCATCTAGAGAACACACTATTATGTTTACCCCATCACGGACAATTGACGCGGACTGTGTTTCTGAAGTCTTTGTAATGTGAATCCAACGCCAAAGAGCCCTGGTCGTCCAAGGAACATGGATACAAAGTGGTATCAGCACTAAGAGGCACCTGCGGGTTGCGCATGAGGATCTATACCCTTTGCAGTTGGATTGGGTTTACTTTGTATTGGAAGTGAAAGGGTTGATGATACGTTCTTATATAGACACGCGTGCTGATATTTGATTTTGCGGTCACGAAAATGCTGGCCTGTGATATTGGACGTTAATGACCCCTCCTCCCCCCCTCCCCCCCCCCCCGAGACACACACCCATCCCCCACACACCCCTCCCACACACACACACACACACACACACACACACACACACACACACACACACACACACACACAGCATCACATACACACACACACACATGCACGCACTCACGCACACACACACACGCACACATACACACACGCTCACGCACGCACACACACATTATCCAGACCAAAAAGGTGACTGCCAAGCGTGTAAAATGCAGAGGAACCTAACGAAGAAAGAAACACGTTTCGAAAATACAGTTACATCACAATGTATTAATATTTCAGGTTAAAACTCCTTTTCAAAATAGGCTTGCAAACAAGTACACTCGTGAAGATGCAACTGAAAATCCCCGAAATATTAACTCATTTGAGACGTGCCGCATCCAGATACGCGGCGTAAAGCCGCGTATTCGGATGCGGCACGTCTCAAATGTGTTAATACTTTGCGTTGTAACTGTCTTTTCTAAGCGATGAGTTTTTTCTCCACACACGCTTTCATTGTTTTAAAGGAGAGAAAGAAATGTGAAAGAACCGAGGAAAATGAAGTCGAAATACTTTGCACTGTAATAACAGGTAAGGAAGAGGAGCTCGAAAATGCTTTAACGCATTCAACCCTGACGCACTACAGCAGGAGATGGGTCGACCATGATAATTCAAGGGTAGTGCCAGATGAGCTTGGCGCCTGTCGGCGCCAAGCTCATCTGGCACCGCCGTTGAATTATTTGGTCGATCCATCTCCTGCAACTGGTGCATAGTCATTAGATGGCGCCAGCCAAAATTGGGGAAAATACGTGCGCCGGGCTGAATAGGTTAAGATGTCGGAAAATGCTTTGAGATAGATGTACAACGTTTTTCTGTGTGGGCTCTCCGTGTGTCGGTACATGTAAACATCCCACCCCAAAATCAATACCGTAACACACACCACCCACCCACCCCACCCCCACCACCCCACTCCCACCCACCCCCCCACCCTGAGCCCCACCCCCCATACCCCCTTCCTTCCACACTCCACCCCATCGCCAGCATAGACAGGTAAATAATCCGCCGCAGCTGTCCATTCCTGCTGCGGTATTTTACTCACTAAAGCAAACATGAAGAAAACAAAATTACACCTTTCTGCCAGACAGACTAAATATACTCTTCTATTCGCTAGCGAAAAGTAAGGGCTGCAACTCTAACGTAAAGAGACAACTCTCGACAAAGTCTCGCCTAATACCCACTCTCACAGAGAAAAGAACGTCCAGCGGAGGCCGTCTTTTAGTGACGTCAGATCGTTGCGTGACAAAAGCACTGACGGTTGTGTTTGCAAAAAGACCCTCAGGACGACGTTGGCAGCAGATGGCCCGAGCACGGCATAAGCCGTGCTCGGACCATCTGCGGCCGGCGTCGGCCCGAGGATCGCTTCCTTACTGGTGTACTGGGGACGGACGGGGTGATGTCTTAATGGTGAATTAAAGAGACTCCCAGACGGCTAAAAACTAAGAACCGGAAAGAGAGACGTGGTGTGAGGGAACTGGAACTCAGTGTGTGCTGGTCTGGGATTTTGGACCTGACGGCCGCAAGGCCGTCAGGTCCAAGATCACAGACCAGCACTCAAATCATCCCTGGCAGAAAGCTGCAGGCATCACAATATTTCAGGCTGGGGCTTTTAACACACATATTTATACAGGACCACACGTTTAGCTCCTCTCGATCTCCTACTCCATTGTATTCTGCTTGCGCTATGATCATTAACAAATGACCCTCCCCTCACTCCCTGCCCCCCCCCCCTTCCCCCCCCCCACACCTCCCAAACGAGATAAAAGAGTATAGTAGTATTATTGTGGAGTAAACAAACTCAAAACAAAGCTCCCTCTCCATAAAAAATGAAATTTAAAAAAAAATTAAAAATCCAAAACAATAACAACAACAGCGATGACAACCATAAATTATCAGAAAGTCAGATCAACTTTTCCCTGCGATGTCCTCGTTCTTTGAACTTTTGTCGTCCCCGCAAGACATGTTTCACTCAAATTCAGACGTTTTCATGGAGACAGATGGCCAAGAGAGCGTCTCAGATTACTCCCACAGGAACCGCGAGCGGCCACTTACATCTCCAAGAGATATAGGGGCTTATGAGAATCTATGTCTCTTGCTGGCAAAAATCAGCTAGATTAATAATATGGGTTGCGAGGAAGGGATCACAGAGGGGAGTGGGAGGGCAGTTGGGTGAGCAGATGACCGTAAAACGAACAATGTTGGCAAAAAAACATTTTTAGTTAATTATTCGGGATTTGAGAATAAGACATTATTATTTTTTTCCGCAGTCACTCCCAATAAATATCACATTATGACTAATCTGGAAAATACAACAAGGATTGGTGTTTCCTCCTGGCATAGATCAGTTTTAAGCGTAACCCCTTTGCTGCCAGTGAATGCAGATTGTGAAAAGGACAATTGTCCTGTTCTCCTTCAAGGCGTTTCTCCCCTACATATCCCTCACGTTTCTGTCGAGACGCAATTCCTGCCTACTGGAAATATTTCCCTGCAACAGGGCCCAGGTCCCCAAGTCTACGATTATGAAAGAGTGTTGTGAAATAAGCGCCAAGAACCTAAGCTGTCCAAGGAACAAGGACACGAAATAAGGCCAAGCAAGAGGCATAAATCCTCATGAGCCCCCGCAATAGCGGGGGCTCATGAGGATCTATGCCTCTTGCATGTGGGTCAGTGTTGTTTCATCAATTCCAGCAGTGAATGGGTTAACGCTGGATGCAGCGGAAACGCCAGAGCGAGTTATTCTCGGTGCGAGGCATTTTTGTGGTGTGTGTTTTGTTTTGTTTTGTTTGTGGCTGTCACTCCTAATAAGCGTCACATTATGAACTGGTTCGGAAAATACAATAGGGAGTGGAGAGCCTTGTCTGGAACGCCATGGTTGTTAGACTAACTTTCTTTGGCAGTTTGAGTTTGTTAACCCTTTTCACTGCCAGTGGACCCAGATAGTGTGTTTCTGAAATCTTCGTCTATTCAACGCCAAAGAGCCGCGGCCGTCCAGAGGTCATGGACGCGAAGTAGTGTCAGCAAGAGGCATAGATCCTCATGAGCCCCCGCTGTCGGGGGGCTCATGAGGGTCTATGCCTATTACAGCTGGATCTTGTTCACTTTTTTGAAGGGGTTAAAGAGATTTTTGTGTTGTTTTTTTTTTTGGGGGGGCTAAACTTCAACCTTCATTGCAATCCATTGTGAACTATTTGCAACAACATGTTTCACCAGAGAAGAACTTGCAAGAGTCTCAAAAGCGATGGAGTGTGAGGTAATGTAAATAGCACATTTCATCCCTTAAAGAGAATTTAAAATTAAAATTTTATCAGGTTTATGAGAAGCTATTTCAAGTAAAACAGACTTCATCTCGTGAAAAATTCACTCACACCGAGCTAAATCTTTTATTTTTGACCCGACACCTGCGTGGATACGAGTCTGTGATGTTTGGCAGATATAATATTAAATTTCACGTTCGATTTCCTCCATCTAAGACGCACACAGAAATAACTTATTAATGATAAGATAGCACGCAAGAAAATCAAATTCAATGGCGTGTTTTCTTTGCGTGCGACAATCCCTTGCTGGCTAGTTTGGTTCGCTGGTCTGCGCTGCACATCAGAAGCAAACCAAGCGGAAACACACTGACGAGCAAAAGAAATGCAACAGCATTCGAGTCCTCGGAAACACTTCACTCGAATGGTGTTGCATTTCCTTTTCTCGTCAGTAAACTTGCTGAAGCCGACACTAAGATGAAGTGATCGGCCCGCCTCCTAAATTACCGTCACAGACTCGTTCATTTTCAGTCGTACATTTCAAACCTAAACTGCCTCAGTTTGAGGATGTAAAAAAGATCTAGTCTGCAAGCAAGAGGCGTAGATTCTCATGAGCCCCTGAGACTGCAGGGGCTCATGAGAGTCTATGACCCTTGCAGGCGGAAGGGCTTTGACGAATGATTGTTTTTCTTGAGTGAGTCGGTCTTGTAACTGAAGTGCTTCACAGCTTTATGGCAGAACAAAACAAAGGGAATGTCTCGAGTCGGAACGTCTTTGGAATGTATCTTGTTATGTCAGTCTGTTTCCTGCAAACCCTTAACCCCTTCACGAATAGGGCCCTGAAACCACTGCACGCTGATCGACATCCGTGTGAAGAACACAGAAAGCCAAATTAGTCATAATTACAAACGTAAGAGTAACAAGAGACACAAAACCTCATGAGCCCCCGCGACTGCGGGGGCTCATGAGGGTTTGTGTCTCTTGTAGATGGGTAGCTTTCACCTTTGCCCCGGCAGTTGAAGGGTTAACGTGAGCTAAGAAATAGTTGTAGTGGCGAAACAGCCAGATAGGGACAAAAGAGAGACATTTTCCACATAAATCACGAAGTGGATATTAACAAGTCCATGTTCTGTGGTTTGAAAAATTGCATTTTATAATTTTTGCGGCCATATATTTTCCTGTGGTGACCTCCTTTGATTTTTCTCCATTTTCTGACAAAGTCTCAAACCCGTAGACCAACAGGAAATGTTTATAATCACCTTCTGAATATAGCATCGGACCTCACATTCTGACTAAAATGTAAACGTTTGTGGTTTTTTGGTTTTTTTTTTTTTTTTCGTTTTTCTCACTAAACACACAGAATTGTTAGGAACGACTGAGTTTGCGCGTGAACATCATCGATATTTTTTTTCAGTCTACTGGAATCGTTTGGGTGGCCCAAATCAAATCTAGCGGTAATATCACTGAGGCGAGAGACTATTTTTTTACAACAAACCTCTGCTCGAGAGACAGGTTTCTGCAAAGCATAGCAATGGACACCTCGTCTGTTCTTTGACCCCTTCAAGGCCAATAGACGCAGATCATGTTTGTGAAAGCATCTGTTAATTTATCGCAAACAGTCCAAGCCGTCAAAGCAATATGCATACAATGTGGTCTCAGCAAGAGGCATAGATCCTCATGAGCCCCCGCGAATGCGGAGGCTCATGAGGATCTATGTCTCTTGCAGATGGATTGCATTCAGTTTTCCACGACAGTGAAGAGGTCAACTCAGTTTAGTGTAAGTGTACGCAAAATTATCGTCTTTGAAAGCAGGGCGAACTGAACACGAAATAATCGTCCCGACGATCCAAGGAATATGAAGAGAGCTAGCAAGAGGTAAAGAATCTCATGAGCCCCCGCAACTGCGGGGGCTCATGAGGTTCTTTACCTCTTGCAGTTGAGTGGTAGGTTTGCATTGTTCTCGCAGTGAAGTGTACATTACTATACAATCTACTTCGCTTGTACCAAAGTCGAATATAAGAAAATTATGATAATTTTGACAGCACTGTTTTAGAAATCCCCACAGCACTCTTTCTATGTAAACTACGTTGCTTATTTAAAATAAGCCTTCACATACGACAAAAAAAAAAAAAAATTGGCGTTTGTTTTATCCGAAGTTACACTGCCTTCCAAAGCAATTTCAAATGCGTTTTCTCACCCCACGGCGCAGGGTGTTGGCAAAACTTGTGATCTGGGGAAACGTGCGGGACTCGATACTGTTACACGCAGTGAGAAAAAGAAAAATGGATGTCAGTCGAAAGACATCTCTTGCCTCCGACAGACATATTTCGGCATGTAAGCGTTACGGTCTGGCACTGATAAATAGAGGGTACCTGCACGCATGAGTCTCACCTGGCTCTTTTAGCATTCCGTCAGTAAACAAAGGCCCTCGGGCACACGACGGCCGTAGTGGGCCCGCGCACGGCTGTGCGCGGGCCCACTGCGGCCGTCGTGAGCCCGATGACGTTTTGCTGCTGGGGAAACCGCAATCCATCCGCAAGGGGCGAAGATGTGCGGCGGTCTGAAGGCGTCATGATGATATAACTATCATTGCTTCTTACTGATGCACAACTATGTCTCGTGTGGACCTAATTATATTGATTATATTTAGATTTATATGTATATACAGTCTACTTCGTTTATATCAAGGTCGGATATAACACAAGTCGGATATAACGACACTTTTTTCAGAGCTTCCGACAACTGATACTTTTTTTTTTCATACAGAGCTTCCGACAACACTATTTCTACAATTACTTCGCTTATAACAAATCTCGGATATGATAACAACGAAACATTTGGGTCTCAAGGAAGTTTGTTACACCCGAAGTTTACTGTATCTTAATTACCAGTCAATGCGCCGCTGAAACCGCTGTACGACGTTATGGATGCGGGGCGCCTTGCATGAGTTAAGTTAGGTTTCTTCTGATTTTCATATGCGGATGTTAGACGAAACCAATCTGTTGTCACTTGCGACAACCCCCGCCTCAGTGTGGTTTTCAGATTAGTCATTATCCGTGAATACACGTTGTTGACGGGAGAGACGCATGGTATCGTATCCATCTTACCGGCTGTCTTGCCCCGGCTGCCTTTTGCTCAAAACAGAACTGGAGTAAAGCTAAGTGCAAAACACGATGACCCTTCAAAATGAATGATGGCTCACGATTATGCAAGAATACAGGCACAGAAAGGGCACCTGTCACGTGAGCGTTGGCCGCGTAATTAATACACCGCTGTAGAGTTCCGCCGCCATGATGGCTCAGCGCTGCACTCCGAAATTTTCGAGTAAACTAACGACTACACGATGTGTGACCTAGAAGCGCTTGTCGATCTCCAAATTACGCCTGAGGAGCATAGAAGCACTACTGAAAAGCTATACCGCGCCGTGCCATTAACCTGGACTGCCTTTACCAGGAAAAAAAAAACCCGCGATCGCGTGGTTTTTCTTTATCATAATTTATAGCCTTAGTAAATCATTCAGCCGCCCGGCGCACGTATTTTCTTAATTTTGGAACCGTCATCTAACGACTATGCACCTGTTGCAGGAAATGGATCGACCATGATAATTGAAGGGCAGTGCCAGATTAGCTTGGCGCCGACAGGCGCCAAGCTAATCTGGCACTACCCTTGAATTATCATGGTCGATCCATCTCCTGCTGTAGTGCGTCAGGGCAGATTGGGGTAAAGAGAGAAACAACTTGACGGCGGTTTATTGTGGTTTCTTCGAATGAACCCTGACGACCTCGATCAGTACAAGTTCTAAAGGTTGTCACCGGGCGTGCGAGAGTTAACTCAAAAATTCTACAAAATTTATTTACATCAAGAGCTTGTACCGCGCGCCCGAGGTTTCACTCCAAGACATCTTAACCCCTTGATTGCCAGTGGGACGTGGATTTGCCGTCTCAGTGAAACCACTGCAAACTGACCGACATTCGCGTGAAGAACACAAAATTAATAAGAAGGGACCAAAATTGGACACAAACAACACAGGACTAACAAGAGACACAAATCCTCGTGCGGAGGCTCATGAGGATATATGTCTCTTGCAGATGGGTAGCGTTCGTCTTGCTCCGGCAGTGAAGGGGGTAATCTTAAATCGCATCAACTCGCACGTGACGGGCGCCTTTGTGGAACAGAAATGAAAATAATTCAGTGTAGCATTTTCATTCAAACTGTCTGGTTTGGGCCCGTCGTACATGTTTTCTGCTTATGTTCAGCGCCATGTGTTTTCGGCATCATTTCTCATCTCATATCGTGTCTGTCAGCCTATAAGCGTCAGTACAGGTCTAATGTTGTTTGATGTTTGTAACTGATCACAGGCACTCGACTGCAAGTGCGTCACTTTCCTATTACGTCTCGTGTACACAGTGCCTGTGAACTGATAATTATTATTACATGTATTGCTCTCAGATTTGAACCTAGTGCTGTGGCTTGATCTGTATCCCTGTTCCATGTCTTGTGGTCTGTAATATTCAAAGCGATCTGCTCCATGGCCGGCTTTGATTGCTAAACTTTGCCAATAAAACAGGTTATTAATGTTGTCTTGCCTCAGCTATGACCTCCCTACCCTTCTTATCACCATTCTTGTGAGTAGACACAGGTACCAGATGTTTGCCTTTTGAGCGTAACGGAAGGAACTCTCCTGCGCACTAAGGAGCGAAACATCAGAAAAGTCTTTTATTTTACGACATTCAAACTGCACACTTTTAGGTAATTGACCGTGATAATTCAAGGGTAGTGCCAGATTAGCTTTGGCGCCTGAAGGCGCCAAGCTAAACTGGCATTACCCTTGAATTATCATGGTCAATTAATCCCTTTTGTACAGCGTTATTGTAAGACCTACTAAGAACATTTATAAAAGAGATAGTATTATCGATTAACTCACTCGCGGCCAGCCGCATCCGGATGCGGCTGGTCGCGAATGAGTTAACCCTTTACGGCCTGGAGCAGGTCGCCTCAACTTCTCCAAGACAGCATAAGACCGCACCACTGATGCCATTTTAGTTACACTCACTTACTGACATCAAATAGTGTTTTGTCGATTACCACCTATTAAAAAGACACGTCCTCTCATAACAAACACCCCGCAACGCAAAACCGCGAACGCATAGAAGTTCTGACGATGGATGCGCCAGGACCACCGTAGGCCCTCGCACAGCTGCAGCCAACTTCGGCCCGATGGAAATGGCCTCTTGCTTATTACTACGGGGAAGATGCGCAGAAGATGAGACCAGATCAGATAACTTGTTGACGATAACGCTATTCCACGCGAAACCAAGCAGCGAAAAGGAACTACGGTCTAAATGGACTAATGGTCAAAACTTAAGGGCCACTTTTTTTTTTATCGCAGACGCACCGACAACACCACACTGATGTAACAATACTTGGAGTCAGTACTTTGCTAATTTATTCAGTAACAGTTTCATTTAGGTTTTGAGTAAATCAAGCAATTGTAACAACAACAGTATGTTAGAATGTTCACCCACCCCTCAGCCAAGCATTCAATGCAGTGTTCACACATGAAGTTCACCAGAGTTCGGAGAACATGTTGTGGGATCGCTTCCCACTCTTGATGCAGGAACTGAATCAGCTGGGGAACGCCTTGAGGTGGGGCGGGGTGGGGGGGGGGTGCTGACTACACGTTGCCCCAGCACGTCCCAGAGGTGCTCGATGGGAGCCAGATCAGGTGAACGAGCTGGCCATTCCATCCTTATGATGCCCCGTTGCTCAAGGTACTCATCCACCACACGGGCGCGATGAGGTCGAGCGTTGTCGTCATGCATAACAGGACTTGCCTATGGCTTGGAGAGCTGGTTGGATGAGGGGCTGCACAATCTCGTCCCGATAGCGCAGTCCAGTCAGGGTGCCTCGGATGACGTGGAGGAGGGGGGGGGGGTCCTGCCTTCCCTGCTGAAGCCTGCCAAGACCATGACTGAGCCAGGCAACCCGGGCTCTGCGATGAGGGGTATTTTCACTGCTGCTCTGCATGAAGCCAGGCCAATTTTGCGCAGACGTCGGCAGACTGTGCTTCTGCTGACGTTAACGTTTGCAGCTTGCATCAGTTGACGTCGTAGAGTGGTTGACGTGACAGTTTGGTCGCGCAGAGCCGCCACACAGAGGTATCTGTCCTCCCTTCTTCTGGTGCAGCGCGGGCGTCCTGAGCAGGGTCGTCGTTCTGCCCTTCCAGTTTCTTGAAATCGTGCCAGCAGCCTCTGGATCACTGAATGGGACACCCCAAGACGTCTCCCAACTTCTCGTCCGGAAATTCCATCTTGCAGCCATGCTATCGTCCGGCCTTGATCTACTGGCGTTATGCTTCGTCGTAGTGGCATGGCTAGGAAAGCGAAAATTATGCCCCTACTGTACCGGTATTTGTAGCGAAACAGAAGTGCTCAGTGTTCACGACTGACCACTATAGCACGTGCATCACGACTTTACCGAGTTTTTCCACCTGCCTGCCTTTGGTACTGCTTGCCAATATCGCACAGCTTTTCACAAAAACTGACCGTCGATGTTTCACGTGCATTTGACACGTTTGTGGAAATTGATGAATTGTTGTCTATTGTTCCCTGTACAGTGGACTGTCTAAGGTCAACTTTTGACCCATTGGATCGAAAGAACATTGTATTTTATTAACGTACTTGCGACGATAAACAATGACACAAAAAAGTGTGGTGGCCCTTAAGTTTTGACCATTAGTATAGGTACAAGTGTATTTTCCGGTTCTCCCTTTTTCTTTTCTTTTCCGCAGATAATCTGGCAACATCCTTGAGCCATCGCGCTTATTCATCTACCCTTAGTTGCCCACCTTTGGGGCGGGAGAGTTGTCGGCCCTAGCCTGTCTACTCTGACTAATCTAGGGTGTTTACTAACGGGATTTTCATGCTTACGTGCCCTTAAACGAGGTGTCAGACATTGTCAAAACATCCACTGTGATAAAGGCTATACACCACGTGTTTGATGAGAGAAGGTGCAATATACAATTTATAGTACCCGTGCACTGTCTGGCCGCAAAATTAATGCCCTTTGTGCATACACCCACCCGGTAATTGTTTACAGAACCGGTGCCTGGGCGTAGAATGTGTTTTAACAGTCTATAGTGTTTTAGCGATGTATTGTTTACAGTGCATGCAACCTAAATAAATTACCACCACCACCAAAGACACCACCAACACCACCAAACGAAAACGAAAACAAACAACAAAGGACAACTTTGGTATCAGCTTCAGCCCACTTAATCAAATTCAATACAACGATTTGATTTCCAAATCTTCAGTAGCTCGCTGAGCTTGCCTAGCACACGTGAATGTTCTGTGTTTATGTACAGTGTGATGAATGCGCGTGATCACGTGAGCGTGCTTGTTGGTTCAGTCGCGCGGCGCTTTGAGCCGATTTTCAATTGGGATAAAGCGCCAATTTAATGCGCTTATTATTATTATTATTATTATTATTATTATTATGACAACATCAACAGAACATCTTGTGTAACAAAAGAAACGTTAATGATCGCGCGGTTACACAAGTCATACATATACCTAAAGCAAGCAATAACCCAACGAAGATATAAATACGCTTACAAACGACACAATTGTTGTAACAGTCTTTTCTTGGGTTACTTTCTGCATTTTACGCGGATGGCAGTCAGTGAGTCACCATGTTTGTCTGGATTTTATAACCAAGGCAAGAATTATCCCTTATCATTCGGAATACACCAGCGTGTGAAATAAGTTTGACTAAAATAGTTCAAGGGTGGTGCCAGAATAGCTTGGCGCCTCTAGGCGCCAAGCTATTCTGGCACCACCCTTGAACTAAAGCCGTTGGTCTATATCCTTATCTGTAAGTACTATCATGTAGCGTGCGTGTGGCAGTGCACACATTTGAAGCTTTTAGCCTCGGTATGATACGGGTTAAGAAATAGATTTTTACGGCAAGCTGTATACCAGTTAATGTACGGACTTGCTCTAGTCTGTTCACTAATTAAAAATACACTGCCAAGTAAAAATGCAGCAAATGAACAGGGCAGGAAAATACCAAGCCCTAAAATCCCAAAATTTCGGAGTTGTCTTTCGAAGACTGCATACACGTTAAGGAGATGGGTCGACCATGGCAGTTCAAGGGTGGTGCCAGAATAGCGTGGCGCCTACGGGCGCCAAGCTATCTGGCACCACTCTTGAACTATCATGGTCGACTCAGATGCCAACGATTCCGACGCCCGCCCAGACCTATCATAGTAAGTCGATCAATACTGCTCTTGTACTAAGTATCAAGTTTTTACGACGGTGACGTTCCGGTTTAACAAACGGCGGCTAGCCCAAACGGGATCTAGGTGGCTGCATGCTGATTAATTTGACAGCTCTTCTGGCACCACCCTTGAACTATCATGGTCGACCAGTCTACTGCTGCTGTAGTGTCTGAGGAGTGAATGGATAATATACATACGCATGCATTCTGAAAATGATTTTCTCGGCCACATAAGCAGCTGTTCAGTAGAAAACTAATGACTACTGCAGACCCCTGAGGGACCAGACTGCACTGAATAGACTGAAATAAATGACACCTATTTCTGCAAGCGTCATCGATCGTGATGACTATTCGCGGCGGGAGCTCCTGAGGATCTGTGATCCTTCCGAGTGGTAATGGGTGTCCAACTCTCCAGGAGATCGCAAGCAATAAATAGCGTTTGGACTTTTTTCAGTTCTGGTTCCCAGGGTAACCACTTCACTGTCGATACAAAGCGAACGCGGTCTAGCTGCAAGAGGCATAGATCCTCATGAACCCCGCGACTGCGGGGGCTCATGGGGATCTATGCCTCTTGCTGAGACCACGTGGTGGCCATGTTCTTTGGACAGTTGGGGTTTTTGGTCGTTCAGTGAACCGGCACAGATTTTAGAAATAAAATGTACATGGGTTGGCAGGCCGAAAGGGATCAAGACGGTCAGCCAAGGCACACTAATTTAACATATTATATATATATATATATATATATATATATATATATATATATATATATATATATATATATATAATATATATATATATATATATATATATATATATATATATATATATATATATATATATATATATATATATATATATATATATATATATCTTGCTGAGACCACGTGGTGGCCATGTTATATATATATATATATATATATATATATATATATATATATATATATATATATATATATATATATATATATATATATATATATATATATATATATATATCTTAAATTAGTGTGCCTTGGCTGACCGTCTTGATCCCTTTCCTGCCAACCCACGTACATTTTATTTCTAAATTCTGTGTTCACTGAACGACCAAAAGCCACAACTGTCCAAAAAAAGTAGAGAGAGAGAGAGAGAGAGAGAGAGGGCCTATTTGCATTGTTCATAAATCAGACTGCCACAGTAGCCATGCGCCTGAATTGATCAGTGTTCAGTTCGTCCACTTATCAGTTACTCTCGCGCCTTGGACGCTAAAGCGCCATACTAGGCAATCAAAATGTACCTCAAGGTTAGCGCTAGAATAGCTTGCCGCCTACTGGCGTTCACGTTCTCAGCGAAGAGGTTATTAGCTTAACCCTTTTAGCGTCATGGGCGCATTTACCGAAGTTTGAAAGTGTTACTTAACGACTATGTAGGCCTACCGCTTGCAGAAGGTGGATTGACCATGATTATTCAAGGGTAGTGCCAGATTAGCTTGGCGCCTGAAGGCGCCAAGCTAATCTGGCACTACCCTTGAATTATCATAGTCAATCAATCTCGTGCTGTAGGTGTTGGCGCTGAAAGAGGTAACACATTCACCCTTGATTAGTCGTAAGATTAAAAATCATAGATCAACACACACTTATAGCAATAAAGCTAACATGGAGGAAAAAAAAACTTTCACGAAAATACTTCTTACACTTCAAAACCTGTTCGGTTGCTTTTTTTTTTTTTATACTTCTAACGTGCAAACCGCACATTTTCCAATTTGGAGTGTTTTAGTGAAACATGTTAACGTTCGCCAAAGCAATAATTTGTAAAAGAGATTGAGAGAGAGAGACAGACAGACAGACAGACAGACAGCGACAGAGAGAGAGAGAGAGAGGCAGACAGAGAGACAGACAGACAGACAGACAGAGGGAGATAGACAGAGAGAGAAACATAGAGAGAGACAGAGACAGAGACAGAGAGAGAGAGAGAGAGAGAGAGAGAGAGAGAGAGAGAGAGAGAGAGAGAGAGAGAGAGAGACAAAGAGATACAGAGGGCGAGAGAGACATAGAGCAGAGAGAGACGAAGACAGAGACAGGGAGACAGAGACAGAGAGACAAAGACTTATGGTTGTACCGAAACAAACAAACGCAGCCAGTTATTACTAAACAAACAAACAAGCAAACAAATAAACGAACAGAACGAAACAAACGAAACCAACAAACAAACAAACAACGGTTGAAAGAAAAGGACAAGGGAACACACAAATAAACAAATCAGCAGGGACAAAAACATCACAAACACAAACTCCTAGATCTAAATAAGCACATTTTACTCAGTACCTGTGAATTAACAACTGTCTATAATTTGCTTTTTTATGGACCTTACACAATACCGAGTCCTGAATCGACTCTAAGTTTTTTTCGATACAAAAAGCCTTACACTTTATTCTGCGTTTAAACACCTTCAATAGAGAAACCGTCAGAGATAAACGGGGCTTTGAAGTTTAGGGTCGTGAGTCTATTTTCGAGCACTGGAAATTTATTTCACTTTTTATGCTGTGGGTTAGGGGGCTCGTTCCTCCAGACCAGATTCTAGTGGCACGATAAACCGACCTCACCTGATCAGTCAGAGGCAAACGCGGGAACCTTGACGGTGAGATGTGTCCTGGTATGTGATTTTAGACCTTATGACAGAAAGCCTTTAGGTCCAAAATTACATACAGCACACGTTTGTTTATGACTCACTCGCCTGTCCAAAAACCACCGACCCGCCGTAAGTTGCTTGTTCGGAGTTAAACTCTAAGCCTAACCAGACCAAAAAGGTGACTGCCAAACGTATAATATGCAAAGAACATCCAACGAAGAAAGGAATACGCTTAGAAAAGAAAGCTACAACTGTTCATTAATACGTGTGTTTTGTTTGGTTTTTTGGGTTGTTTGTTTTCAAAATAGACCTACAAACAAGTACACAACTGGCTACTTTTCGTGATGGAAAGTGTCACATTGGGGTCTGTCAAGTGTGTGTCAATTAACCCCTTTACTGCAAGGATACAGCAAATTTCACTCAAGTTCAAGAGGCATAGATCCGCATGAGCCCCCGCATTTCCCGGGTCTCATAAGGATTTATGCCTCTTGCTGAAACCACTTAGTTGACACTTCCGGTGACGAAAAGATAAGAAACAAATAGTGTTCTTGTTTGCATGTCTATTTGGGGGGGGGGGGGAGTTTTAACTGACCCGAAATATTAATAAATTGTTTGTCTTTTCTAAGCTTGTTTCTTTCTTTCTTCGTTGGAACATTTCCTAAAGCCTAACTAACCGTAATCAAAATCAAAGATGGAGGCCACACATCTGGTTAACTCAGCGGATCGACCAAAAAAGCTAACCAAACCAAATTTGCCGGAATAGAGTCGTTTTTTTAAGCATAGAACATAATCCTCGAATGGCTCGCTATTTTGGGGGATTACACCTGTTCCAAAATCCAACCGTGACTGAAACTCTCCACAAGCACGCATGCAGCCATATGTATCACGTTTCGAACTGCTTCAAGACAGGTAGCTGTGAAATGTTTTTCTAAATTTTTGTTGTTTTTTTTTTCTGGGTTCGCAGCTCCATGTTAGTTTTCGTCTATAACGGCCCAAATGGCAGTTTTGCGCGCACCCCAGTAGCAAGACGTCTTCGGACCCACGACGGCCGCAGTGGGCCCGCGCACGGCCGTGCGCGGGCCCACTGCCGCCGTCGTGGGCCTCAGTAGATTTGGATAACTTTTTTCCCCTCATAAAGATATACTCCAAGCTGTT
Organism: Semisulcospira habei; assembly: GCA_036245525.1. Classification (NCBI taxonomy): domain Eukaryota; kingdom Metazoa; phylum Mollusca; class Gastropoda; family Semisulcospiridae; genus Semisulcospira; species Semisulcospira habei. The sequence goes on from BTPG01000005.1 coordinate 13,211,759, forward strand.
CTGTCACATTTTTTTTTAGGAGACAGCGAGAGGCTTAACTCGTTCAGTTACTGCGAACTTCGTTAATTCAAGACAAAAGTAAATGTCAGTCCTAGGAACATGAATTCAAAGTGATGTCATCAAGAGGCATAGATTCTCATGAGCCAGCGCAACTGCGGGGGATCATGAGGATCTATGCCTCTTGCAGTTGGGTGGTGTTCACGTTTTCTTGGCACTGGACGAGTTCATGCTGGACAGGCTGCTAAGGCGTTTTTTCAGGCACTGATAATTTAACGATAAGCTTTTCCTGGACACACTCATAAGCCATCATCCATGGGGGAAAAAAAGACGGGCTTGTTCAATAGCATGTCTGTCGAAAGGTCCTGGTAAATCAAAGTGGCACAGTGGCAGTGCGCCTGAACTGATCAGTGTTCTTGTCGTACTCCATAGGCAATAGCTATCCCTGTTCCTGTCCGGTATAACCCGCCGTCCATTATCACTCAGGTGCAGCGGATCATAAACCCCGAACTAACCGGCCTTTCAACCTCTTCGCTTCCAGTGGTTTCAGTGTGTTCTATTTTTTTTTTTTTTTTTTTTTTTAAGATCATTGTAGATTTAAAAGCAAAGATCACAAGCCGTCAAAGACTGAAAGATGGAAATAAAGTGGTTTCAGAAAGAGGCATAGATCCTTATGAGCCCCCGCAATTGCGGGGGCTCATGAGGATCTATGTCTCTTGCACTTGGGTGATGTTTGCTTCATTTGGGCAGTGAAAAGATCATCATCATCATCATCATCAGTCCCTTGCCCGAACTGGGCGTTGGGGGGACTGAAAGGCAGCAGCAACAGACAGTGCTCTCCACTGAGTTCTATTTTGGGCGGTGGCAAGCAAGTCTGGCATCTCGAGTTCGGTCCATTCTTTTATGTTTGCGACCCAACTCTTTCTCTGACGACCTCGCCGACGACTTCCTTCGAGAGTGCCTTGGAGGATAGTCTTGGACAAGGTGTTGTGTCGGGTCACGTGGCCAAACCAAGCAAGCTTGCGCCGTTTCACGGTTGCCAGAAGGGGTTCATGTGGGCCCACCAGGGAAGTGACGATGCTCCGTACATATTCGTTGGTCTTGTGCTCGCGGTACGAGATGTGGAGCAACTTCCTCAGGCACTTGTTCTCAAAGGCCTGGATTTTCTTTTCTGAGTCTGCAAGCAGCGTCCAAGTCTCACAGCCGTAGAGTAGAATAGACACTACGAGGGACTTGTAAAGCCTGTACTTGATGGTGAAGCTGATGGAGTTACTTCGCCATATCCTGTCCAGCCTGGCCATTGCGGATGTTGCTGTACCTATCCTGATACGGATCTCTGCTATGCAACTACCGTCTTTGGACAGGGTGGCTCCCAAGTACTTGAAGCTATTGACCTCTTCTAGCTTCTGGCCGTTCATGTGAATGTTGCTGCTGCTGTCGCTTGTGGTGTTGATCATCACTTTGCTTTTATCCGTACTGATCTCCATGCCATAAGACCCTGCGCTACTTGAAAGTTTGTCTGTCAGGTTTTGCAGCTCACTATTGCTGCCTGCCATGAGGTCAATGTCGTCTGCGAATCGAAGATTGCACAGGGATCTGCCACCAATAGAGATTGAAGTATGGTGGTCGTGGAGGGTTTCCTGCATGATCTTCTCCAGGAATATGTTGAAAAGGACAGGAGAGAGCAGGCATCCTTGACGGACACCGATCGTCGTCCTGAAGAACTCGCCTGACTGATTGTTAAGTAGAACCGCGCTGCAGGCGTTCTTGTAAAGCGCTTCTATCATTTGGATCAGCCCCTCCTCTATGTTGAACGATCTCATGACTTGCCAGAGTCCGTCGTGCCAGACGCGATCAAATGCTTTCCTGAAATCAATGAAGTTGTGGTAGAGTTCGCGCTGATGCTGCAGATGTTTCTCGATCAGGACGCGGCAGTTGAAAATCTGCTCTACAGTGCTTCTTCCAACTCTGAAGCCAGCCTGTTCTTCTGCCAGCAGTTCCTCGGCGAAAGTTTTGAGGCGGTTGAGAATGATTCTAAGCATTACTTTGCTAGGGTGACTTATCAGACTGATAGTTCTGTAGTTCTGGCACTGTTTCAGGTTTCCTTTCTTGGGGAGCGGGATCACTAGAGACTGTGTCCATTCTACTGGCCATTTCTTTTGCTCCCAGATCTTTTGACAGATTTTGACAGTGAAAAGATACATTAATTATAAATGACACTTGCCAGCCTACGTAATGTGAGATGGAGGGACTTCTTGACAATAGACCCGGGCGGGCCATTGTAGAGCTCCGCTGCTATGATGCATTTCGTGCATGCACAGCGCTGCACTCCGAAATTTTCGAGTAAACAAAGGACTACACAATGTGCGACCTAGTAGAACTTTACTAGCTGCGGTGTCGATCGCACTACTGAAAATCCACACCACGCTGTCAGTGCTAGCAGCCTCGACCTTCTCTCGAAAACATTTGCTCGGCCAGGCCAATGGTGTTCAAGAACGCGATCACGTGGTCATAGTATTAATAAGGCGCCGGGACTCTGCAGCGATCTGTTAACGGACAGCACCAAATTAGCCTGTCTTGGCGTCTCCGATGATCCAAGCTAATCTGGCGCAACCCTTGGACTATCACTGACTATTCAATTATATTCCAAAGACAGTGAGCTCGCACTTTTCAGACAGGGCGCCTTGCAGGCCAGCACTGGGAAAATCGGTCCCAAAATTTAACACGTTTGATCCAGATCGCTATCTTTAGAAAGTAGAAGGCTCCGTTTATCAAAGATGCCCCACCTGGGTCTGAAGGTATCAGAACGATCAAACAGACACCGTTTTTCTAGAAGGCCTTCTACATTTAAACCCCTCGTGACTGCCTCAGTCTGAGGATGTGAACGGAACCAAACTGCCCAAAGAAGAGGCGTAGATTCGCATGATCCCTTTGCATATACTTTTATCGATTCTATGCACACCGCGAGACTTCTTCCAAGACCTTAATACACTACGCTCCAGATGGCTACTAAAAACATCTAAGGATGCAATGAGGCCATTGTCTATAAATGACATAGATTCGCATGAGCCCCTGATGTGCAGAGGCTCATAAGAATCTATGCCTCTTGCAGATGGCACGGTCCGACTTAGTACTTGTTTAGACCTCCCTCTTCTTAACAAAAAAAAAATCTTAAAGACGGCTAGCATTAATACTGGTCCGGTAACCTTAGAAATCTGATAAAACACGGACGAAAATTTGACGCCAGCAAAAGACCTATAGTCTCATGAACCCTCAAAGTTTGTACTGATTCATGAGGATCTATGCCTGATACAGATCAACGTTGATCGTGCCTCGATGGGGGCTCCTATTAATCTGTGCCACTCGCAGGTGGATGGTGGAAAGTGTTGAGGTGGGAGTAAAATTAGAGGGGAGGTGGTTTTTTTTTTTTTTTTTTTTTTTTTTTTTCACTAAATCAAGGGGCCACTTACAGAGTTAGTCAGTTGCTTTTACCTGAAGTGTGCCGCCTTAACGGCCTGTTTCTGTGCCATTTCTTGCGCTTTTATTTTAATCAGCGAATTAACCCCATCACTGCCGAGAGAAAATATGAACACCACACAACTGCAAGAGGCATAGACCTCATGAGCAACTGCAGGAGGTATAGATCCTCATGAGCCCCCGCAATATCATTTACAATGATTTCAAAACCATAGTCTGCGGGTGTACTGGGATGGTAGAGGGGAACAAGTGTGTACGCATGCACATAGATGCTGAATGGGTGCGTGGTGGTGGTGATGATGGTGGTAGTGGTGCTGGGGGGGGGGGAGGGGGGAGATTAGTCACACGAAAGTGTTATTGTGAGGTCCCATAAACTCTGCAAAATTATAATTAATGCGTCCTGAGTTCCTCCCGGGGCCAGTGCGCAAAGGCCATCGGGCCGACGTCGGCCGCCGTTGCCCGGGTCCGCGCAAGTCCTCTTGGCCTTATAATATACCACCACCCGTAAATTTCCAAGTGCCTTGACGACAGTTAGAATCACGTGTGCCTGTATATTTTCGCCAGCACAGCGTAGTTCATTCTCTGCCTCTTGTCTTGTTGGGTGCCAACCTCGGCATCGACCCAACCTCGGTCAGAGTGACCTATAATACTCAAAAATAGAAAGCTACGTTAACTTTTCAGCATGAATTACTAAAGTTCTCAGAATGGGTATAATAACGGTTATATCAGGGATTAGCTATCCCATTGGCCTACACCATTGGTGTGACATACGGTGCTCACAGAAAGTACGGGACGTCATAATTTCACCTTGAATTACTAAAATGTCGGAAAACACCTTGCAACCGCAAAGTGCAGTAACCTTTTAGATTTGATTAATGTTTAAACTTTTTGGGACATTTTAATAATTCGAGTTAAAAGTAATACGCCCTTTACTTTTTGTGAGCACTATATGTCACACTAATGTTGTGAAACTTTAGGCCAGTAGTGGCTAATCACTGATATACCCGATATAACCGATTCTGATGACTTTTGGTAATTCTCGCTGAAAAGTTAATAAACCTTACTATTTGTCAGCAGTATATATCACTTTGGCCGAGGTTGGGTGGACGCCGAGGCTGGGACCCAACATGTCTTGCATTCAGTAGCAGACTCTTTATCGTCTGAGGAACACTGATGTGATCGATTCACCCCTTGACTGCTGCTGACGATACCGATCGGCGGAAAAGACCCGTACACACAGTAGCTGTCAAGGAGTTAGCATCTTCTGTTTTCAGTAACACTGAGTGAGCAAAAACCTTCTGCTCGCAAATAAGCAAGATAATTATAGTACGGATCTCCGGCTTCCGGCTGACCCGCCTTGGGAACGCCTTAGTCGTCTGCTCGGCGTTAAACCCTAATGCTAAAGAGGTTATGTTTATGCGGATGACTCCTATCAACGAACTAGAGCAAAGTCATTAAGGACAATCTGCTTCCACCATAAGGCAGCATGGATGGGCAACACTTCAAACATCTCCAAGAGGCATAGATACGCTTAGCCTCCGGGCTCATGGGATTTATGCCTCTTGGAGATGTTTGGAGTGTTGTCTGTGTTTATGTCTGTGTTTATGGTGGAAGCAGGTTGTCTGCCTTCACTTCGCCCTAGTTTCTTGTTGGGAGTCGTTCGTGGCAAACGAAACTTCTCTAATAACTAACTCTTCCAGCAGATGCGAAAGGCATACATTTTCATACAACAAACCAAGGGGTATTACTCAGCGCTGGACAACAGTTAGATCCCCTGGGGATCTAACTGTTGTCCAGCGCTGAGTAATACCCCTTGGTTTGTTGTACAATTCTGCCAGCGCTAGCCGCACCTATCTGGTTTGTGAGTATACATTTTCATGAAGCTCTGCATGCTGCCCGGGCTCATGCGAATCTACGCCACCTAGAGACCAAAGCAATTTGACGAATCCTTACTCCGTGGATTCGCCATACGCCCTGCGGAGGCTGCAGGGGTTTACGCGAACCAGAAGTAGATGCTTAGAGTACTAGATGCCTTCTGCAGGCTGGAAGACGTGCGGGCTTTCTTTACACTGTTATTAGCACCAAGAAAAAAGTGCACCTGACTATCTCCCCTTCCATCATGTATGATGCCACTTCGTTTCTCCCGCTTCAGACAACTGCTTTCAACACCATGAGCGGGGAATTACGATAAGAGATGTTTCTCGTGGATTAAGGGAGGGCGGAGAGGGGGCGGGGGGGGGAGGGGATGGGAGTTGGGGGGGGGGGGGAGGGGGGATGGGGTGGAGTGTAGAGTTAGTGAGACAGAGTTGTGTTTGAAAAAACAGGTTTTTTGGGTTTGACGCCGAGCAGGCAACTAAGGCCATCTCACGGCGGGATGGGTAAAAAGCTGGTCAGCCAGACTAAAAGCAAGGTCTTAAGACAAGATGTAAATATATCTTAAAAATATGTCAGGCTAAAATGTCGCACGAGTCTTTAAAAGAAATGTCTACAGACTTTCAAAAGGGGCAAAATAAAGAAATTGACAGTCCATGAATGCTCACATCCTGTTAAAAATATTGCATTCTCTCAAGAAATTGAAGATTTTGTCCGGGGGAACATCCCGGAACAAAACCTTCAAGGAGTCTGCTGTGAAGTGTTTATATCTCATGTCAGTTAGATCGGCACAATACATGCAAAAAAAAAAGTGGTCCGAACAGAAAAACTGGCTCATCACAGCCAAAAACACCATGGACGCTCATCCTGTTTAAGTAAGTAAGTAAGAGTGCGTAACATACGTGTGCCCGATGTAGAGCCGAGCAAGGACAGTCTCCTCACGGCGATTAAAAAGTAATGATAGTGGTAAGAACAGCAGTATGAGTTTATAGTTAGTGAAGCATCTGTACTTGAACAAGGGTTATAAACGAGACCAAAAGGGTTGACTGCCAGTGCTTGTAAGTTAGAAGACACTACCAAGTAAGTCAGGGGAGAGAATTGTGCATTATCGACCTACTTAATTGGAAGTTTCTATTTACTACTTTTTTCCCCCATACTTATTTGTTAGTTTCTTTTGAACAAGGGTTGTGAAGTATGGAGAGAGATAACGATGACCACTCTTTATTTTCCGAGGATAAATAATGTAGGTACCAGAGTCCTGTTTTGTCAATCATGTCCTTGCTTACGTCATCACATGAACAAGAATACGAATGAAGTTTAAAAAAAAAAAAAAAAAAAAAAAAAAAAAAACACACACACAAAAAACAACTACTAGTCACACAAAGAGAGAGAGAGAGAGAGAGAGAGAGAGAGAGAGAGAGAGAGAGAGAGAGAGAGAGAGAGAGAGAGAGAGAGAGAGAGAGAGAGAAATGAAATGAAATGAAATGAAACTTTATTTTCCAAGGATAAAAGAATAGGTGTGCAGACCTTTTTTCATTCTTGTCCTTGCTACAAACTACATAAAAACACACACGCCCACGCACACACACACACACACACACACACACACACACACACGCGCTTGCACACACATATACATACACACGCGCACGCGCGCACGCACAGACGCACACACACGGAAGTACATAAATCAGAGGTAGGTCAGACCCCGCTACGGCTCAAACATTCGATTAAAGGAAGGAGAGAGAGAGAGAGAGAGAGAGAGAGAGAGAGAGAGAGAGAGAGAGGAGAGAGAGAGAGAGAGAGAGAGAGAGAGAGAGAGAGAGAGAGAGGAGAGAGAGAGAACAATGAACAATGAACCTTTATTTTATAACGGTAAAAGTATTTTGTAACAGGACCAATTTTCAAACTTGCCGTTACTACCATTAAGCTAAGAACTACCATTGAACACTATCACAAACAAAACAACAGTTTCACACGAAAGTAAATAATTGCACACAGGCACAAACACTCTCTACATCACACACATACATTCTACACCACACACATACACACAATCACATACGCACATACTGCAACACACGCAAACACACATACACACATCAACGCACACACACTACACATCACGCATACACACATTCACACGACCCGCCTCTCCCCCCCCCCCTCCCCCCAACCTCTCCCCTAGAGCAACAGTGAGGTGCAATTTCCACTGAGAAAAAAAATACAGTTCACAGTCATACAACGCACATAACAAATATTAAAAAAATATACATGCATATCAAAACAGGAAAAATTGAAAGAAATACAGAATCAAGCCTAACGACACATGAAAATATATACATGTATTCCACACACATATGACTATGCACACATACAAACACAAGCATGTATACTCACGCGCGCACTCACATACATACACACACACACACACACACACACACACACACACACACACACACGCACATGCATACACACACATCAGTGCATACATACACACACATGCATACACAAACACACACACACACACACACTGTTACGTGTCGAGTCGTGGTCGTAGTATGATATCACACCAGACGGCACGCACGTAAGGTTCTTTTTAAAGAAACTTTACTCAGCTGCAACCCGTCACAAGTGGCTTAAGGGTGTAGACCGCACTGGAGTAACAGTTCCAACAATATTTTATTGCAGCGATGCGATCTCCAAACAAGGCGTTCACAAATGCACCAACACAGATACAATGTCTCCTCTGCAAAATGTCACTCTACACTTTGACACAATGCGTCTCTAATACAATGTACATCACTACACACTGCATAACTCCCTCACTGACAATGAGCCACGATAGCTCTCTCAATGTCAATGTGCTTACGATACACTGCAATTATACAACTGAACAATGTACCGACGTTGTTGACATTGCAATTCTACAACTGAACAATGTACACACGTGCTTCCTAGAACCATCTTTTATAGTGGTATGCTTTCCAAAATAATCGAGCAAATTCATACAACACAACCAATCAGAAAAGAATAAGTAACCAAAACTCATAAATATTAATGAAAAAAGAACACACAAGAATGGTCTACAAAAATCTGGCTGGTATTTCCAGCCCCTATATTGGGAAATCCCGGCGCGTTATAATGCCACACAAGAGTACGCCAGACAGTTCACGACCTTGCCCGCACTCTCTGGAAATTACACGACTTTTCTTAACACATACTGGCTGCTAACTTCACGCATATAGAAAACAACGTGACTACTAGGACGGCTTCTAGAATCTTCGGGATTCAACTCTGTGTATCATAACATAGTTAATTCTGCTCTCCGTGCAAACGATAGCGAATCTTACTAAAAAGGTATGTGATTCGTAATCATGAAAGCTCAAATAAATATCAGATCGTTTCCTACGATTAATGCATACATGCTCTCACAGAACAACACAACCACAATCGTAACACACACACACACACACACACACACACACACACACACACACACACACATATGTAAATGAAAAGAAAATGCTTGCAAAGAACATCGAAACCCCCAAAGTTCAAAAGGCGGGAAATCAAAATGCACATAATAGACCAGTGGAAAAAAATAAAATAATCAATTTTTAAAATTTGTAACACACACTTTCTATCGGCGTCCCCACATTCTACCCCCTTCCCTTCCCCCTCCCCACGATAACTAGTACCTGCACAAACTGAGAGAGAGAGAGAGAGAGAGAGAGAGAGAGAGAGAGAGAGAGAGAGAGAGAGAGAGAGAGAGAGAGAGAGAGAGTCCTACTGCGACGATAGAGAAAATAAATTGTGCGCATAACACATTTTGATCAGTTCAGTGAATAGATTAAACCTACAGGTTATAGTCGGTAACGATAAGGATGGTTTCTACTTAATGCAAACTGACGTAGTACTAGACAAAAGATACGATAGTGCGTGATGCATATCCGAGACAAACAGAGAGAGAGAGAGAGCAGTTTTAACGCCTTGACTACTACTGACCATACCATTCGGCGGACTAAAGACGCGTACGCGTCTTTTCCGCCAAACGGTATGGTCAGTAGTAGTCATGGGGTTAGGCTATTTTGTAAAAAGAGTTCTGCCTCTTTGAGACTTAAGTTGTGGAAGAGAGTTCTACCCCTTTTGAGACGTTCTCGAAACAATCTGGAACATTCGAAACAGGTGCGTCCTACTTTGCGCCGCAAACTAATGTAGCGCGATTCCTTTCTTTATTGACTGACACAGTGTTACCCGTCTTTTTATCAGGTACTGCCATTTCAGATTTCGCATCCAAAATGAGAAAACGCAGGCAGAACCCGAGCTACTGCTTGTACTCATTCAGCGGTGATATACTGCAAGAAGGGTCGGAGGAGTTGAATGATTTCTACTTCCGGTTTGATACTCATGATTTCCGCTCTGTCGTTGATGACATCAGAAACAAAACTAAGACTGAGGGTCCACCTGTAGAAATTGTGAGAATGATGTACGCAATGTGTTTCAAGGAAAAGCCCTGGTCCAGATGGCATAACAGGTCATGTCCTAAAGAACTGTGCTGCTCAACTGAGTGGTATCTTCCACTCCATCTTCCAGGCCTTGCTTAACTTACAGAAAGTCCCCACGTTGTGGAAAATGTCAACAAGTGTTCCGATCCCCAAAAAAGCGTCCCCTATCACTCTCATTGATTTTCGCCCTATCGCTCTCACTTCCCTAGTCATGAAAAGTTTTGAGAAAATTGTCAAAGCCATGATCAAGACCCGCACACTAGGTCAGCTTGACTCGCTGCAGTTTGCGTACATGCCTGGGAGAGGAGTGGAGGATGCCAATCTGACATTACTGAACCTGATCCATGCACATCTGGAACAAAGGGTAAAGCTCAATGCCAGGATCCTCTTCCTCGACCTGAGTTCTGCCTTTAATACGCTTCAGCCACACTTGCTTTTTATTAAACTGATTAATGAGTTTATACTGGAGGCTGAACTGGCCCTGTGGGTTCTTGACTTTCTGGTGTGTAGGCCGCAGCAGGTGAGTGTTAATGGAACATTGTCCAATGTTAGGGTTGTGTCCACTGGTTCTCCACAGGGATGTGGATTATCTCCCCTGATCTACATTCTTTATACTAACGACTGTGTCAGTTCACATTCCTATATATACTTTGTCAAGTTTTCGGACGATACCGCTTTACTCAGCTTGTTGTTTGATTGTGAGTCTGGTCATGAATCTGTTGTGGATGATTTTGTAAACTGGTGTCGTGATGCTTACCTGTGTTTAAACGTAGGCAAGACCAAGGACTTGTGTATAGACTTCCGTAAAGACCCCACCCCCACCCCAGTCTGATACGGTCATCAATGGAGAGAGGGTGGAGATTGTGGACCGTTATAAGTATCTCGGTACGTCGATCGACACCAGGCTGAAATGGGACCGTCACTGTGACATTGCGTACAAAAAGGTCAGCAGCGTCTCTACTGCCTCAGAAATCTGCGTTCTTTTAACATTGACAATTCCATTCTGTCCATGTTTTATAAGTCTTTTATTCAGAGTGTTCTTACCTTTTCTTTTATCTGTTGGTTCGGTAACGTCAGTGTGAAGGACAAGAACAAACTGCAGAGAATAGTGAACATCAGTAGCAAGCCTACCGGCGTACAGCAGTCCACTCTCACTTCTCTGTACGGGAAGCAGGTAGAGAGGAAAGCTTGTCGCATCGTTTCAGACGACAGTCCGGCACGTTCTGCATGGTGAATATGATCGGTTACCATCAGCTCGGACGTGCAGAACTATTAACTGTAAGACAAATCGTCGTCGGTCGTCATTTATCCCCATGTCCATCAGACTGCTGAACGATGAGACAAGCTGACCTCATTTACCTGCATTTACCATGTGATACAGTCCTCTGTGTGTGTGTGTGTGTGTGTGTGTGTGTGTGCGTGCGTGCGTGCGTGCGTGCGTGCGTGCGTGCGTGCGTGTGCGTGCGTGCGTGCGTGCGTGCGTGTGTGCGTGTGCGTGCGTTTAGTTTTATGTATAGTTTATTTTTAGTTATCAGTTTATGTTGCTGTGATACCCTCCATGACTTTACATGCAATTATTTTAGTTTAGTCTTAACCTATTGTTTAATATGTATATTAGTGAGTTTAGGTTGTTCAGTTGTTTGTATGTATGTGGAAGGGTATGGGGAGGAGGGGGGAGAGTGGGGAAAGGTGTTGCCGATGATGTAAACATGTAGCTTTTATTACTTTTTTTCTTGTTTCTTTGTGTATGTTACCGCTGCGCAAAATATTCCCCTCGGGGATAACACGCACACACAAACACACACACGCACACACACACACTGGCAGCCTAGATTTCTGGGTCAAATTGGACAAAACTCCCTATAGGCAGTACCTGCCGGTCATATTACATAGAGGCTTTGTTATAGCGATTTTTAGCCCAATGCAAAATTCTTCAGAAGGCGAGAGGCCCCAAGCTATTTGGGCACCACCCATAAAATAGCAAGATAATTCTATTTCCAGGACTGGCATGTTCTTCAGAAGACGAAAGCAAATTTGGTTAACTTAAGTTGCGAAAGCGTCAATTTAAAAAAAAATGTTTTCTCAGTTGTTTTTAACTCTGCAAAGAAACACAAGTTTAAACAAATGCGGGTAGAATCGAGTTTCTTCGATTCTGTGCGTTGCAAAGGATGCACAATTTGCAACTGCTCACTGTCTCAACACGTGGTGTTGCTTTTTCCCAGAAAATACGGTTCTTCTTTGATGAGGTTGAAAAAAAAGATGCACCGGTAGGAGCAGAAAACTCAGGAAAGGATACACCACTCGGCAGAAGAAGTCGTGCCTCCCGTTCAAGATTTTTTTAACCCTTTCACTGCTGAGATGAAGTGAAATATATCCAAGTGCAAGAGACATAGATCCTCATGAGCCCCCGCACTCGCGAGGGCTCATGAAGATCTATGCCTATTGCTGATCCCACTTTGTATCTATGTTCCTTGGGTAGGTGTGGATTTTCGGTGTTGAATTAAAAATGATTTCAAACACGGGGCAATGCGCAGTACGCGTCAACTGGCGGTGCGGGGGGTAAATTATGGATGCATTCACAGTTTCTACCGATGCATGCATCTGCTACGTGCGTATTAGCATGCATTACTTCTCTGACAATCTGTTTTTTACTAAAAGTAACCAGTAACTGTACAGATGACTAACCTGCGCAAACAACCAACCTTTCAAGCAGATAAACAAACAAACGAAAAGTAAACCTCTCTCTCTCTCTCTCTCTCTCTCTCTCTCTCTCTCTCTCTCTCTCTCTCTCTCTCTCTCTCTCTCTCTCTCTCTCACACACACACACACACACACACACACACACACACACACACACACACACACACACACACACACACCATCACACACACCATCACACACAATTACACACACACACAAACACACACACTAACGCACATGGGGACACACACACATACACACACACACACACCCGCGCGCACACACACACACACACACGCACACACAATTTGACGACTAAACCCACTGTGCCCCAAGGACAGAAACTCTAAATTTACCAGTTGTCCTCCATAGGCTACATTACAATCCAGGAGACAGATCGACCACGATAACTCAAGGGTGGTGCCAAAATAGCTTACCGCCTTAGGCACCAAACTATTCTGGCACCACCCTTGAACTATCACGGCCGAGTCATATCTTTCTGTGGTGTGATGGGATTAAATGCAGGAGTTAATCCAGAACGAAAACTTTACTACCAAGCGTGTAAATGCACAGAAAATCACAATAACAAAGAATCATGCTTAGAAAGGGCAAGTAAGACACAATTTATCACTAAATTGCGTTGCAATTGACCTTTCTAAGCGTGTACATATTTGATGTCTTACCTTTTCTTGCTGCCAGAGGGACCAGCGGTTTTGCCGGGCAACGCTTGCTGATTGTGTGTAGGCACCACCATGGACAGGACTCCGAGGACCACCATCCAGAAACGGAATTTGTATGTCTCCAAGCTCTGCTCTTGGACGTCCGCCGCCATTTTGCTGTCGACTCTCAAAATGATGTCACTGTACCCGCACCTTATTGCTTGTTTGAGTAGCGCACGAGCACAAGCACACAACTTGCAAACGGTGTCACAATGTCGTACCGCATGTGATGTCAATCGACTTTGAAATGATGTCACTGTACTCGTATGTCACTGTTGGTTTTTCAGGAGCGCACAAGCACACAACTTTGAAACGGTGTCCCAATGTCGTACCGCATGTGATGTCAAACGACTTTGAAATGATGTCACTGCACTCGTACGTTAATGTTGCGTTTTTAGGCGCGCACAAGCACACAACTGACTTGGAAACGTCGTACTGAAAAGAACACAAGCACATTCGGGCTTTCAAATGGTGTTACTGAATGTTTTAGAAGAGCACGCAATAACACAACTTGGAAACTGTGTTACAATGTTACAATGTTACATGTTAAGAGAAAAGCACAGGCTTTAAAATGGCCCGTCACAGTCTCTTGCTGCGTGCGTTACAAGCGCACGCAAGGACACAACCTGGAAACGGTGTCACAAAGTCCGTCGTACTGCACGTGTTAGACTGGAGAGCACATGTACATTCAGGCTGGGAAATGGTGGCACAGGGTCTTACTGCATGTGATAGAGCGCACACAATTAAGGGCAACTTCTTTTCTTTGCTTGTTTTATGGGCAGAGGCAGAATACGTGAATTTTGCTGAAAAAGCAAAAGTGCAGGTTGCTATACCATGTAAGCAAAGGTCTTCGGACTGACGTCGGCTGCAGTGGGCCCGCGCACGGCTGTGCGCAGGCCCACTGCAGCCGACGTCGTCCCGAGAGTCGTATAACGGACTCAAGTTGTCACACCAGAGAAACACACGAGAATTAAACCCTCGGATAGATCAACAGAAACGTTTAGGTCCCCCAGGCTTCATTTGCATGAGTGAGTTTAGTCCTGCTCCAGCCACTAAGCAAGTTGCTCCGCTATAGCTGAGTATCTTACTTTAGTGGCGAGCGCAAGACTAAGCTCACCCCAGGCTGTTTGTTATATTCACTGTATCGCTGTACCTAGTAAATGATTCTGCGGACGATAATTTGTATCGTTACATTGTTGTGTAATGTTCTGTGCATCTACTGTGGGAATTCAGGGTATTTACCCGACCACATATAGTAATGCACCTTCGTGTTTGTGTATGTATGTTTCCCCTGCCTACTTCCTAAGTTCCGGAGAAAGACATGGGTTATATAAGAGACCTGATGCATCATTAAAGATGCAAATGATCGTCTTATTCTATACCTGCGTATTTCTCTGTGGGCTGGCGATTGGGTGCCTGATAGGCGGGAGCAGGGGATCTAACTGATGTCCAGCGCTGAGTAATTCCCCTTGGTTTGTTGTACAATTCTGCCAGCGCTAGCCTCACCTATCTGGTTTGTGAGTATCTCAGTATAACTCGAGGCAAATTTGTATCGTTACATTGTTGTGTAATGTTCTGTGCATCTACTGTGGGAATTCAGGGTATTTACCCGACCACATATAGTAATGCACCTTCGTGTTTGTGTATGTATGTTTCCCCTGCCTACTTCCTAAGTTCCGGAGAAAGACATGGGTTATATAAGAGACCTGATGCATCTTTAAAGATGCAAATGATCGTCTTATTCTATACCTGCGTATTTCTCTGTGGGCTGGCGATTGGGTGCCTGATAGGCGGGGGCAGGGGATCTAACTGTTGTCCAGCGCTGAGTAATTCCCCTTGGTTTGTTGTACAATTCTGCCAGCGCTAGCCTCACCTATCTGGTTTGTGAGTATGCGGACGATAAGTTGTACTGCTTGTAAAAGGTAGAGTTTTATGTTAGTTGAAGTAGATTATGTAAGTGTTTTATGTTATTTGAAGTAGATCGTGTAAGTGAGCGGTCACAGAACCATTGCCCACAAAATTAGAAAGTAAAGATGAGTTTCTTCTTGTCACGCAAAAAAATGAAGCTGTCTGAATTTTCACATTACATCAAGTTAAGTCAATCTGATTCATGTTCGCATGCAAATTGTTTTGCGTTCACACACAATCAACTCTTCGTACAGAACTTGTTCTCAGTTCATTGTATCCGTTTCCCAAATTCAAAATCCAATAGTGTTATCATATACCACTTCCGGCGTTAAAATGTCTCGTTCTTTTTTATTTGCTTCCTGAAGACTTGCTTTCGGTTCACATTTGTCTAAAATACAACTACCAATATTCAATAGTATTCACACTTAGCACTTCCGGACTTAAAATTTCGTTTCCTTTTTCAATCACTTCTTGAAGAGTTCTTTGTTCACACTTGTTAAGTTAGCAATATTTAAGTGTTCGCATGTGGCACCGAGACGTGCCGCCTCCGGATAAGCGGCACGTCTCGAATGAGTTAACGAACTTCAAGACTTCAAGACTCATTGCTTTTCGTCAGTGAACTGATTTTTATTTTTGTGGGGCTGCTGAAACTGGTTTCACAGACTGTCTTCTTCACAAATCAGGCCGCTGTTTGGAGTAGAAGACTTGACTGCAGCCGACTTCCGAATGAGTGATGTTGGATTCATATACTAAGCATTACCATCCCAGCGTCGCACGTTGACTCCAGTCTGACTTACTCTGACAATGAATGAAACAGACTTTGACGAGGCCAGCAGCAAGAGGCATAGATCTTCATGATCCCCCGAATGCGGGAGCTCATGAAGATCTATGCCTCTTGAATTGTGCTAGGCCACTCATTAAAAGCCCACTACAACCGTAACTGTTCAAAGAATCACTTCTGCAACAAATGTTTACGAAACGCTTCATACAGGTCTAGCTATTGTTCATGTAGACACAGAACAATCCTGTCCAGAACACCTCATCATTTTGTCCAGCAATTTGACAATGACTCCTCTCCGTTCTCGATGTTATGTCCCCCGGCACCGAGGTGTTCAGGGGCTATGTTCTATAAATACAACGCTATCTGTACAACTGAGCAACAACTAAAAATACAGCAGACTGACACGCTGACGGCTGCGCAGAATAAACAAGTGTGATTAAGCGCGTTGGTTTGCTGCGCAGCCTAAATTTAAAAAAAAAAAACTCTTAAGGTGTGTCGCAAGGCATAACAAACACAAATGGTGCTGAAAATTTGACTTAAGATTTAAGCCTTCATGGTACTTTAACTTTCTTTTCAGTCTCAGACTGTATACTCGCCTTGCCTGAGGGGAGCAGACGGGTAATGAGACCAGACGCTGCAAGAACACAGATCCTTATGGGCCCTCGACGTTTGTGAGGGGCTGATGACTGAGGACATATGTTTCAGGTCTTCGGGGGCTTTCATTTTTTACCCCTTCACCGACAGAGGACGCAGATTGTGTTTTTGAAATCATTTAACCCCTCCACTGCCACTGACTGACGCATATTTCATTTCTAAAAAAAAAAATTCATTCCAACGAGAGAGGGGAAAAAAAACAGTTGGTCCAAGGAGCATCAGCGGATAAAAATTGGTCTCATCAAGAGGCATAGATCCTCATGAGCCCCCCCCCCCCCCCCCCCCCCCCCCGGCGCAGTCGGCGTATATGTCTCTTGCAGTTGTACACTATTTCTCAGCAGTCAACGGGTTAAACTCAACGTGAAGATCTCCAAAAACATGGATTCAAACGGATGTCAGCAAGAGCCATAGATCCTCATGAGCCCCCTGTAACTGCATGGGATTATGAGTATCTATATACCTCTTGCAGTAGCATTGTGTTCCCTTTTCTCGGCTGTTTATGGTGCACTGAAATTTCTGGACCCTCTGACTCTTCCGGCATAACATAGATGTTAAAAGGTGGTGTACATGAGGCATGGATCCTCATGAGCCCCCACCTCCACTGGGGCGCATGAGGATCTATGCCTCTTTGTATGCGTTGGCAATTTATAAATGTCCACCGAAGCTGGTATATTTCTGGTTTATAGTGATTGATGTCCGAATTCTTTGCACTCCTGTCGTGCCGCGGCAGTCTTTGGTAAAGACTCCTGAACAAACTGAAAGCTTAACCCTTCACTGCCTAGAAAAGGTGAAAGCGATCCAACTGCAAGAGGCATAGATTCTCATGAGCCCCCGCGACTGCGGGGGCTCATGAGAATCTATGCCTCTTGCTGAGACCATGTTTTTTGGACTGTTGTGGCTTCAGTTTTGATCCTTCAGTCAACACGGATTTCAGAAACAAACTGTACGTGCGTTGGCAGGAAAGGAGCCTATTAAAGTCTACGAGCTTATCTGTAGGACAAACGATTGATTAGACCAGCTGAGGACAAAATTCCTATTCCCAGGGGCCAACCTAATCTGGCACTACGTTTCAACTAGCACTTCAACTTATAGGTCAGCCTCAGTAAGCTATATCGCGGTACCCGGGAGACCTAATAATTATCAGACTGCGGTCTTCGCGATCGAGTTATTGTAGTGATAAATTCACTGTAGAGTTGTGAAGCCGAAAAATAACACTTGGTGATCAAAAGGTTCTCGGGCCATCGTCAGCCTTAGCTGGCCAGATCACGGCAGAGCCGTGAGCGGGCCAGGTAAGGCTGAGGTCAGCCCGAGGATTTTTTTTCCTCACCGAGCCGGAGACCCGTGCGGCGTGTAGTATCAGATACCGCGGCATATACTGGAGCGCGTTTTACTGAGGCTGACGTGCAGTCATTTCACAGGGATTTTTTTTTTTCTACAGGGCATGCTCGTGCGTTGAATGATCGATTGTGAAAGGGCATCACATGCTCAATGACCGATCGCGAGTGAGGTGCAGCATAAGATATTGCTTCCCTGCCGGATATCCCAGAGGATGTCGATGTCTGTGAAATCGATGTACACGGATGGCTGGCAATGACTCGGACACGCTTTTCCCGTCGCTTTTCAAGCTAACTCTTTTGTTCTTTACTTGGACAAGTTCTGTGCACAAATAAAGACAACGTACATGCTAAGAATTTTGAAAAAAAAAATATGACAATGCGCGTAAGCCTATTAGATGCTGCATGAGCATACACATTATAATTATGGGATGTTTTGTTAACTCATTCGAGACGAAGAGCATCGGAATGCGCGGCTTATGCCGCGTATCCGGATGCCGTTCGTCACGCCGAATGATTTTACGTATCAGTCCTTCCTGCTCATTTTTCAGTTGCCACCTTGAGTCTTAACGGTGACAAGATAGGTAGCCACTGAGTTGTTTGTTCGACTATTTTGGGAAAAAAAATGTTTTAACCCGAAATATTAATGTTGATTGTGTTATAATTTTCATTTCTAAGCGTGTTCTTTCTCCGGTGGGTTTGTCTCTTTCTGTTAATGGCTGTTAATAGGCACATCACCTTCACTGAGTTAAAATTAAAATTAAATGTAAGCTGAGTTGATTTTATCAATTCCTATTATACATAGTAATTATGTGGGACGTGACACAGAAGATATCTCTGCGAAAAAAAAATGACACATTTGTGTTTAGTGTCTTTGATATCCTGAAAGAACGTCATTGGGAAATTCAGACTTACTGTTTTCAAAAGATGTTTTGTTTTCCGTCCATTACACAAGTCACACAATGTTTTAAATCCAGCGTCGACAGAAAGAAGCCTTCGTGCACTCAACATCAATTTTCCTTTAAACTTGCGTCACATTTCCTTCAATCAAGCCCTCCAGCAAAACTCACTAAATCCAGACTTCTTTACTCCAAACCAATGCCAGACTTGCAGACTTCACCACGCTGTAGCCAGTTCGTCCCTGGCCAATATTTTGAAATAACTTCTCTGCCGCGGCTGCCCCCCTACAGCCGCACACTGGTTGTCTCCCTCGATTCGCTGCGCTTGCGCAACGAATCGAGGGAGGCAACCAGTTTCCCGCGTGTCTGCCTCTGAAACAGTCCTTTACACTTAAACGATAGTCACCTCCTCAATAATAGGATATAAATGTGTGCCGATCTCTTCCATTTCTGGTATGAGATTTGTGCAGGTGGCCGCGGCCGCAAGGGTTCATATGAGTCTATGCCGGCCACATGTGACTCGTTTAGATACAGAGTCACTATACACACACTTAAAACCGCACCACCTCCCCATTTCTAGGATGTGAATTTCTCAGGTATAGGCCGAAAAAGGCGTTCAGCCAGTGGGATTGGCTCAGTTATAACCATAACCCCAAAGGTCCCCAGGGACCCACATGAGTCTATGTTCTTGCCGAAACTGCTTCCAGCACACCCTCCTCTACACTTAAAACTCATCACTTCCTCAAGCTTAGGATGTAAATGCCCTAGACTCTCATGTACCCCGTCACTGAGCTGCCGGGGCACATACAAGTCTGCTTAGAATGTAAATTTAACTGATCTCTACCGACGAAAAGGCATTCGCAAATGGCATGGACACTAATTTGCCCCTTCGGCCGCCGAAGTTTATGAGAGTCTACACTGCTTGCAGATCACGCGTATTTCCAACAAAATCCTATTCACCTAAAACCAGACTACTTCCACTATACTAGGATGTAAATGTCACTAATCTCAACCGGCATGTGGCATAGTCTCTCATGAGCCCCTGCGGCTGCAGGGGCACATCAGAGTCTAGGCCCCAGGCAGACGGCAAGTTGAAGGCTGATCGCGCCTCCGATACAAGAGTGGGTTGCGGCCCTTTCCTAGTGCCTCTCTCGTATCGATAGTACGGTATCACCTGTTGAGAGCAAATCTGCACAGCTTTCCCATATTGATGTTTGACTTTGGGATAGGAGCACCTAGAAGCCGAACGTGTTATTTGTGGTCTTGTAATCTTGTTTGTATTTATGTTTGTTATTAGATCGTCTCATATGCCTCATTAACGTCTTCACTGATGAAGATAATTGAACTGCAAGAGGGATAGATCCTCATGAGCCCCCGCAATTGCGGGGGCTCATGAGGATCTCTACCTCTTGCTGAGACCAGTTCGTGCCTATGTTCCTTATGACGGTTGGGGCTCCTTAGCACTGCATTTTTTTTTTAAATCAGAAATATATTCTGCTTCCACTAGCATTGAAGAGGTAAAAGTCTGAGGTGCTGCATGTATTTGTTTGTCGATTTATACCAGATTTCATTGAAGGTCTGTACAGTAATCAGTAATCTTGTATTGACGTTTGGTGTTAGACCATGTCGGAACTTGCAAAAGGTCTTAGGTGTTGTCTGTTTGTGTGGGGCTTTATTGCAGGTTGACATTTTACATTTTGTAACTCCACCTGCAGTTGCTTCAGTTTTTGTTTACCATTCTATCAACATCTTGACACATTTATTTTATTTTATTTTATTTATTTTGTTTTGTTTTATTTTATTTTATTTTATTTTATTTTACCAGTTCAGCCTCTGCACGACAGAACTTGAAGTAAATGATTTTTCCTCTTCCAAACGCCATGATGTTGTTGGCACTCTTTCCATTGAAGACAATACACTAGGCACTGTTTATATCATTGAAAACATTAATCCATTTGATGCCGATAATACGTTAACACCAATAACTGCAGCCTGCTCGGCCTTAAACCCAAATAACTAACTAACCAATAACTGCAATTACGGGGGCTCATGAGGATCTATTCGCCTCGCTGAAACCATATTGTATCCGTGCTTGAGGGGGCTGGGCTCTTGGACGTCGAAT
Source organism: Semisulcospira habei (assembly GCA_036245525.1). NCBI lineage: Eukaryota > Metazoa > Mollusca > Gastropoda > Semisulcospiridae > Semisulcospira > Semisulcospira habei. The sequence goes on from BTPG01000005.1 coordinate 13,232,730, forward strand.
TTACGGTGATTTCAAAAACACAATATGTTTCCAAAGCCAGCACTGGCACTGAAAGGGAGCTGGGTAGCTCAGTGGTAGAGCGTCCCACTCTCGTCCGAATGGTCATAGGTTCGAAACCAGCTGGGGTCAAAATTTGTACATACCTCTTTTCGGTGCCCCATCTTTGACATCGCCTTCGTGGTGGAAAAAAGACGTTAAGCCATCAACGTTTAACGTTTTTAACTGGCACTGAAGGGCTTATTTATTGAACAGTCACAGCACGCATACACCACAAGACCTAAATGTCCAGCTAAGCGTTCAACAGCGTGCGTGTGCGGAGCGCGAGGTGGGCAGCGTACTGGGACGCGACAGCGCGTGCACTACCTGCCGTCCGTTATCGTAGGCCTGTCAGTCAAAAATAACTTGACCCGCACGCGCGAAGACCACGCCTTCTTTTCATTTTCTCTTTATCTTATTTATTCCGTTCCAGTCAATCAACTTCTTTATCCTTGTCGACCGACACAAACTAATCAGCCTATCTCATCTACTATTTGAAGGCAGAAGACAATAACTTCTTCTTGCGAAAAAACAGATTTTCACAGTATTACAATGAAAATCTCGCTTTTAACAAAAATGGACTTGCAGTTTTTGCCTTCACGATGCATCAATGTTTTGTCCATTGAAGTAGATTCACTGGAAAATATCACTATCTTTCAAAGCGTTCAAAAAACAAAAAGCAGTCATGGTTGAGCGCGATGGGTGCTGACCTCTTTGTACTCCCAATTATTTATGTGCATGAAAAAACACACACAACATTATGTTGTTTATATTTCTTGTGAATGTTCTGGGTCCGGTTGCATTAATGAGCTTAGTCCTGCGCCAGCCACTAAGCAAGGTGCTGCCCCGCTATAGCGGACCCCCTTGCTTAGTGGCTGGCGCAGGGCTCGCTCATGCAACTGACCCCTGGCGCCATAGTAGCGGAACATACCGGCAGTGACGTTCTAACTATAACGTCGGGTGCAGGAACTTGCAGCTACAGTGCCCAATAGAAACTGTCCGTAAATCCGATTTAGAAAACGTGTTTGTCCCATGTAAATTGACTGGGGAAAGTTTTTCTTCTGCGAGATGCGTATAACAAAATTATGTTACGTCTCCAAATTTTCCCGCGACGGTCGCTCGACGTTCCATCGCAGTTGCCGACCCTTCCCCACTCACAAACTCCGTTCCCACCCTGACGCAGGTTCAATGTGTGGACACAATGCTGCCGGGGGGATGGGGGGGAGGGGGGGGGGGAGAGAAGCATTCGTGAACTCTGGATCACAAAAACAACAGATACAAAACATGCAGACGATAATCAAGTGACGCGATGCCAAGGCTGTGTGTGTTGGGGTCTCGCTTTTCACAAAGATGGAAGTACTGTCTATCAATAATATTGAAGAATAGAAATAGCTTCGCAGAACAACAAAACAGAAAACTACCATGAAAGTTCAAGGGTGGTGCCAGAATAGCTTGGCGATTTAAGGCGCCAAGCTATTCTGGCACCCCCCTTGAACTGTCATGGTCGACATGTTTCCGCTAGTACAAGGAAGTCTTCACCGAGGCCACTTCTTCTCTTTTTTTGAGTGTGGGGTTGGGGGAGTGGTATTTCGCACTAATGTCGCTGTGTTAAAACTTTAGTAAAAAAAACAAAAATCATTTAGTCTGCTGGAGGCAAAGAACCTCGTGAGCCCCAGCAGCTGCTAGGGGCAAATGGGAATCTATCACGTCTCTTCCTAGCACTATTGATACAAATTACAAACACACATAATTCTCTGACAGAGCATGCCCCCAAGCGTACTGTTTTCTCTAGTCACCCTCGTTCGTGATTAACTTTCTCAAACTTTGTTAGCCCTTGCGACTGACAAACCTCTCGCATCTGCAAGAAGCATAGACCCTCATGGGCCCCATCATATGCAGGGGGCTCACGAAAATCTACGCCTCTTGCTAGTACCATTTGGAGGACTTTTTTTTTTTTTCAAAAGCCTGAATCCCTCTGGAATCGTCGTTGTTTGGAATGTCGCGACTGAAGACTTAGGTGACCCAAAAAAACGTCTGGGCAGCTGATTACGATGCATCAATATTCATCACGTCTAACGCCTCCTGGGGTTAACCTCTTCACTGCAGTGGACACGATCTAGATGAATCGCCGCAAGAGGCATACATCCTCACGAGCCCCCGCAGTTGCGGGGGCTCGTGAGGATCAATGCCTCTTGCAGACAACGCTTCGTATCCATGTTCCTTGGACTACTGAGACTCTTTGCCGTTGAATTAATACAGATCTAGGAAACACAGCCGGCGTCTATCGTACTGAGAATTGCTGTAACCCTGCTGTCTTAGTCACTGAAGTTAATTGCTACAACTGGGGTTGAAATATGTGAATAATCATTTTAGCGCGTTAGTCTGTGATTTTGGACTTCAAGGCTAGAAGACGTATGGTGCAAAATCAAAAATCAGCACACGGTTTTTGTTGTTGTTGTTGTTTTGTTTTGTTTTTGTTTGTTTTTTTTAAATTAAAAATACAGTCAGGGGTTGCGATGATTGCATTTTTGCGTACATCGTGCATTTTGGGGAGACCTTTTGCATTGAGCTGTAAGCGTGCAGATTTGAGACCACCCCCCGTCTCATTTTGAACAAAAGTGTACTTGCGGCACCCTCCGGCAGATCAGACGTGGTGAGAAACCCGAGAAAGCATTTCCCAAAAACAGAGCCAAGGGCACCACAGTCAAACGCCTCCGGAGCAGAGCGGGTGTGGAGAAATCAGCGGGCGTTGGGCAGACTTGAAAGGACATGAGAGAGATCCATCGTGAACCAAACAAATATTGGTACAATCTCGAAAAAAAACTCTAGAAAGACTTCTGATGGGTGGAGGCCGTATAGGCTTTTCTGAGCGCAGAAATCCCATCTTGACTGAACTGAACTTTTCGAGTTGGTCTATCTGGGGAGTAATCCTGTTAATGGTATACGGGAGATGCCTCGGTCAGCCCCGACACACCACAGCAAGACATGGATCGAGCATGATAGTTCAAGGGTGGTGCCAGAATAGCTTGGCGCCCATAGGCGCCAAGCTATTCAGTCTGGCACCACCCTTGAACTATCATGCTCGATCTGTCTCTAGAATTGTAATACAGGCCTTCAGAGGACAACTTCAAAATTTGAGGATTTCGGTCCTGGGGTAGAATGTGATGCCTCACCCTCACTTTAGAAAGGAACAGTTTTACTGCACTATAAAACTGTTTTCCAGAGTGACGCAAAACACCTGCTTTCCATCAACAGCTCGGTTTTGCGTAACGCACAACGCTCGTTTTCATAAACAAGATAATTAGCGCCATACAATGAATGGCATAGTTACACTACAGCGGTAGGCACATTGTCAGCAATTTCTCTTTTCTTCAGTGGCATCTTCTCCTTGTCACTCTGCTGTCTCTCTTCTTTTTCTTTTCTTTTTTTTTTTTTTTTTTTTTTTTTTGTTCTTTTTTGTCTCGCACATTCAGTGCTGAAAGACTTTCTCACAGGCCGGGATCGAGAGGTGCATGTAGTGTCGGTCTCTTCATTACACTGTACCACACACAGGTGTGTACGGTATGATGTGCGCGTAGCAAGATACATGTATTCTCTTGAGGGGTGTGTGTGGAGGGGTGGAGGGAGCGGGAGACGGTGGCAACATACACATACCTGACATGTAACTCGCCAGTCTCCAAAATATCATACGTGTATGTGTGTGTGTATGTGTGTGTGTGTGTGTGTGTCTGTGTGTGTGTGTGTGTGCGCGTGCGTGCATGCGTGCGTGCTTGCGTGCGTGCGTATGTGTGTGTGTGTGTGTGTGTGTGTGTGTGTGTGTGTGTGTGTGTGTGTGTGTGTGTGTGTGTGTGTGTGTGTGTGTGTGTGTGTGTGTGTGTGTTTTGAATGGAGGAGGGGGGGAGGGGGGGAAGGGTGAGGATGGCAAGCGACAGTTCGACCTGCCACAGACCAACCCTGGAAAACGCCAACAACTGACCGAGGATGGAAGAGGGAGGGGTTTAGGAGCACAGTCATCCAGCCTGAAAATTAAAAATCGAAATGAATTTTTCTCCCCAAATTGTGATTTTTCCTAAATCCCGAAAAATAACTCTATAACGTATTGCTGGGAGGGGGGATGGAGGGGGGGCAGGGAGGCAGGGGATACGCTGCCCCCCCCCCCACCCCGCCCCCTCCCCACTCCCGCGCAGTTTTATTGGGGAGGACAAGACAACCCAGTAAGCAAAGGTCCTCGGCCCCAAGACGGCCGTCGTCGGGTCAAAGAAGTTTTGCTCCTGGGGAAGGCCCCCCCCCCCCCTGCCCTGCCCCATACCCCCACCTCCGCCCCGCTCGCCCCCGTTCCCGCGCCCCGGTTTTTACGTCACTGTGTTGTAATAAAGAGACCGACACTACACACGCTCTGTCGACCCACTACCTTTTACTATCTTTCTTTTATCTCTGCCATTAGCCACTTCCGTAAACCGACCGGTCCACAGCCGCCTCCACACGAGGAACAGGAGTACACATGCAGCTAGCAAAAGGCATAGATCATAATGAGCCATCACGTCTGCGAAGGCCGATTTGGATCTATGCCTCGTGCGTCTGAACGACAGTTGCCGTGCGGTAAAAGGGTTAACTCATTTAGCCCCGATTTAGCACTACACCAGGAGATGGAGCGACCGCGATAATTCAATGGTAGTGCCAGATTAGCAAGGCGCCATTATCATGGTTGATTCCATCTCCTGCAACTGGTACATAGTTGTGAAATGACACTTCTAAAATGTGGGCCTTGGGGTTAAATGGGTTAATCGTACATGGTGATATACCTGTTTGACACTGCACGCGCTACTTTATTCTGTTTCAAAATAGATATTAGATGTTATTCATTTTCCCCCAAGACTGCCAGTGGACACAGTCAGACCGGCTGTGTCAATGAAATCATTGCAGTTAATTTAACGTCAAATTAATTAAGATTCCTAGCCGTCGCAAGAAATAGATATGAAGTGATTTCGGCAAGAGGTATAGATCCTCACTAGCCTCCGCAACTGCGGGGGCTAGTGAGGATCTATACCTCTTGCAGTTGGGTGGTGTTCAATTTTTTTGTCGCCAGTGAAGGTGCTGAAAATAGTCATCTCAAGTCTTACGTCATCATCTACATAATTTTTGTAATCAAGAACGCTACGGTGTTTTCCTTGCACTAATGGCACAAAACATTCATGACTTGTACCAGATGCATGTATGCGCCAAATGCCGTACGTATGACAAATGTGTTATGGAATTAGACATTGATGGTGCGCAAATGTTTCTAGGGTATTCCTGGTATGCAACAATGTGTGCCTCGCGTTCTTTCCAGCATGCTGACTCGAACGTTTTTATTTGTTTCGTTGGTTCGTTTATTTAGTTTGTTTTCGTTCGTTCGTTTGTTCATTCGTTCGTTCGTTCTTTTGTTCGTTCGTTCGTTCGTTCATTCAGTCATTGTTTAGTCCGTTTGTCCACCCATCCACCTATCCACCCATCCATCCATCCAATATAAAGCGAGCACAAACATGTTGACAGCTGGCCAGACACTCGACGTGACTTTTCTGTGCGATCTATGTAGACAGACGGCAACGCACCCTATCGTTTGAACTCAGCCGAGTGAGGTTGTCGTCATCCTGAGTCCCTTCGCTGCCAGAAAACAACAAGCAGCAATGCAAGAGGCATAGATCCTCATGAGCCCCCGAGGATATATGTCTCTTGCTGACATCACCATTTGTTCCTTGGACGGATGAAATTCTTTTGTTTTGCGTTGAATTTCAGAAGTTTCACACTACTCACAAACCAGATAGGTGAGGCTAGCGCTGGCAGAATTGTACAACAAACCAAGGGGAATTACTCAGCGCTGGACAATAGTTAGATCCCCTGCCCCCGCCTATCAGGCACCCAATCGCCAGCCCACAGAGAAATACGCAGGTATAGAATAAGACGATCATTTGCATCACACGTTTCACACGCTACCTCCACCGGCAGTGAAGATCTTAACCCATTGAGCCTTGAAGCACTACAGCAGGAGATGGGTCGACCATGATAATTGAAGGGTAGTCCCCCACCCACCCACCCACCCACCCACCCCCTCCCCGCCCTCCTCTCTCCCCCCCCCCCCCCCCCATCCCCACCCCCGCCAGCTCCACCACAATACTGGCAGGCTAGCACAGTCCTGGTCTCGTCTAGTGTTTGACTCCGAGGTTCTCCAACCGTCCCACACCAATTATATTACTGAGACTGGCTATTCTGTCTAACCTCCTTTACGGCCTTGCTCAAAAGGCGCCGAACCCTGAAATAAGTATTAGTTTAGAAGGTGTTTACAGATGACATTAACCTGATAAACTCCAAATTTGGGAGGTGTAACCTGTCGACTACGTGCCAGTTGCAGGAGATGGATCTACCGTGATAATTCAAGGGTAGTGCCAGATTAGCTTGGCGCCTAACGGCGCCAAGCTAATCTGGCACTACCCTTGAATTATAAACGGCGCCAAGCTAATCTGGCACTACCCTTGAATTATCATGGTCTGCCCGTCTCATGCTACAGCACGTCGGACCTAAATGGGTTAAACGGGTGAACTATTTTGCATGAAAGTGTAACTACAGTATTCTTCTTCGCTTATAACAAGGTCGGGTATGACAAAAGTCGGATATGACAACAGTGTTTCATAAGACACGACGGCACTCTTTCTATGTAAATTACTTCGCTTATAACAAACTTCGGAAATAACAACAAGAAAATGTGACCCACTGGCACTGACGGTTGTTGTATATGAGTTTTGAAGTATCTGAAATGATATTACTGTCATTCAGTCAAGTCGTTCTATGTCGTATAAGAGGCGATCTCTTTTCTGTTCTGTTCTGTTTTCTGTTCTACTCAGATGTAGTAAGTCAGACGGTGCTCTGCCTTGTTTCTAGCATGCCCCATTGACAAGAAGACATTCTCTTGGTGTGAAGCCAAGTTCTTGATTGTTACTGTCATCTGTTGACAGTACCACCAATACAGAACTTGCGGGGTACCGGATTTGAGATGACAGGCTCGGGTGGGAGGTAGGGGAGGGAAGGGCCCTGGGGGTTGAGGTGGACGGTTAAGATAGATAGATAGATAGTAAGATAGTTTAGTTTATTACCATATGTTTCCATGTACAAAACAATAAAAACATTGGAATTTGTCTTGATGTCAGTTACTAACACAGGGCAGGGGATCTAACTGTTCGTCTGTCCAGCGCTGAGTGATTCCCCTTGGTTTGTTGTACAATTCTGCCAGCGCTAGCCTCTCCTATCTGGTTTGTGAGTATGTCAGTTACTAAGACTAAACTCACATACACACACACACACACACACACACACACACACAGAGAGAGAGAGAGAGAGAGAGAGAGAGAGAGAGAGAGAGAGAGAGAGAGAGAGAGAGAGAGAGAGAGAGAGACAAACAGTAACATCTGATTCAGTTAAAAGCTGACTGTACACAGTCGTTCTCACTCGCCTCTCGCGCTCTCTCGAATCAGTCCGGTTGATCAGAGAGAGCGCGAACAGCCAGAGGGAAAAAAACTGTTGCGGAATCTGCTGGTCCTGGTACTGATGGACCTGTACCTGCGCCCTGATGGTAAAACTTGGAAAAGCTCATTGCCGGGGTGGGTGGAATCACTGGAGATAAGACTTGCTCAACGTAAGAGACGCTGCTGGTACAGTGAGTCTAGGCCAGGAAGATCTCTGCCTATGATTTTTGAAGCGATCTTTACCACCCTACTCAGTCTGTTTTTCTCTTTGGCCGTGATGGAATCATACCAAACCGCGATTGAAAAGGTGAGCACGCTCTCAATCACAGCTCGGTAGAATTGCATCAACATGTGGGCACCGAGACCGAAACTTTTCAGACGTCGCAGGAAGAACAAGCGCTGCTGTGCTTTTTGGACGATGAGGCGAGTGTTTTCCTCCCACTTCAGGTCACATGACAGGGTAGTGCCAAGAAACTTAAAGGTCTGGACTGTTTCAATGATTTTACTATTGATCACAAGAGGGGGAGGGGGAGGGGACTGTTTCTTTCTAGAGTCCACAATCATTTCTTTTGTTTTGCCAGAGTGCAGTTCAAAGTTGTTGTTATTACACCAGCTAATTAGAGTCTCAACCTGACTACGGTAGGCGGATTCGTCTGAGTTTGTAATGCACCCTTCCACTGTGGTGTCATCTGCAAATTTCAGAACTTTAGTACTGGCACGGCATGAAGCACAGTCATAAGTAAACAGGGGGTGGGGCATAGGGGAGAGCATGCACCCCTGAGGCGTGCCCGTGGATAAAATGAGCATGGATGACACATTTTCACCAATTTTAACGACCTGTGGTCTCATCAACAGGAAATCGAGGGTCCAGAGGCACAATGCCTCTGGAACTCCGATTTGCTGGATCTTCTGGTACAATTTGGATGGAATAATGGTCTTAAAAGCAGAACTGTAATCAACAAATAAAATTCTGGCATAGGTGTTTGGGATTTCAAGGTGTTGTAAAACCTAAAACAAACCAAGTGACACCGCAACCTCCACGGAACGTTTTTTTGCGATACGCGAATTGAAAACAATCCATCAGAGGGTCGGTAAGTGTTCTCAGAAACCGGAGGACTAGGCGCTCAAGCGTCTTCATGACAACTGAGGTCAGAGCGACCGCTCTATAGTCGTTTAGGGAGGACACTTTGGATTTTTTCGGAACAGAAATGATGGTGGACCTTTTAAAACACTGAGGAACAGTGCATTGATAGAGAGACATGTTGAAAATGTCAGTAAAGAGAGCTGGTCCGCACAGTTTCTGAGTAAGCGTGGAGAAATGTTATCTGGACCGGCAGCTTTCCTGCTGTCTAAACGCTGAAACATGCACCTGACATCGCAGAATAATCAAAGGTGGGTTCTCAGTATGACTCCTCTCCACAGAAGGAGGTGGGGTCGTATTCTTTTTGTCAAAACGACTATAAAAGTCAATCAGAGTGTCTGGGAGAGACGCATCTGTAACATCAGCAGTCTTGGAAGCTGGTTTATAGTTTGTAATGTCTTTGAGGCCTTGCCAGATGTCTCTAGGGTTACTAGCTGCGATTTTCTGTTCTAGTCTGTCTCTGAAGTTGCGCTTGGCAGTCTTAATTGGTTTTTGTACTGCATACCTGGCTAGTTTGTAACTTTCTCTGTCATTGTCTTTGTACGCGACATGTTTTTCCTGGAGTTTGTGTTTAATGTCTGCTGTAAACCATGACTTGTCATTAGGAAAACTCTTGCAGGTCTTGGTGGGAATACAGAGGCTCTCACAGAAGGCAATGTAGTCAGTGACAGTCTCTGTGTACTCGTGAATGTCTGATGTTACCTCCTTAAACACATCCCAGTCAGTGCACTCAAGACAGCCACGGAGTGTTTCAACTAGCTCAGGTGACCACTGTTTGATTGTTTTTACTTTTTCTTTTGCACTTTTGAGTTGTTGCTTGTATGCTGGCACAAGATAAATCATGGCATGGTCCGACTGTCCGAGTGGAGCACGGGCGATGGAACGGTAAGAGCCTTTCATGGTTGAGTGACAATGATTTAAATGTTAGTGGTCACCTTGGAAAGGGAAGTCGAGTTGTAGTTTAACCAATTTAGCCACGACGACCTGCATCAGGAGATGGGTTGACTACAATAATTAAAGGGTAGTGCCAGATTAGTGCCAAGATAATCTGGCACTACCCTTGAATTATCTGGTTGATCAATCTCATGCAGCTGATACATAGTTTCTAGATGACATCTCCCAAATTTTGGAGATGCGGCCGAGGGGTTAAATGGGTTATCGAATTTTAATATAGTGATATAAGATTTTCAAAGCTCGCGCGATGTATAACTTTTTTAAAAGCGACTTATCATAGAACACGCGCGAAATGTTGTCTTGTGTCATAAGAATCAATCAACAATCAATCAGTCAATCGATCGATCGAGTGACCAGTCAGTCAGTCAGTCAGTCAATCGATCAATCTCATGAACACACACACACACACACACACACACACTAACACTAACACCCACTAACACACCCACACCTACACTCACTGACACACCCACACACACACACACACACACGCACACGCCAATACACACACACACACACACACACACACACACACAACACACACACACACGCGCACACACACACACACACCGTCATATATTTGTACCCACTAAATCAAACTGACTGTCCATGATTGATAGCTGCAACATCCTACACAAATATTAGCTCATCAGTAGGCGCCCATCAATAATAATTATATCATCGTTCCAAAGAGTTCCGCCGTGTCGTATGACGTCACTGGACCGGAAGTCGGAAGCGTATTAGCAGCGCCCTCCACCGGAAATGACCGCAGTTTATTTTTCGAGTCCTTCCACTGTCTCGATCAGAACATATGCCAGCAGTAACGACCAATAGTTACCGACAATCCTCTCCATTTGACGATCCTTTCTATTTGAAGAGGGACCAGACCGGTGGGATTGAAGTTACTAGCAAGAGGCTTCGAGTCTCATGAGCCCCTGCATCTACATGGGCTCATGAGAATCTATGTCTCTTGCAAATCTTCCATTAAATAGCAAAAGTCAGTAAGTCCATTTTTGAGAAAAGCGAGATTTTCATTGTTATTCAATGGAAATCTCGTTTTACTATTTTTAAAAAATATGGGCATAATGTCTTCTGCCCTAAAAGTAAAACGACAAAAATCAGTAGTATGTCTATGTAGTAAAACTATCGCCGCTAGGGTTGCATGTGAAAGAAAAACAGAAAATAGTGATAGAAAACCCTATAAAATAGAAACAAGGAACGACGTTTCCGATCAAAGATCCTTCTTCAAGTGACATGGAAACAAACGCAGAACAGAAAAGAACACGATAGAAAGAAAAGACGTCATCCTGTAATAAGAGAATTTAGAATGGCGTAAAAAAAATAATTAAAAAAAGACGCATAATGACGCAAATACACATGCACAAAACACGTAGTACAAAACTTACGTCTACATACATACACATCACTGCATACATTCGCATTCACTCGTGCCTGCTGCCGCTCACGTACATGCACACACACACACACACACACACACACACACACACACACACACACACACACACACACACTCAACGGTAGCATCCAGTATCAACAGTGAGGTCAAGTCTGGCACCAACTACCCATCAGGCCGAGCATACATCCCTAGGGGCGAATGTTCAAGCCGCGCGGATGGTACTAGTGCCAAGCCTGTCCGCGAAAAAGGATTATGTCATTTTGCGGCGGATGAAGATGTATTTTGCCAAAGGATGCGTATGCTGAAATGTGTGCGGCTATGAGGAGGTTCGTTGAAATGACGTCCAACCTGGTTGTTGTATCCGAGGCGGATCGAACGAACATGCTCCTCGCAGCGTTCAGCGAGTGTA